>JAZAYU010000017.1:5216355-5763585 GCA_038501625.1 Corbicula japonica | reverse complement strand
GGACTTTTTAATTTAATATTAAGTTCTTTGACAGAAAAATAATTGAGTTTTCAGGCAAGCAAATAAAACAGTATATTGTTAAACATGAATTGTAAATTGATAAGTAAGGTTTGGATCAGTTAAATAAACTCCATGGGATACAACATTTATTGCATGTTTAAACAGCATAGATCCGGATCAGCTGACACATTCATACCATTTGTTCAGGATCTACACTGTTTTCTTCTTGATTCATTAGGTTATTTCTGACCTTAAAGTGAACATTGTTACAGTAGCTGTTCAAATGGCAGGGATGTGCCAGCTGATATGGATCTACATGTTTGCAAATGCAAATATTTACATTCCTATTGATTTCTTCGTTTAAAAAAATTCGGTTCATTTTGCATGAATCGCATGACCCGTAATGACGTCGGTAACGTCATGGCTGTTACTATTGAAAACTCCCACGTATTACTCCCCCTTTTTACTTAATACTAATTTTTGAAAGCGTTCAACTTAAGTTTATTTAAAGAAAAAATGAATAAAATGTAAATATAAGTAATGATTCTTATTTTGGTGCGGTTCATGCAGATTGGACGTGCACACGAGAGCGGGCAAATTTACCATAAAGCGTGCACGTCCAATCTGCATGAACCACACCAAAATAAGAATCATTCCTTAATTAAACCCATATATATTTATATGGAGTTAAGGGTCCAGTTTGGGTTTTATGGTTTGGGCACATAAACAGATATAATTGCATGTCATATCAGTGAAGACCAAACTGACCAGCTGGTCACTACTGTCTGACCAGGGAGTATCACTGACTAAAAACAAACTGTCAACATTTAGAAATTTTTATGGCTAGTGCTTGTTGAAATAAGCTTCTTATTATTTGTATGAGCCTGAATTCTCAAGAATTTTAATTGGTAAAAATGGCATAATATTCACCAAAACAAACTGAAGTATCTATAATAACACTTTACTAAACTTTGATTAAATCATCTGAAATGTTTTGTCATTATTAAGGAAAAAATACCATTTGATTATCACAATGACCAATATTGGTCATTGTAAATTTTTGACAATTTACTTACCAGTCCATGTCAAATACTGGTATCTGCATTTCTACTTAACCCTCTCCTCCATAGACACACCTTTATTGCATCTGATCAGGATCTAAACTGTTCGCTTTTTGATTCATAAGGTTATTTTTTATACGCCCGTTTGAAAAACGGGTCGTATTATGGGAACCTGCGGCGGGTTGGCGGGCGGCGTCCACAGGGTTTCCGCTCTCTAAGTCAAAGAGTTTTCATCCGATCTTTATCAAACTTGGTGAATATGTTGGTGGGCATAATATCTCGACCAAGTTCTATAACCAGCCAAATCCCCCCAGGCACTCCTGAATTATGGCCCTTGAATTGTCCAAAATTACTGTTTCCGCTCTATAAGTCAAAGAGTTTTCATCCGGTCTTAATCAAACTTGGTGAATATGTTGGTGGGCATAATATCTCGGCCAAGTTCTATAACCAGCTAAATCCCCCCAGGCACTCCTGAATTATGGCCCTTGAATTGTCCAAAATTACTGTTTCTGCTCTCTAAGTCAAAGAGTTTTCATCCGGTCTTTATCAAACTTGGTGAATATGTTGGTGGGCATAATATCTGGACCAAGTTCTATAACCAGCCAAATCCCCCCAGGCACTCCTGAATTATGGCCCTTTAATTGTTTAAAATTTGGGTTTCCGCTCTTTAAGTCAAAGAGTTTTTGTCCTGTCTTTATCAAACTTGGTGAATATGTTGGTGGGCATAATATCTGGACCAAGTTCTATAACCAGCCAAATCCCCCCGTGCACTCCTGAATTATGGACTTTGAATTGTCCAAAATAAGGGTTTACGCTCTCTAAGTCAAAGAGTATCATCCAGTCTTTATCAAACTTGGTGAATATGTTGGTGGGGATAATATCTCGACCAAGTTCTATAACCAGCCAAATCCCCCCAGGCACTCCTGAATTATGGCCCTTGAATTGTCCAAAATTACTGTTTCTGCTCTCTAAGTCAAAGAGTTTTCATCCGGTCTTTATCAAACTTGGTGAATATGTCGGTGGGCATAATATCTCGACCAAGTTCTATAACCTGCTAAATCCCCCCAGGCACTCCTGAATTATGGCCCTTGAATTGTCCAAAAACTGAATTAGCAGTACCTGCTCTCCAAGTCGAATAATTTTCATCGGATCGTTTCGCAACTTTGATGATCAGCATTTTGACGGGCATATTATGTGTCAGTTTGGCACTCTTGTTACCAAATTGTGACCAATGCAACTCCTGATCAGATGGCAAACATGTGCCAGCTGATCTGGATCTACACTGATTGCACATGTATAAAAATGCATATTGAGGAAAGGGTTAATATAAATGTATACACTTCAGTTTTATTACTATATCATGTTGTATTACAGTTTGAAAATTATTTAACCCTCTACTCCATAGATACCACTTTTATCTCGTTGGCGAAGAGTTTAGATTTAGATCAGATGGCACATTTGTCTGATCAGAGCTAAACTGTTCACTTTTTGATTCTTTAGGTTATTTCTGACCAACATGCAACCAGTACAGATCCAGATCAGACATAAACTGTTCTTCTGCATGTTAAAGCCATATCTGTGGAGTAAAGGGTTCAGACATTTTAACTCTCACTTAGCTCACTTGTTCTGAGTTCAAAACCAAACTTCTAATTTAAGACTTGCAGAAACTACCTCAATTATTAATCCTTTACTCCAAATGTTTGGCTTAATTCCATAGGCAACCAGTGTAGATCTGGTCCCAAGGATATAAAACTGATAATAGAAACCAGTCTCAAATCTCATACTTGAGATTTGAGACTGGCTTCCAAGCTCAGTTTAATGACATTAGACACTGTTATCAGCCTGCTCATTTATGCATTCATGATCAGGGTCTTCATAGTTTGTTTTAAGATTCCTTAGGGTTTTTTTGACCAAGAAGAATCTAGTGTAGATTCTAATCAGTGCACAGATAAGCACCCTGGTCTGGATCTACACTTGGGTATAAGCCATACCCCATGGAGTAAAGGATTTATTCGATTTTTGGAACAAAATTCAGGTCTCAAGATTAAATAAACAAAACAGTGTTTTTCTTATATCAGAGTTATGCTACAAACCTTAATGGGTTTTTTTTTGTTTATCAATAACAATACTAGAAATTAAAGTTTCTAATTAAAGCAAGTGTTACTTTGAGGGTTTGGTTTATATTTTAAATTTACTTTAAATGGCCTAAATACATGTATTTTTAGAATATGAAAGGCATATATTTTTAATAACCTTAAGAGCATAGGTTAAGTTTGTGCTTTACGGTATAAGAATGTTTACCAAACTCGCTACCAGACTTCTATTCTTGGCTCAAGATCATAAAACTAGATTAGGAGACCAGTCTCAAATCTCTAGCATGCTTGAGATTTGAGACTGGTCTCCAAACTCAGTTTCATGATCTTGGGCACAGGATGTTTTGGGGGGTTTTCAGTCAGTTATTGTGTGATTATTAGATGATTTTGCTAATGATGATGTTTTTGAACTAGTCAAAGCTAAATTTAGGTTCCTACAGCTGATGCTGTTTAAATTTACCTTTATTGTACATTTTTGTGGGGTTTTTTTTGTTAATATCATGATGAAAGTTTGATGTTAGTGAAAGTTACTTGGGTTCCATTGGTCTAATTATTTAAATTTCCATGTAATTGTTTTTACATATGTCTTAGGCTATTTCTTTTTAAATAACTTTTATTTTTCTGCCATTAGCATCCAAAGTTTCCACCTTCAAAACCAGAATACAGATCCATATGTAAGTTCAACCTGCACATCCATGTAGACTTATCAGGATCTAAACTGTTAGCCTTGAGATTATTTCTGACCAAGAAGCCACCAGTGTACATCTAGATCAGACTGCATAGACTTGTAGGCTATCCATGTGTCTATGTGATAAAAGCCAAATTCATGGTGTAAAGTGTTAATTAACCTTTTGTCACTTAGAATTGTAATTTTAACAAATTAAGCACTAAAACAGCCTATGTTAACTAAGATTAGCCTGTGAATTCACACATTCTGATTAGAGTGAACAATGTTAACAAGCCTTTTTATACTATACTCCATAGGATATGGCTCTAATCTCATGGGCAAACATTGTAGATCCAGATCAGGTGACACATCTGTGCCATCTAATCCGGGTCTACGCTGATTGCTTTTTGATTTCTTAGGTTATTTCTTACTCAAAAGCATTGTGCAGATCCTGATCAGGTGGCATGTATCTGCTGCCTGATCTGGATCTACACTGGTTGCACATGTGATAAAATGTGTATATATGGAGTAAAGCCTAAAGGGCAAAATGAGCGGATACAGGGTTAAATCAATTACTCTAAAATCATTAATTTAATAATTTTCCAGAGAAGGTTTTTCAATTAAAGTACAGGAAAATAAGCTGATCACGACATATTTGTAAGAATTTGTGTATGTAAAATTCCCAGGCTACAAATTATCATAAACTAATGATTTCCAGTATTGAGCATTAGATTTTGTGGTGTTAAGCTTGGATTGGTGATGGAAAATACAAGTTACCTGTTAATGTACATGAGGGTTAAGCTTCACAAAGGCTATACAGTATTAGAGTAATTAATTAATAAAGCGGTTATTACTTACTGTTTTATCTTTTTATTTGGTATACCAGATTTTAAGGCTATGGACTGTGATAATGCTATATTCTGATTCTGAGGCAGTCAGCTGATTCCTATATTCCTTTATTTCTCGTATATTTCAGATCAAAATCCCCCAATGTTTCTTATACTGTCTTATAATTTTTAAAAAATATTCATGTAAATGTCCGATAAATGAAGACAGTAAATATTGTTTTGATACTGCTTTTGGCTTATCGTTACTGTCAGAATAAAATTGATTAGGACCAAATTTAAACTTGACCTGCAATTTGTTTTGTCACAACAATATGCCAAATTTCATCCGGACAAGGTATAAAAGTCAAATTTTAATTAAAGGGCTGTAACTCGGACAATATAGGGCGGAAATATTATTTTCTTCCGATAATTTTGGATAACAACTGTCTGTTCGTCCATCTCTAAGAATCTTCAAGTACCTTCTTGTAGAGCATTGAAAACGGGTTCGATTCCTACGTCCCTTGTGTAGGTCTGGGCAACCTATTAACTGCTTTTATCCACATTTGATTCTGTAATAAAATTTCACATTTAAAAAAAATCTCAACACTGATGAGGTTCATGCGGAATTAAGGCGCGTGTTTTCCTTATTAGTTATTAATTATGCGCGAGCTTAATGCGAATGGGTGTCACTGCATAATGTTCACCCGTTAGCTTAAAGAGGGCTCTCCCAAAGCGAACGTTGGGACATTATCATCTTAAAATAATATATTTGCTGATGTCAAATAGTAAAAAGACAGATTAATACATTTTTTATTAACAAGATCTTGAAAATATTGAAAGTCACTGTCCTGGAATTAGCACTCTACATAGGTTGTTATAATAGGTACTGGTACACACATTTATTATATACCCATGAATGATTTTAGCATAGTACAGAATGCATCCTTAAGATTGATACAACGAGTCAGATTAATAAATCCGTATCTCACAGTGTGGTGTTCCGATTATGTTGTTTTCTGCAGCTTCCCGTGGTATATGCAACGTCACTACAACGTCGCACAATGTTGTCGTAATTTTCCGGCACATACCGAACTCCAAAATGGGAAATGTTAACCACTTGTTGACCAAAATATGTTGTTATTGTATTTAAACTTGTTATGAGCGAGAAGGTTATATAATAAAATGGAACCTGTAGGTTCGTATTACTAGTATTTCTCGTTGCGTATGTAAACCACATCACTCTTGACCTTCGGTCTCGCGTGATATTGTATACGAACCCACTCGAAAATACGAACCTACAGACAGCATACCGTTATAATATTCCATATATGCATCATATGTGCAATGCTGTTGATTTTTAACCAGCAGAGCTGGTTTTACTAACCATATTTCTTAAGCGCGTATCAAGCCAGAACGAGGCAAACTTGTAACCGGCGATTTACGCATTACCAAAATAAGCAAAGTAGGACCAGTAAAATTCGATTTACCGATACAGTATGTGTGATGTGTTTTACAATCACATCCCCCTTACTGGACTTGAGAAAATCGGCACTGCACTCCTGTTTTCCTTAAAATGTTAAACAAATTGTTATCCATTTATCAATTTTTAGTTTGTTATAATAGAGTCATAAATTTAAAGTGAACTGTTTTTGGATAATTATGAATATTTCTTGTAGTTTAAGCTTCCGTTTCACTGATATTTTCCAGCTGAGTTAGCTGTATTCGTGGATAGGTCTCATATACAGCCGTCAGGGACCGTTGTGA
This sequence comes from Corbicula japonica, assembly GCA_038501625.1. Taxonomy (NCBI): domain Eukaryota; kingdom Metazoa; phylum Mollusca; class Bivalvia; order Venerida; family Cyrenidae; genus Corbicula; species Corbicula japonica. The sequence goes on along the minus strand of JAZAYU010000017.1, from coordinate 5,757,173 downwards.
GGCAGAGCGGCTTGACAACGCCACGCTCACAGATGACACGCGCACGTTGTTATCGGAACGCCGCTGTGGCGCCCAACTGAACCCGTTCCGCCGAGAACAGATCTCGTCTGCTGTAGAGGATGATGTGGAGAACCTGTCTGAATGAAGCGCTCTTGAAATAACAATATTGTAGACATCAATCCGCATCTGGTCCGCTCGTAATTGAAACGAGGCGCTTAATGGCGAAAGAAGAGTTAGCAAGTGGAGGCGACTTTCGTCGAACCACGCATTGAATATTATCCCATGTACTATAAGAAATAATACACGAAACACAAGAGAAATTGTGATCATGATCATTTTGTCCACCATAAACTGGCAGAAAGGCAGAATCATACACGATATCGCGACTGCAATTGCACAAGGGTAGACAAGAAACAGAGTCGCTGTTAAATGATTGTCTGTAGAGGAAATAGCATGATTTTGTGGCAGCCCCATGCGAGTGTTACGTCGGGTACACTGTTTCCGGTTTCTTCGGATTGTTTTAAGAACTACAGCTAGAAACATACTGGTCAGTAAAATAAATATTCCTGCCGCAGAAAGAATAAAGTATCGCCTATGGTGCAAACATTCAAACTCGTCTTCAGTATAAACCAGCAAAATGCAGGAAACACGTGCAGATATATACAGCATAAGAATCGTCGCAAATGCTGCCGATACCAAGATGGCTGCCGTTCTATTTTCCTGTCCTGAGAATCGTATGTATTTTAAAGGTATCTTAAATGCGGCGACTCTCTCTAAACTCAACAAAGCCGTTGCCAAAGTGACCAAAAGAGCGCTTACACTAGTAACCTCGATGTCATACGCAAAGTAACTCGACAACCACGGTTCTAACCCTGTCGACAGCGCCAGCACAGTATCTGTTCCCAGCAAGCCTTTGCATGCCATCTTGAAGGGGTGAGGCAGCTTTGTAGCAAATGCTATTGCACGTGCACCGATGAAAAGCACCACAATAATACACGTGCATACCAGGGTAATCGCCACTCTGGATGGTACAGAAAACGTGTAAGTACCAAAATCTGCAATTTCACTGATTCCAATATGTGTTCTGGAAAAAGAAAAGAGAAGTTATAATGTTCTCGAGTTCGTAGCAAAAAGTAAACGCAGTGTAAAATAAAGCATAAACACGCGACGGAGGCCTCAAATGAATGTTGCAAAAACAATCTCCTTCACATAAGAAGTGGAATGCGCCACCAGCACACAGTGTCTGCAGCACAAAAATTATGGAATTCAAAATAAAAAGCAAATCCGTGAACAAGTAGGTAAATCCATTCAATCTTAGTTGATTTGTAAACAAGATTAATATTAAATACAACACAAATATCAAACCTGTTCATCTTTACAAGTTCTGTTAACGTAATGCCTTGGTCACAGGTCTTACTTCTGTCGTCTTCGCTAATGTTGTTAATTTTTCTTCACACCAAGAACGAATGGTGATAATTTTTCCAAGCAAACTTTGAGCCGACATTCGGTCAAACGTGCAGACATTCATTTGACAGGAATTTTCATAATTTGCTCACCTTGGCCGAATATTCACAGAATGCTCCATAAAATGTCCGCCTCAACTATTAGCTTGTAAACATGTTTTATGCAAAGCCTTGATAACTGTTCGCCTTCGGAAAAAGTGCTGGGTGCATACATCCGAAAATCAAGATCAGGTCCCATGATTAGTTAACCTTTTCCGTGCTCAGCTCAGTTCTGTGATCAAATTTAACAAGAAAAAGTAAAACAGTAACTTGCTGTTTTACAGACGGTCTATTGGTCAGAGAAAACTGACCCATTTATTCATTTTTTTCAATGACCATTTAGAATACAACCTTTTCCCCAATTCTTATGTAATAAATTTGTTTACAAAATATATAATTTAAAAACAACAGTATATATTAATTTTACCATATAATTGATGAAAGCGATATTATATCTTGAAGACATTCAGGCTTCCTCTAGTACAGGAGACCGTGAACTTCACTTTGGAACCTTTTTTTTGCATGATGGGGTAATCTTTTTAAGACATATTTTCTGAAATTTCTTACTGAATAGCTCATGACAAAATCATGAAACTGTGTTAATTTCTGTTAAAATAATTTAAAAAATAATACTTTATTCACAGAGAGATTTCATATTTTTATGTAAAATATGCAATACACTATATTTTGAAAAATTTTAAGAAAAAAAAAGAATAATAATAATAATAATAATAATAATAATAATAATAATGAAATGCATCCAACTAAGGCATTTTTTATTTATTGAACACACTCCGAGCATCTCATTCCGATCACAATCCACAATATAGTTGGTACTTGTAGCGAATAAAAGCAACACAATTAACCTTTGTATCAATTTGCATATTCAAAAGGCGGTAATGTGAAAAATTGAAAGCCTGGAAGTTATCTGCTGCTTATCAATTCCTTTCATTCCATAACTTTACTTATTTCAATGCTGTTAAAAAGAACTGAAATGCAGCTTAAATCTGATTGAGTTTGTAATATTTACATAATAACGTGACAGAAATCTAAACACTGGTGAGGAGAAAAATGCATTATAAAAACACTACAAGATGAGTACATCCCGCATTCTTTAACGTTGCATCATTCTAAGAGACTCAGAGATCAGGCCACATAAAAACTCATACAAAAACAGCTTGAAACTTTTTATAAAACTACACATACATGTATTATGAAAGATGTTTTGGGACCTATATAATTCAAAAGAAACTATAAAGTTACCACATATTTTGAAAGCGACTTGTTCGGAAAACATTTAAAGGCATCTTGTCAGAAAACACTATCTATTGCAAAATATATTAAATTTAATACGATAAATACTTCTCGGGCAAAATTCATGATAAAACATTCGTGAATAAATCAAGACTTATTTTACATGCAGAATCCTTGAACACATTACAAACTAATACTATCAAATTATATGAGATATCGACCACTATTTATTTTATGTTTTCCAGTGAATTATATAATTTTCTCTGTGAAATAAATGTAAGTGACCATTTCTTTACCAAATTAGCCAACAACGAAAATTGAGCCATTCTCACATCACATGTGTAACCAATATGGACTTGGTCTAAAAGTAAGCTTCAACTAGCAGTGACTCCTCTCTCAGAAGAGGTTGCGTTGCTTCTTCATTTTATTTGTAGGCCAGACAACAAAATGCACTTGCTATCTTATATGTTCCTATATGCACAGCAACAGCCAACACTGTCCATATAAAAACGTAAAAAACAGCTATTTGTCAACACTTGATTTTCAGCAGTGAGTCTTGATTAATTTCCATATTTCAATATAATCTTGGTCTACAAAAAGATGTTCACTTAATCAATTCTTCCAAACTGAATACCAGTCATTCAATACCGAAATGAATCTTAAATCCACCATTTAGTCACAGAGTTTCAAATCGGTAGTACTGAATACCGAAATATACCGAAATAGACTTTGATTACCGAAATACACTTAATAAATGATAATTAAAGCATTATTTGTTGTTTAAATAAGATAATATGTTATAATATTAGTATATATGAAATAAATGCCCAAGATTTATTTAAATTCGTTGTTTTAATTACCAATTATTACGTGTATTTCGGTATTCAAAAGTGTATTTCGGTATCTTTCGGTAAAAAGTGTATTTCGGTATTTATTGTTACCCCCTTTCAAATTGTGTAAACATCCGGTATCGATTTCTCAGTATCCTAAGATAACAATTTAAAACAACGAATCAATGGAACGGAAAGATACATGGGCAACTGTGCTTCTTCTCAGTAGGAATAAATGCCGATCGAATAACTAACTTTTGATTATCACAAGAAGGTCAGCAGTCGCTAACAGTGTTCACTCGTTTTCTACAACACGCTGCAATGTCTGATGACCTACTTTTTTCCGCAGTACGGGACATGCTAATTCATTTATGTTTCATACTTCGTAATGATAAAATAGTTAAACACAAATCTGTATGCAACTTATTTTAAATCATGAAGTTAACGATGAAGAGTTTTAGATTCCTGTAATCAAATTATTTAGTTCTTATGGCGACCCACATTGGCGTTACATCACATTGCGCATGCGCTATATTAAGCATGCGCATCTATCCTGGACACAAAACAAAAAGACTGTTAATATATATCCAAACTAAGTAGCATTAATATATTCACGCTACTTAATACCGTCTTGAAAAGTCTAGAACATTAACAGTCTTCATAAATAAGTAATAACTGTTCTACCTTTGTTTTTTTAGATAATTTATTTCTTATGTGCACTTTAAATATTTCATTTTATCTATTATAATATCAGGAAATGAAGCTGTCATATTTTCATGTTCAATTTTAGTTGAGCCATATGAAAGGTTTTATAATCACAGGGCCAGGATTCAAAAAGCGTCTTCTCAATAGATACTGATGTTAAGGTTAAGTGATAACCTAAACATACCACTCTTCAGGTGTTGTTTAATTAAGCAGCGCTTAGAAAGGCATACTAGTATTCGGCCGTTTATGCAAACTCACTCGGAGCCAACAACTGACTAAGAAAAATTTCTATACCTTTGCTCGTTGGAATAAAGACCTACAGTTATTCAATTAATATTTAGAAACTAACATAATTTGAAGTAAGTGATTTTCTTCGTTCAGTCTTGAACAAATGACTATCGAAAATATTCCATACAATGTCTGAGCCCCATATTACATAAATCGATCAAAAACCAATTTCTACCTGATTATTAGTTTGGGTCTACCATTAATTCCAAACTACTTTCAGTAAAAGATCAGAAACCATTTTCATCTTGAATATCATTCTGTCCTTTACCTTTTGACTCAGAAACAAAAAAAAGTAATTACTGACCATGTATGGCGTATGTAGATCTGTACGATCCAGTAACTGCTGGCCATGAGCAATCTACGCACCAAGTTTGTTGTTCCAAGGGTAAAACTTCTCCAATTATTGACTGGAAGCAAATTTTCAACTGAACATTACTGTGACCTTTGACCCACAAAACATCAAGGGTCATCTGCTGCCACAAACTAATCTCCATAACAAGTTTGGAGACTTCATTCTTCAGAATTTGATTGAATACCCCAAACTTTAGAAACAGCATTGGCAAATAAAAATGGCTCCCATTTTTCATATCAAGTTGTTGTTTTTTGTTAAGTCAATCATGTTAATACTTACTGTGAACTGAGGAATAAACTGTTGGGAATCATTAAGTACTAATAATCAGCTAACTGGAAAAGGGATAGTAACGAGTGTCAGAATATTTGATCGATGTGTAACTAGTGTTACAAGAGAAGGTAGGTGGGTATCAAAATAATTGTGAAAATAATTTCGTGAGTTACCAGGTTTGTTGGAAATGACGTAAGTCATGATGTTGGATATTATTTTAAGTTCCATATCAGTTTTTGAGAAATATTAAATTAACAGGTTATATGCATGAAACGTTATTGAAAATATTAAGTGAACATGGACATAAACAACTATGAAAGTATGTCTGAAAGTATACAATAGTGTAGGTCATGATGCTGGACTCCATATCAAAATCAAGTTAAAGATATCAGCCAGTTGTGTAGGTACATTTAAAAACACTTAAGTGCAAGAAGGGACATAACTGAGAAAAATATTTTTGAAGTGTAATAGATCTTATTGGAAATGAATTGGTGATACTTATGTTTAGTTTTATACTTTCATCACTTACAAATGTTAGTTAGGGGCCGACTGAATAAAAACTTTAGCACACAATCTAAATGAAAAAGAGGCGTACCTTTAAAACAAGATAGGTCTTAGTGAAAGTGATGTCGATCATAATGGTAAAATGTATTTTGTGTTTGAAGTTAGTATCTTTATTTAGAAGTTTCAAAGTTTTACGCCAAATACATTAACATTTTAAGGGATTACCACACTCCTCCCAATCATGTTCGTCGATAAAAAGAAAATTATCAAAATCTCAATAACGGCAAAATTCCGTTAAAAGAAACTTTGCACAAATGTATGTTATTAATGTGTCTTTATTTTGCAGATTTTAAGACATGGTAGAACAGTAAAGAAAAATAGAGAGATCTAAAAATTCCCTCAACTTCTATTTACATATATTCACAAAAACTAAACAACACAAAACATCATTTTAAATGCCCACATGAGTAATATGATAGTAACAACAATTTATTGTGTCCTCTTGACTTACATATGTAAACTTTACGAGATATTAGTAAAAGTGTGTTTGACCTTCAATTTTCTGGTTGCATCCTGGTCGCGTAAACGGATGCGATCACTTCTCTTTTAGTAGTTGAAAGTTTTTTACAAAGTACACAACATTTTCTTGTCAGTAACATTGCACTCACGTTGGAATTTAAAATTATGTTTTGTATCGCTTAGTTTTTGTGAATTTATGTAAGTAGAATTTAAAGGAATTTTAAGGTCTAGCTTGTTTTCTTTACTATTCTTACGTGTCTTACTGTATGAAAAATCAAAATACATTAGTAACATTCATTTGTGCAAAGTTTCATTGAACAGCATTTTGCCATTATTTAGATTTTTATAATTTTCTTTTTATCGATTAAGGTGATTGGGAGGAGTGTGGCAAGCCTTAAAAGCAAATCTAAGTGAAACTAGAATTATCACTGAGTGATTAAATACCCCCATGTGTGCTTGATACTTGAACTGGGAATGCTTAGAATCAATGGCATAATCTAACTAACACTAGAAATAATGGACACATAAAGTAGTGACCTTGACTTGACCCCACCCACCTACTTTCAATCCCAAGCAGTCTTCAAAGAAGCAACCTAAACAGTGAGTTGCATCACAATATCTCATTCCTAAATAATGTTATTTAGCATAAAAAGTTTTTTCTATCTTTAGTAACAGTGACCTTTAACACAGTGGCCCCACTTACATCCGAAGTGCCATCTTCACATTAGCCACATATACAGCAAGTTTCATCACATTTTTTTTCCTTCTAAATTAATTGAGCAGAAACGTTTCGAATATGTAAGTAACAGTGACCTTTACTTAACTTTCATCTAACAACTGCCAGAAATGTTTAAATATGTGAAGCCTTTAATGAACTAGAATGTTGTGTTCCGCGGAACACATGTGTCGCCTGCATGGAAAAAGTTGAAATGTGGGCCTATGTTTAATCATATATAATAAAAAAAATTTATTTAAGTTGATTTCAATACTACACCACTGAACACATGTGTCATCTAAAATGCATTTAAAAGGGGAATAACTGAAACCTGAGTTATCATCTTCAAAAATTGGTTTGTAAATGCAGATGAGTTATTCAACGTATTAAGTGAATTGAACAAGTACTTTCCATTTTACAGGCAACACTAAGTTTCATGTTTAAGTTGCATTTGAAAGGGGCATAACTCAAAATATTGAAACTGAAGTTATCACTCTTGTCGTCACAGATGGCATTGTTCATGCTGATGATATATGTATTCTAAGTATGAAGTGAATAGGACAAGTACTTTCAAAGTTATAGGCAACATTAATTTTCAGGTTAAAATTGCATTGAAAGGGGCATAACTCAAAAAATATTGAAACTGGAGTTATCATTCTTGTCGTCACAGATGGCATTGTTCATGCTGATGATATATTCCAAGTATGAAGTGAATAGGACAAGTACTTTCAAAGTTATAGGCAACATTAAGTTTCAGGTTAAAGTTGCATTGGAAAGGGGCATAACTCAAAAAAAATGAAACTGGAGTTATCATTCTTGTCGTCACAGATGGTTTAAGTGAAAAAGATAAGTTCTTTCAAAGTTATAGGCAACATTAAGTTTCATGTTAAAGAGGTAGTTGAAAGGGGCGTACCTCAAAACATATTGGAACTGGAGTTATCATTCTTGTTGACACAGATGGGGTTGTTTATGCTGATGATATATTTAAAGTATGAAGTGAATAGGACAAGTACTTTTAAAGTTATAGGCCACATTAAGTTTCATGTTAAAATAACATTTGAAAGGGGCATAACTCATTAAATAGTGAAAGAGGAGTTATCGTTCTTGTTGTCACTGATTGCTTTGTTCATGCTGATGATATATTCCAAGTATGAAGCGAATAGGACAAGTACTTTTAAAGTTATAGGCCACATTAAGTTTCATGTTAAAGTTGCATTGAAAGGGGCATAACTCATAAAATAGTGACAGAAGAGTTATCGTTCTTGTTGTCATGGATCGCTGTGTTAATGCGGATGATATATTCCAAGTATGAAGTGAATAGGACAAGTACTTTCAAAGTAATAGGCCACATTAAGTTTCATGTTAAAGTTGCATTTGAAAGGGGCAAAACTCATAAAATACTGAAAGAGGAGTTATCGTTCTTGTTGTCACTGATCGCTGTGTTCATGCTGATGATATATTCCAAGTATGAAGTGAATAGGACAAGTACTTTCAAAGTTATAGGCCACATTAAGTTTCATGTTAAAGCTTGGGGGCTACCGGACGACGACGCCGATGGACAATAGGATCTCTATGTGTCTACCTGCTACCGCAGGCGACACAAAAATCATCCAGAAACCATTTTTCTATTGTTTAGTAACAGTGCACAGTGACCTTGACCCCACCAGGCACATTTTCACAGACACTTCCTAAACAGCAATTTTCATCACAATATCTCATTCTGAACTAGTCATTGAACATACACAGTTGTTTCTATTTTTAGTAACAGTGGCCTTTAACACAGTGGCCCCACTTTCATCCAAAGTGTCATCTTCACAATAGCCACATATACAGCAAGTTTCATCACAAAATCTCATTCCTTCTAAATTTATTGAGCAGAAATGTTTTGAATATGTAACAGTGACTGTTACTTAACTTTCATCTAACAACTGCCAAAAATTGTTTAAATATGTAAAGCCTTTAATGAAAAATCATCCAGAAACCATTTTTTCTATTTTTAGTAACAGTGAACAGTGACCTTGACCCCACTAGGCCCATTTTCATAGACATTACCTATATAGCAATTTTCATCACAATATCTCATTCAGAACTAAAGTTATTGAACATACACAGTTGTTTCGATTTTTAGTAACAGTGAACTTGACCCCACAGGCCTTACTTTCAATCCCAAAAGTTGTCCTCACAGAAACCACCAATACACCAAATTTCATTCAAGAATCTCATTCCAAGCTACAGTTACTGTGTGTAAATGAACTTTTGAAGTTTAAATAACTGTGACCTTGACCCCACAGGCCCCAAAGTCAAACCTAACCTGTATCTGTAATGTTACATCTGTGTCCCGAAAAATAATTAAATCTATGAAGTATCTATGAGTTATCATCCAGAAACAATTTTTCTATTTTAAGTAACAGTGACCTTTACATTGACCACACAGGCCCCAAAGTCCAACTCGTCCTGTATTTTTGACCTAACCTGTATCTGTAATGTTACATCTGTGTCCCGAAAAATAATGAAATCTATGAAGTATCTATGAGTTATCGTCCAGAAACAATTTTTCTATTTTAAGTAACAGTGACCTTGACTTTGACCACACAGGCCCCAAAGTCCAACTCGTCCTGTATGTTGTGATGTTACATCTATGTCCCAAAAAAGGATTTAATCTGTGAAGTATTTCATGAGTTATCATCCAAAAATCATTTTTCTATTTTTAGTAACACTGACCTTGATATTGACCCCACCAGCCCCAAAGTCATCAAAGGATACTATGTTGAACAATTGTTTCAAGGTTTCAAAGCTCTAGTTTATATAGTATGGAAGTTAAGAGCTTGTACATGAACTACAAGTTTAACATTTAATTTAGAGTTGCTATAGCAACTGTTGTACAGTTGTTTTAAAGAATTAATGTGGTAACATTTAGTGTGACACACAGGCCAGAGCAAGTACAATTCTTCATTCTGACAAGTAAAGATGTGTGTGTGCGTTTGATGATGCACCTCCAATCAAGAGTAACAGTGGAGAACTGGCATGACATTAACTTGGCCAAGGCCTTGCAACTATGTTCATGTGTCACCAAGGTGCATTAAAATGTGTCAAATTTAACAACTGAAGGGCTTTAACTCCTGCACTCCTTGTTTGGTCTAGCAAGTAATTTACTTTGATTGTTGTCTTTCTCACGCATTGGCACAGTAAACAAGGCTGACCAATCTTGAATTATTTTGCTTAACAAAAACTTCAAGCATTTTTAAAAACAATTTATTCACAGTAAATTGTAATTTGTACAATACATTTATATTGTAAAATGAAACATATTTGCGTGATTGGAGTACTCCGAAATATTAATGTCTTTGACATATTAATTAAATAAATCCCTATATTATTAGAAATGTTCTGTTCACGGCTATTCTCACACTGCAGGTGAACATTTCTCAGTTTACAGAAAAATTAGGCATATATAAACTAAAAAAATGACAACAACAAGAGAAACAACATACACATCACATGACCACAGTTTGACTTCAAACAGTACTCAAAGCATGCTGTTAGTGTAACTTTCTGAGAATCTTGACATTACATGACAGTCAATAAATCATTTCAAATTCTCATCTTATTGTTTAAAATAAGCCAACAGGCTAATATATTTGGTATAAAATGTGTCACACTGCTTGTATTACACTATAAATTACCTTTTTTTCCATTCAATAACATTAAAGGTTTTTGATCACATATGTTTATTGCAGTATTTATCATTTACAACTCCACATTTTGCACTGGTTTAAATATAACTTCAGTATGTATATCTACTATTAAAAATCTGATTTAAATCCCGCACACCCAATTTGATTTCTAAAGCTCCCCCCTTCCCTAAAAATGTTCCTCCTTAAAATTTCACTTGTTTTTAGTGTCCCCCACTGTGTCACTCCCACACTAGTTTCTGTCCAAAGTTTCAAAGTCCACAGTGTCTCTGAACATTAAGTTGTTTTTCCCCTCATTCCCTATTATTGCGCCTCATTTTGCCTCAGTTTCCATTTCCTCCTCTTCTTCCTCATCCTCCTCATCCTCGTGACGTTCTTGTTTCTCGTATGCCTTGTCTGACGGCGTCACCACCACTCCTTCCCAAACACTCATCTCTGTTGCGATTGCTGAAACATATAAAGCTTATATCAGCCATTGAGTTGAACACTACCCACCAGTATTTTTTTTTTCACTTTTGGGGGGGAAGGGGGTCGCAGCCCTTTGGAGGGGGAAAATTGCGACACGAACAAAGGAAAAGGGGACTATTTGGAAGATACTTGCAGCTGTCAAACACAACAAAACAAAGTATTCACTGATCTTTTGCTTTTTGCTTTGCTAACACTGTAGTTCAACCAAATAAATCTTGCCTCATACTTCCCAGAGTTAAATTTTCTTGCATCAGAAAAAAATTAAGATTTATCATCTTCACATAAGCGGGACAAATCGAAATGTCCGTTACAGACTCCAGCAAAGGGGGAATTTTTTATTGAACGTGGGGGAAAAATATATATCATTTTGAGGGGGGAATGGGGCCCTATTTCTCCAAATATTTGGCATAAAAAAAACACTGCCCACAGATTCCTTCAAACATCAAAAGTTTATATTTTCAGAATCCATCCAAGCACTATGACAGTAATCACAGTATCCACAATGCTGCCATCCTAATACAAGATTTGTGATACTGGATTTCGGCCTGCAATATCAGTTTTCAGCTAGCAATAACAGGTTTTCAGCCAGCCCTTTATCATGCAAGGTACCTGGGCATTTTGGTCATTCTTTGTAACTATTTGTCGTAACACATGTAATAACACTTTTATTGAAACCCACTTTTTCAAAGAATTTATATTTATCTATTTCAAAAATTTTGCATATCAAACAAAATCACTAAGTATATGCTGCATTTGTCAAGGTATGATCTTCATTACAGAAATTGTAAAGATAACTTAACAATATATTGTCTTACTGGCATTTCCCTCCATTCCAAGTATCTGTTTAAATCCACCATGGCTAAGCACCCTTAACAATGTCTGTGCTGTGTAGCATACCTGGTCCTGTTTATCAAACATCAAAATTAATAATATACTATTTTAATATCCTACAGTATTTTATTAAATAGTCAATTACTGTAGAATATGAATTGTGACTCAAACTGGCCGACTGCTGACTAACCAGTAGTTTACTTTAGCTATTATTATATTAATTTATTATATATCCATGAATGATTTTAGCATAGTGCAGCATTAATCTGAAAGATTGATACAACTTTCAGAGTAGTAATTCCATATTGGATAGTGTTGTTTTCCAATTCTTTTTTGCAGCTTCAGGACAGTGTTCTGTATGATGTCATAACTATGTTGTTATAATTTTCCGGCACATACCGAACTCCAAAATAGGAAATTTCTACTGCTGTTTTACAACCGTCACGATATTTTTACACCATTCATTAATTTTCTACGCCATTCATAAATTTAATATCTCATTACTATTTTTATTTCTATTATGTAAGCCACGTTGTTGACAAAATTGTTGTTGTTTAGTTTATTTAAATTTGTATTGAGTTAGAAGGTTATATAATAAATGGAACATTATGACAGCATGCAGTCTGTATTATTTCTCGTATCACTTTCAACAGGCCTCCAAGCAGGCCTGAACAAAAATAAAGGTTTTTATAAAGGCTACAATCTATAGAAATAAAGGCCTTTTAGGGTAATTAATAAATAAAGAGAAATAAAAGGATTTATTTCGAATTTCTTGTTGAAAAAAAACAACATAAAATATTAGGTTATTTACGGAAAAAAAGGTTGATCTACATAAGACAGTTCAGACAAAAAAAACAACAGATAAGTGTATCAGAAATAGACATAACTGATATTGTTTAATACTATCTGAATTATACATTATGACTGATACACAAGCAGTATCTTAATACAAACACTCTTCCAGACGATTTAAAGGTTTTAAAGGTTTGCAATGAAATTAAAGGTTTTTTGGTTTTTAAAGGTTTTGCTAGGAGGCCTGCTTTAAATCTGGTTCAAATTTTTTGTTGACCAATAGACAGCTGGACAGGTAGATGGGAATCATCAAACTGTCACAGCCTTACCTTTATGACTAATAATTCATTGTCATTTTGGATCTCTTTTATATTATGGAAAATGAACATATTTGGTTCTGCTTGGACAACTGATTTTGTCTGCCATAACAAAATTTGAAGATGAGGTTGTTACATTTATTAACAGTGACAGTATGTTACCTGTTGTTCTAGTGTCATGACAGTGTGAACTCGGACTGTTCCTTGCTCACAGGGGTCTGTGATGCCAACTGAACCTGGCAAGAAAAATCCTGCAGCCAATATCTGTAGGCATCGTCTGTAAACAACAGAAACATTATAGCAAACATTCTATTCAGTATTTTTCTCCCTTCAGCAGTCAAAACCTATGACAACATGTTTGACTACAGTTATGACTACAGTCATCAAAGCAATTTGTCAGTGTATATTTTTGTTTTGCTCAAATTCTTGCCATTACAACCAATCTGATGACAGTAAATCAGAAGACAAAGCAAAAAATGCTATTTAATCATTAATAATTTCCATGTTGTGGTTCATTTGAATTTAGTGTGACAAGAAGTTATTATAATAATAAATACTTTAATGAAAATGATAAACTAGAGTTTGGATAAAATATTGTTTTTAAATGTAAGACACATAAGCCTAGATCAATTCATGAGAAGTCTAGCAATAAACATTCATTAACTAACACTCCCACAGTGAAAACACATATTCAGATGTTTGAAAACCAGGAATTTTGTTTAGAACAACATGAAATGCTGCATAAAATATGTCTAAGGTCTGAGACAGTTGTCGGTGCAAAATTATAGTATGCAGAAACAAACTGTTGATAAACCAAGTAACTTCTGGCTTAATATAAAGTATTTTATACGAGAGGCTGATAATTGTCTTTCAACAACTGTCTTTAGTTATAAAGTACTTACTTGAATGCTATATTTATTGCAAGAGGCTGTCTGGTAGGGTTGTTCATGATCGAATAATGAGACTGTAAAACAAGACAACATAATTACATGTAATATGAACATCAAACCAGTTGTACTGACATTATATCTTTCAGCAGTACAACAGGATTACATGAAACGCTCTTAATGTCTGTAAAACAAAGTAAGCATTGTGCCAAGCCTTCCATTTGTTTAAATCAAAATTAAATCCTAAGAATTCTTGCTTTTTATGCAGCATTGGAAATAGACGATTCTATTTTTTAGTACAGTCCGAATAATCTCCCCTGACAAATACTCTTCAATCACCCCGTCCGCCATTACGGAAATGAAAATAAATAATGTAGCCTATGTAATACTGATCCCTTAGGTGATGAATTTCACTATTTGTTTTTTTTTTAAACAGAAACAGAAAATATATTCCAGTCGAGTATACTAGACACCCTAAAACATTAAAATTATTTACGAATAGCTAGAATTTATTTTCTTTACTGACTTATCCAGTAACCAGTTTTTGCAAGAAGGTAATACTCACTTTCAGATCATCGATCTCAATTTGGATGTGGTTTAGTGCTTATCCTATTTATACTCATTTCTTGTTTTCTATTATGCTTATGTACAATTGTGTACATGTATTTCACTTGTTTGTTCACATGGTGTTACTATGTGTTTGTAATCAACTGTCGCCTTTCATAAGCCCTGATGTGAAATAAAAAGTTGAAATTTTACTGAATAGATCCGAGATCCATTGGTCAAAGACGATATAATTGAGTGAGGCCAGTTTGTGAGACATTAACTTTGACACGTGTGTTATTCTGTCTACGTCTATAAATGAAAATATGTACCCTCTTAATAATAAAAAACACAACTGTATTAACAAGAGCTATCACTGAAGGTGATTAATACCCCCGCAATACAGCTTTGTCAGAGTATACAGAAATAATGTTCGCATCTTTTTAAAATGCGACACAAATTGTGCATGTATGTAATCTATATATAAAAATCTATGTATTCGGTGAACAGGAAGTTAGGTGAGCAAGGAGTTTTAAATCGCTTTACACCATATGGGAATATATGATAAAGCATTATGCAAAATATCAGGCTGCTGCATGTTTCAGTTGCTAAGAAAACTACAACGGAAATTGTGCATGTATGTCAACTATGTGCACAAATCTAAGTATTCGGTAAACAGGAAGTAGATGAGCAAGGAGCATAAAATCGCTTTACACCATATGGAACTATAGGATAAAGCATTATGCAAAATATCAGGCTGCTGCATGTTATAGTTGCTTAGAAAACTGCGACGGAAATTGTGCATGTATGTCAACTATGTGCACAAATCTAAGTATTCGGTAAACAGGAAGTAGATGAGCAAGGAGCATAAAATCGCTTTACACCATATGGGACTATAGGATAAAGCATTATGCAAAATATCAGGCTGCTGCATGTTATAGTTACTTAGAAAACTGCGACGGAAATTGTGCATGTATGTCAACTATGTGCACAAATCTAAGTATTCGGTAAACAGGAAGTAGATGAGCAAGGAGCATAAAATCGCTTTACACCATATGGGACTATAGGATAAAGCATTATGCAAAATATCAGGCTGCTGCATGTTATAGTTGCTTAGAAAACTGCGACGGAAATTGTGCATGTATGTCAACTATGTGTAAAAATCAAAGTATTTGGTGAACAGGAAGGTGAGCAAGGAGCATAAAATCGCTTTACACCATATGGGACTATAGGATAAAGCATTATGCATAATATCAGGCTGCTGAATGTTATAGTTGCTTAGAAAACTGTGACGGAAAATTAACATGCCTTTTGGTTGATGTAATGCACCTTTATAGTAACAAAACCTAAAATATTCGGCAAACAGGAAGTAGATGAGCAAGGAGCATGAAATTGCTTTACACCATATGGGACTATAGGATAAAGCAATATGCATAATATCAGGCTGCAGCATGTTATAGTTGCTTAGAAAAATGCCACGGAAAATTAACATGCCTTTTGGTCGATGTAATGCACCTTTTTAGTAACAAAATCTAAAAATATGCGGCAAACAGGAAGTAGATGAGCAAGGAGCATGAAATTGCTTTACACCATATGGGACTACATGATAAAGCAATATGCAAAATATCAGGCTGCTGCATGTTATAGTTGCTGAGAAAACTGCGACGGAAATTTTGTTACGGACGGACGGACGGACGGACAAGGGTAAAACAGTATACCCCCCTCTTCTTCGAAGCGGGGGTATAATTAATTTTCTATATTATAAGTTACAACTTATTGTAAAAAAATACTTATCTCTACAAATTAAGAATTAAATGGTATTACTGTTAACAAGGTACGGTTATAGTTTCCCTTATTTATCTCATAATGTATTCCCCTTGCTTAGAGACATTGTTCCTTACTCTTTAATTGATTGGTACAGCTTTAGCCTTCATATTAAATGGGCAACTAGTGTAAATCCAGATCAGTACTGCACCTAATTTGTATCTACAATGTTAACTTTCTTGAAACCTTATTTATAAAAAGAACACTGGTACTGGTTGTATATCATGATCAGAATATATGGAAATGCCGGTCGATCTGGATCTGCACATGTGAACACATCGCTTATATAATGAAACTTGATCTACACTGACCATCTGTACTGGTTAATTTCAACTTTCATGAAGTTGTCTACAGCATTGGTTTTACCCTTTACTTCACAGTTTCGACTTTTACTGTTCATATTACATGACAGTTAAATAACTTTCTTTGAAAAGGTTTAAAGCACTGAAACAAAACCAAAGTTGAAATTAATTAAATAAATATTGTATTTTAGTTTACATACTAATTTACCATAAAACATGATTGAACAATAATTCAGGTCATCTGTTTTAAGTTAAACTGAGTTACAGTATTTTTCACATCTGTGACCAATGTAGACCCTGGTACTAAAGTATAGATCCTGGGTCTACAGTGTTCACTTTTCATTATCACCATCACCTGGAACAATTAATCGAAAACCTTGTACATTGAATGAATGAACAATTTCATTGCTTTTCCATTATAAGCTTTGGTGTGGATCAATAGGTCGATTTACAAGTCAGTTCAAAATTTTAAACTCTACCCTCTATTTATAGTTGCATTCAAAAACACAATTATTCCAATAAAATGCTTGATATCTGTCATTGTTTGGCACGAATTTCGAATTTTGATATAGGATTACTGTATAGCGTTGTCAAGGACTCTAAGGAATTTTCACTTCTGTAATGGTGGACAGTCACGTGACATAAAAATGGCGGCGGTCAAATTCAGGGTATTGGAATCGTCTATAGGAAAGAATTATCATGATAGTACATCAGATATTATAGCCAACATAAAAACAAATTGTACCTCTTATACATAATAAAATAGTTGTAACCACAAACGGTTTCAACATTCCAGTAAATACATAAACAGTGACAGTGATTTTGAAACTCTTAAAGCTCAGTCATATGCTTACCAAGAGATCAATAATCCATGGAGTAAGGGGAGAGAATCCTTCAAACCGGTTTTTCAGATCTTGTAAAAGTCTATTTAACACTTTGATACTGAAAAAAAAAACACAAATAAATATATCATCAAAACAAAAACATTAGTAAATTAAGAAAATTACTAGTTGTTTCCAGTTTATTCTTTGTGTATAAATTTTTTCTCGAACAATATGAAAAATTCTTGTCTCATTTACATTGTACTTATAAAATCCATGTTTCACCATTTACTGTTTATCATTTATCTCTTTTTACCAATCTGAAGTCTTCCAATCAAATTTTCAGTGTTGTTTTTGAAGAAATTTATTAACTGAATTTATTATCTAAATAGCAAGGAGAGTAGATAAAACTGTGTAGATCTGTTATCTACAATAGTCAATAAATTCACAAAATCTGTGCTAAGCAGTTAAGGGTATATTTTGTAACAATGAAGAAAAAAGATTTTTTATCACAACAGGCTTACCTTGAGTGTGAAGCATTTTCCTCGAACCAGCGAGCATGGCGAATAGCAGCCAGGTGGCTATTCATGATCTTCCCATCCACTACAGGAGTAAAATACAACATCAGGTTAGGGGAGTCAAAATTAATACAACATGATTTCAACACTTATTTTACAAATACTATGAAACCTCTCTACAGCAAGACAAATATATTTTGTTATTTGGAAGTGTTTTTCTGATTTTCTGAAAAGATAAAATTTCGTAACACAAAGGAATAAACTAACTGCAGTGGCTTTTTTAATAGGTGTAAACTCTTGTAATATGATAGCTATTAAGACATAGTTATGATTTTGTTAATGTAATACATTATTCATCTGTTCATGCATCATTTGATGACTTAAGATACGTACAGTGGAGATCTGGGTCTAGTTTCTTCAGGTTTGGCGGTATTGTGGCAATAAGACAGCGAACTGTGGCGTCAGAGGAACTAATCTCAAAGCCTGTCTCACTCGTCAACATTGATAATACTGTAAAACATAGAACACTTCTGTTCAGAACTGGCATCAAACTCGTACCATCTAACTCAAAAACAAAGATAAATATAAATAATGGATCATTGCTGTTCAGTTGCATGGCTTTATAACCTTCATCAGTAAGGCTGTTTACAGGTTCCTTAAAATCTCTTAAAAGTCATGCAATTTTCCCCAAAATATTAGTTGAATAAGCTTTTTTCTCTCCCCTTCACAAGCAAAACCACACTTTTTAACTTTATGAAGATAATGGGCCCATTCTGGCCATGAAAAAAGCCCTGTAGGAAACTGTTGCCAGACCCTGTGTCAATGGTTAACACTGTTTACACTGCAAACAACAGAACTTCAATCGACAGAGGAACTGTAAAGTTAGTGGCCTTTTACAACATCTATGAATTTCATGCATGATCCATTTATAAAGCCTTCAGCTTTTGGAGAAAATCAGGGCCCCAAGATCATAAAACTAAGACCAGTTTCAAATCACAAGCATCTGATTGGCTGAAATGGTGACCAGTCACCATTTCAGCCAATCAGATGAATGAGATTAGAGAGTGGTCTCCAGAAGTTTTATGATCTTGGGTACAGCACTCTTAACATCAACTGAAATAAGATGTTGTGACTCACATTTAGCCGAGAACTTAATGCAAACCAACATCTACTAATAATTAAGGTGATGTTTACAAAAGCACCAAGGTGCAGAGTTACCTTCTCTTGGTTCTGCTGCCCTTAAATCTTCAGCAATTTTGTTTCCCAATGCTGTCACTGCTTCTTCTGTTGAAATAGAGAACATATCTTGTGTATATTATGCAAAAATATTCAAGCTCTATATCATACTGAAATAAGTTTCATTAACACTGTTGATTGTCTCAAAGACTACTGTCAACATTTCAATATTGGCAACATCAACTGTTCTGGTAAAATTATCTCAAGTCTCACATACAACTGTACTCCCTTTATTCAAACAATGTTTCTTTTTAACAAAAAAATGAGTCATTTGTGGAAGATCACATAATATTGTCATCTGTGGGGAAATTCCAACCAGCTAACAGCATCAAGAGTCTGAAGGTCTAGTCTCTATAAAATTCTCCACCACAATTGTGCTAGCAAAGTAACTATATGCTTATAAAAAGCATAATACATCATAATGAACAGTGTGTTATATCTTACTTGTGGGTAATGTTTTCAACATGACTACAATATCTGCCACATTGTTTCCAGCCATCATTGTTCCTTTTTTAAATGGTCCTACTTGACGCACCTCTTCTATTTGCTGTAATATTAAGTAAAAGTCAATTCTTCAACTATAAATCTTGACTGTGTCTATAGGAAACTTAAACCTTACTTCTGAATAACTGCCTCATTTCTGTATCAATAAACTATTATTTAATTGACAACCATTCTACACCGGTTACTAGATTAACCGAAATCGGCGGAAAAACCGAAATCGGACCGAAATCGGCGGGAAAAACCGAAATCGGCCCGTTTTTTCTTAAAAATATAAAAATATATAGTGAAATAAATGTTGTTTGGTGTTTACAAGTAAAGATATTAATATTGAGAAGGAAATGTGTTAAACCTAATGAAAGTAAAATTTTGTGTAATAAAGCCAACATTGAAATCATGTATGCGCGCAATCGGCGAATCGAAGTACTCCAAAGCTGCGCAATAATTCTTTAATATATCATTAAAGTTGTATCAAAATTTCATGAAACTGTGATATCGTTGTAATCACATCAACAAGAAGAAAATATGAATCGAAATCGGACGACTCAACGTCTTGGACGAAGCCCTATGATACGGTATAAAACGTCTGAATATCGGGCTGAACTAACTGTTACCGGAATCGGCATATTTCGTAACAGTTTAACATCATTTTCCTAATAAACTTGGTGTATGTGTGTTACTGAGACATTAGGTCAAATTTATTATGTTAATGCAAATACACGTTCGTAAATTAGCTACAGATCGCTTGTGTCATATGCACGTGAACGGCAAAACTCAAATCTAATATCTACAGATAAGTTATACATAAAATTTATCAATGTGTTACGGAATGTTTGTGTCACAATTACTAACAGTGTATATGATAGTTTGTAAATTAAAAAACTCGTACGGTTATTCTCAAAACGCAGTATATACCCGCACTGCGTAAAAGCCTTCTCCAATGTCCAGCCTTTTCCGCTTACTGCTGTTGTTAATTAATCAATATTGCACAATGAGAAGAGATTGTTTGAAATTTAGTTCAATAAAAATTGTTTAATTTAATGAACCGGCTAAATTAAAGTTCAACTAGCGACCTATGTATTATAAATAAAGAGTCGTTAAATTATTTATTTCACAGTAACATATTAAAATAGATGAAAGGCACAATTAAAGTTAATTAAGTGCTGTTTTACCTACTCTTGCTATCTTTAAACAGCACCGCCAATTGACATGACCAGCTCACAATTAACGCTGTTTGAAGTGCCGCCAACAGTTTGTCACAGTTAAAGAAATTACGACTGACTGTGCGAATATGAGTATTAACAGAAATTTTCATTGTTTTAGAAACTGTTTATAATAACCGTAGTCCTTCAATCTCAGCACTGACTGTTATAACCTAATGATCAAATATTATACATGTTTTGTTTAAAACTGCGCGAATATTTCAAGTTCTGTTCTGTTGTACGGAAAATAAGATTAACACATATATATGGATCGTGTGGAACTTCCACAAAAAATGATGGATTTGTGCAGTTTTTGTGACCGTGAGTTCACCTTTCGTGATTCAGTTCAGTGTTATTATTGTAAAAGGTGGTGTCATTTCAAATGTGTTGGTATACCTGTTGAAGAACAGAAATCTTGGTCTGTGTCAAATCTGAGATTTGCGTGTAAAATTGTGCGTTCACTGGGAATGAGTTTGATGCCAGCGCTGCCTTAGTAAGGTAAGTTGTATCTATTCATTTATTTACTTCACGCTTATTTAAATACATTACAGTTGAAACTAAACTTGACACCCTTGTGCACATGATGTGCACATCGCGGAAACACTATTGCCTTGAGGCAGTATCAATTGTCTTGTCAAACTGTTAATTGCAAGATTGTTGGACAAGGATTTCCATGATTGGATTACGCAATTTTGACACTTTGTATAACCAAAGAAAATGATCAATAAAAGGTGGATCCATTCAGCCTCAAAAACAGCATCTTGAAGTAGGAATAACCATATTGCCTTAAATTATTTAACTAATGATAGAGAAATGAACATTTCAATTTAGCCTTTGTCGCATCCTTTCTGCATTGAAAAGGCTTCCAATTATCAATAATTACAAATAATATACGATCTTTTACATCAGATTTCACCGGCGGTGACCTTTGACAATTTGTTTTTTTTCCCTGGTCTTTTTATTTTGAGTTTCCAAGTTAGTGTACTGCACATGCGAAATACAGCATTTTATGCGAAATGTTAGTGTTCTGCGGGAAATTTGTTTTCAATAATGAAATAGCTTCATAAGGACATAAATTTTACAGAGTTGTTGGAAATACAACGTCATACTGCAAAAACTACCTCACCAGGTTATCTGATAAGCGAAATTTTCACTATATAGAACAAAGAAGGCACTTACAGGGTTAATATGCATTACTCTTTTCAGCTCATCTCAATCCTTAGGTGCAAACGGTTTCATAAAATTGAATATTTGCTTGACATTTATATATTTATAATCGGCGGGTAAACTTCCTATTTATATCTTAAATATGGCGTAAATCGTAGATAAATTGTTTAAAATAAAAAATATGTTCATACTCACATCTTAATACGTATTTATTTATTAAATTTTCGTAAAACTGGCTCAAAAAGAAAGCGAGCGAATATCCGAAAGCGGGTCGCAAAGAGATGCCGAAAGCGGCTTTTAAAATTCATTTTCCCCAGTTATCAGTTCATTTTTTATTAATTGGGATTATAAAAAGAATGTTCATTGAAATAAAGACGATTTAATTATTTAATGTCATTTGAAATTGCAAAATTGACTGTAGATGTGCGTACTAACATATATGTCACATACCGAAATCGGCTTGTAAACTACATATTTATATCCTAAATATAGCATGAATCTTTAATAAATTTAGGCGGCGACTGTTTTGTCAGTTTCAAAAATAATTTCGACCATTATATACGTTATAGTTTATTTTGAGGCTTGTATGAAAAATTATACGGTCGCCCAGCTGCGCTGGGACTGACCGTTTAATTTTCATACAAGCCTCAAAATAAACTATAACCTATACTTAATTTTTGATTGCTGAAAGCCTTTTCGGTGCCGAGAGGATGCGACAGTCATAATTTAAATTGTGCATTTTCAAAACAAAACGTAAAGTTCTTGTAACATTTGTTAATTAATTACATGCTATTCTGCATGCCATTCATGCGAAACATTGCTAGACCAGAAATAAAACAGATTTTACCACCCACGTCGAAAACTTTCTACATGCAGCGCGCAAGAAGCGTGTATTTCGTGCAAATCAAGCATTTCACTGCATGTCTGACGTATTATTATCGTTTGATTGTACGTCATAATTATGTTGATGATGTATGCGGCGAACAAAAAGCGTGCATTTCGTGCAAATCATTTTTTACCGCCAAATATCCAGGCTTCAAAATCATATTATTTCAGCGTTTGATTGTAGGCCATATGTTTTCACAATTGGGACTCTAACTAAAATTAACTAATAAAGAATTACGATGCATTTAATTAAAATTTAATGATGTATTAGTTTCGCGTGCACTTTACATGTTGATAAAATGCAAAACAACTAATAAAATAATATTTAAGAAAATTTATTTCTCTTTATTACATGTTACATATACTACATAAAATTATCTGTACACATATTATTTACAGACTCAAAGGTACCACAGTCTTTGTTGACAATAACCGTACGAGTTTTTTAATTTACAAACTATCATTTACACTGTAAGTAATTGTGACACAAACATTCCGTATCACATTGATAAATTTTATGTATAACTTATCTGTAGATTAGATATTAGAACTAACGCGCAAATGAAATAAAACCGCGGATTTGAGTTTTGCCGTTCACGTGCATATGACACAAGCGATCTGTAGCTTATTTACGAACGTGTATTTGCATTAACATAATAAATTTGACCTAATGTCTCAGTAACACACATACACCAAGTTTATTTGGAAAATGATGTTAACTTGTTACGAAATATGCCGATTCCGGTAACAGTTAATTCAGTCCGATATTCAGACGTTTTATACCGTATCATAGGGCTTCGTCCAAGACGTTCAGTCGTCCGATTTCAATTCATATTTTCTTCTTGTTGATGTGATTACAACGATATCACAGTTTCATGAAATTTTGATACAACTTTAATGATATATTAAAGAATTATTGCGCCGCTTTGGAGTACTTCGATTCGCCGATCGCGCGCATACATGATTTCAATGTTGGCTTTATTACACAAACTTTTACTTGCATTAGGTTAACAAATTTCCTTCTCAATATTAATATCTTTACTTTTAAACGCCAAACAACATTTATTTCACTATATATTTTTACATTTATAAGAAAAACGGGCCGATTTCGGTTTTTCCCGCCGATTTCGGTCCGATTTCGGTTTTTCTGCCGATTTCGGTGAATCTAGTAACCCATTCTACACAGATGTGCAAATATTAAAGTCTAAAACAATTAGAATGGTCATCTTAATCTCTTTTTAAAGAGCTAGCAGGCTAGCAAAAAGCTTTACAAACCAACCTCAGTCCTATATTAGTATTCTGCATATAATACTGGCTGAACAGTTAAAAGAGTTGAGATCTGACTAAGCAGTTTGCCCATATTTAATATCATATATAATTTTGGCAATGTGACTAGAGTTAGTACTCGGTTGTAGAAAAGCTCAATAGGTTAATGATACAGTGATATGACAAATGCATACTGCAGCATCAAAGTTTCCTGGTGTGATGGTGAGATTGTC
Source organism: Corbicula japonica (assembly GCA_038501625.1). Lineage (NCBI taxonomy): Eukaryota > Metazoa > Mollusca > Bivalvia > Venerida > Cyrenidae > Corbicula > Corbicula japonica. Next base: position 5,732,749 of record JAZAYU010000017.1, on the reverse strand, counting down.
GAGGGCCGTGTTGATCTTGGAGACAAGTGACAGTATGGAAGCTTGTTCTGTTGTTGCAGGTGTCAGATCTCCATTCCTCTTCAACAAAGCCTGTAAGTACAACCACAATAATTGGTGAGATGCTACAGGGTACAAAGGATGTTATTCTACACTGTTAGCTACATGATATAATATAGTGTGCTTTCTGGCAGTGTTAGCTACACGATACACCCATATACAGTGCTCACGCTGTCAGTCGACATTGTCGCCATTTGCGATAATTTTACGATTTTGTCGATTATTTCAAAGAATTGGCGGTAAAATTTGGCGATTAAATAATGATCAAAAAAGAGAAGATATTGTTAGCTAATTTGCATACACTTTGCCCTGAGCGGTTGCCACATTTCTGATAATTATGGGTCGTTAATCCCCTAATCGAACTAACAAAGTGTTACTAAAGATAATCACCTTGGTGTCATTGCCTAAGGGTCACTGATTGATGTTTGTGATCGGTAAACTTTGGGTATTTCCACTACGTCATGACAAGGGAATTCTAAGGTTATTACTGTTGCTATTTATAGCTATTATGGATTCCCCTATCATAGTTTTCCAAGCAGACAAATATTTTAAGAATTAGAATAAATGATGTGTTCTTTTTTCTAACCTCAGAGTAAATATTGGCCAAATTCATCCATTCTTGCAAAAACCTAGCCGGATACTGTAACTCAAGTGATGATTAGGACGAAAATTTGCGGTACAAATTGCCGATTTTTTAACCATGTTAACGGAGAAAATACTTCCTATTTTCTCATAAAATGTGTTGACTCATCTGCTTTGGTAATTCTTTGCTTTGGAAATATTATTTCACATTTCAATTTTCTACTGGTTTATTAGTAACTAGGTTTGTCATCCATTTTCGCGACGTCCATATTTGACATACCATCAATCTAGTCCCGAATCTAATTGATTTTGACTGCAATAGTGAAGTGAAGAATGCCTTATAATTAAAAATTGTCAGTTATTTTACAAAAACTAGTTATTTTCATTGAGGTTAAATTAATAAAGAAATAATTAACAGTTAACATCATAACATTGATGTTATCTTAGATAAAATCTTGTGAATTAAAAAAAAACAACAAATAATTATAATAATAATTCCACGCATGTGGAAACAGCGCGTGAAACTTTGGCTATTAATTTATTTTTCAAAAATTTTGTGGCTATTATTTTAAAACAGCCAGCGTGAGCACTGCATATAGGTTGCTACTTGCAAATGCAGGACAAACTTCATTCATTTCATCTGAACACTCAAAAGACTACGAGTAGTATCATAAGTGTAGCTTCCAATTATTGTACTGTCATGAGGGAATTTCATTATTTTTAAGGTTATTACTCCATATATATTATTATATATTATATGCAACCAGTGTAGATGCGGATCAGCCTGCATACCTGTAGTCAGAAATCAGTGGATGTGGCTTATCCCGATTTACACTGTTCGTTCAGGCACTAGAAGTTGCGTCTTTTGAGTAGCTGGTTTAGCTTGTATTGCATCTTTTACGTGACTGAAGTGATCAAGGGTTAAGATATCTACTTACATCAGTAAGAGGCTTTTCATCCTGTGCAGCCCTGGCCTGGGGGAAGTTTGTCTCACACTGTGTCATATCAAACGGGATGTGAGGAATGAACGCTCTGAATCTGAAACACAATGACTGCCTTATAAATTCATAAACTACTAAGAGTTTGGTGTTCCACAGAAACAAAACTTTTTAATGTCACCAATTTTTAAAAAGATAAAATATGGGCCTATGTTTTATAACAAATGAAAAAAGAGGTAATTCAGTTGATTTGCAATGCTACAACTACTGTTTAAGTTATAAGCAGATGACACATTTCAAGTATTCGATAGGACAAGTACTTTCCAAGTTATTCGCATCATTAAGTTAACATCAAAGTCCATTTCGCCTATCTGATGACAGGGATTCCATCTGACCCTTGTTCTTAAAATTTCCAAAAGGCCTCATTTTGACCCCTGTGATTTTAGCTCCAAGGGTATTTGGCTTACAAATTGGCAGAATCGGCCTAAGATTAAGATGGTCAAAATGCCCCTTGAAATTCAGCAGTTAGTGGAACCCCTGACTGTTGACAGGTATCACAGACTGGTGTTGCTTCTGAACTTCGAGCCAACATAACAACAATAACAATTCTTAAGATGACAAATTAATGATATAAATGAAAGGTTCCACAATAGCATGAATGAACATGTAACCTAAGCACTCACGGTGAAGGTTTAAATCCCATCATGCCTCCTCTCATCATCCCACCTCTCATCATGGGCCCTCCTCGACCACGTCGGAATGGGCGTCCTCCACGCATAATCCTGAAAACAAAAATCATTATTATTTCTACAGTGCTTGATTTGAAGGTGATTTATGAGGTGTTTTGAGAAATTTACCATTATGAAATGCACTGGCTGATGAGTGGTCACTTTGGAATTTTCTTGAATTGGTTCCAATTAAACTGTAATGTGGTTAGGTTTTTCACATGCTTGAAAGTGATTCCAACAGTCTCAAGAAAATTCATTAGCACAGATTTAAAGGGCATATCGCCACCTTAGTGCAATAACGGTATAAGTACCATTAAATTATGAAGGAGATATACCGTTATTGCACTAAGGTGACGATATATGATATAGTACTTTAGTTTTGACAGCCACTATAATCACATTCCTTAATGAAGACAGATTAAACATAACAGGGGCATCCTTGGCCAAGTGGTTAAAGTTTCCAACTGAGAATCACTTGCCTTTCACTGCTGTGAGTTAGAAACCTATCAGGGCCAAGATCTTTCATGTGAGGAAGCTTGCCAGCTAGCTTGCGGAACATCGGTGGTTCTACCCAGGTGCCCACTCGGGCCCGAAAATTGTCCATAGAGGCACCTGGGGTCTTCCTCCACCAAGTTAAAAGCTGGTATACCAAATGGGCCTAAGAAGCAATAACCTTAGCATCTGTTGATGTTCCGGCCTGTATCCTCTTTTCTCGGGTATTCGTGGTTCTTAAATTCTATTTTTGCGCATGCGCAGTAGATTTTTGTACATTTTAAAAAAGTATAATTGTAAATAAACAAACAATCTTTCCAGAAAACACTCGTAATAAAGAAAAACAATAACTAGGTCAATTTTCAAAAATATCCGACCTTAAACTGTTGACCTTGGTAGTCTAAATCATGTAGACGCTTTCTCATAGAATCCGTGGCTCCTGATTGGCTGAATTGTTGCACTTATATAGGTCAGAGAGGACAAAATTTCCGTGGGATTTTCCAACTGATAACTATACTGCACACAAAAAGTTTGTAGTGTGTATAAATTTATGCAGAGGACTGGTTTTAAAACTGTTTGTTTGAGGGTGCTCATTAACAAAATTTAACTCAGAGTCAACGTAACTGCTAATGGCAAAGTTTCATATTCTAATATGAAATCTGATTAACATTTAAATTTATTTCAATATGTTTAATATATTTGTATATTAGTATTTTGCAGGTTTGCTGTTATAGATACAGGTATAAACTGGCCTGCTATTCACAGTTTGAACACAAAAACTTGTGTCTGTGAACACCTCCAACAGTCAAGCAGAATTCCAGATGAAACTGGATCATAATGACAGAGTTTTTGTAAACACATATTGACAACTGTAAAAGATTAAAATAACTGTTTAAAACATGTTTACAGTTTTGTTTTAATTATTGCATTTATATTTGCATATTGGCCACCTTTGATCCCCTCCAGAGTTGTAATAATTAGGGTCCACATATCCCTTAACTCGGTCCCTTAAAGTTTGCATATGGATACCAAACTGTTTGGAAGACCTTTGAACTGGCACACAAGTTTTAACAAGCCTCATAAGCCTTTAGCTTAATCTCTGCAGGATAGTTCCTGTACCTTTTCTCATGCTTCCTTGGTTTAACCAACATTAAACATATATTGGGGTTTGGGGGTTTGCATAATTGAAACTAACTGGGTAATAAAAATAGGAAGTTTAATTGGATTTTAATTGGGTGAACACGCTTTATTTTTTATGTGAACTATACAAAATCGAGCTCTTCCCAATACTGATGAAAGTCACGTGACGTATTGCAAATGGACGCCGTAGGATATTTTCATGAAATTGTTGAAGTTTTAGTTAATATCTGGAAGAAAAGCACGTGCAAAAACGGGATTTTATCGTAAAAAAGGTAGTTTATGATGTTTAAGAGTAATTTGTTAGCCGAATACCTGTTTCTTCCGCATTGTTTGTGCACAGTAAGCTTGAGTTTGGTCAACACTAGAACTAGCGTAGAACTCGGACACGCGGTAACACGTAATAAGCTCTTTTAAACGAGATTTCTAGAGCCACGAATTCTATGAGAAGCCACGGATTCATGAGAAAAAGGCATAATCTACATGAAACTATATGAAATGGAAGTTTTGACATTTGGAACGACCTGACCAAGTGAACCCGTCAGTCTCAGACAGTAATAAGCATTTAATTACTTTGAGTTACTATGGTGTGGGAGTTTTTGCAAAGCTAAATGGTAGGATCTTCTAAATTAAATAAAGTGCATGCACCTTTGGTTTTTGGACATTTGGTGTTAAATTTTGAAGGGAACGGAAGGGATGGATAGGTGCCGGTCTAGTTTCCTGGATCTATAACCACTGCCTAAAATTTCACAATCTGAATAGTGAGAACCTATTTTATAACTTGAGAAACTGTGATAAATTACCTAGTATAGCTGATTTATCTGTAATTTTGGAATAAACAAACAATAAAAATGCATGGACCGGCACCGGATAATAATGATTGCGCATGCGCTAGCTTGGGTAAAAAGACAGTTAGATTACGAAATGGTAAAATTGAACCGCAACGGTATTAAAAATGTGAATAAGGTAAATGAGACAGACAAGTTTACGTTATTGGCTGCTTTTGAAAAAGCATAATAAGTGAAAGTGGATGTGATTATTTGTTTTTAATCTCTATTTTGGGGAGATTGAAATGAATAATATTGGCAGAAGCAAGTGTTATATAACAGCATCATTGATGAGGAATCAAATTTTGTCAATTTCTATTTTTTTATATTATGCTCAAGTACTTTGAGACATGTCAGTGGGAGAGAACTTACTTGAGTGTATACAGAGAAAATCATGATTGGCCTCCGTTGGCCCTAACAAACACATATAAAGAATCAGGCAATACGCCAAAGCTCAGCCACCCGTTGGTTCAAACTTTGCCTCAGTTAGCAAAAGGCGTAAATAGGACATACGTGAGGACCAGCCACATCTGAGGCCGCAAATTATCGACTGGAACCTTGGCCAGGAAAGTATCAATCATCATTAAGCAGAAAGTTTTGGCTGTAAACCTTTAAAAAACGGTCGAAACTCTAAAACATATCGTTCCAAATATGTTCATGAGCTCTAGCCTGTGGACCCTAGCCATGAACTAGCGTATTCCAAACGACTTTTAAGCATTCAGTAAGAAGTTCACTGCTGAGAATATAATGTACATAGAGCATATAGATTTTCACCAGGGGTTAGTTGGTTCAGCCACTTACGAGGCCGGAAATTAAATGCATGACCTCGAGACTAACCAGGGCAATACACCTGTGTGCTTTCAAAGATATATTTACATTCAGCAAAATGTTTAATCCGTAGTTTATGTATAGATTAGGCCATAGTAACGGCCTTTTTCGCTCTGTCGAAAACATGAAAACTTAACATTCACAATTATTATTATGTCAGTGGCTTATGCCAACAGGTGGTCAAGCTCGCCACCCTTCCGGGGCACACAACTCAAGTGTTTATTAGGCTCGGTGCAATATGTTACGCCTTGACCGACATGGGTGTATGTTGGTTCCAACCAGTTTTGTCGCCAGGAATAAGGTTTATGAGCACGAGGCGGACTGTGGTCACGGACAGGCGTAGTTTGAATGCTATATCAGGATTCAGCAAAAAGTTCACTCCTGACGGTATTTACATACAATTTACATAGAACATACGTTCTGTATGCTTTGTGGTCCGTTCTGTTCTCACCGATGGTACGTGGGTTCCAGAAACTTCTGAAGCCGGAAATTAGGTGGTGACCATGGACACGAAGCGGCGTGGTTTGAAAGATATATCAGCATTTAGCAAAAATGTCACTTTTGAGGGTATTTACATAAAGCGTACATGGAGCATTTAGTGCGTCCGTTCGCACTGGTGCTAAAAGTACCGGTAATAGCATTCTGCAAAAAGTTCACTTCTAAGGTTATTTACATTATACGTCGGTCCGCGGTACCAGGGACTCCTGAGGCCGGAAATTATTTGCATGGGATCAAGACTGATCCTGGACACGAACCAAGATGCTTTAAAAGATAAATCAGCATTCAGCAAAGAGTTTACTTCGTAGGTAGCCAAAAATAACGGTCCGTCGGGCTAATTGAAAATATACCGTTCCATGCTTCATAATATTACAATGACTCGAACTGACAGCTGTTTCACTGGGGGCTAACGCGTGTGACGACAAGTGTTGCACAACGACAATGTGCGTACGTTGTACATCGAAAGATTGTTTACATTACGACGACATTTATCACGTGCTTGTTTCATTTTCGTGAATTTTGGACTAATTTTACTTCCAATGGAGATCCAATAATGATGGTAAATGTTATTTAATACAAACTGACACCTCTTGTTGTTATTCATAGTGCTTTAGTTTAGATAATGTCATGAAACTAGTTTATTTTTAAGTTTCCTGTACAAAGTCATCTACATATTAACTTCACAAAGATAATACTAATGACATGTATCAAATTCTAATTTTGTGTATAAATGATGTGATATGATAATTATACGCTTATTGCTTCTGTGTTTCTGATTAAAAACCACCAGTAAGGCTGTTTTTCAGCATTAGATGGTGTGTGCGTGTTGCACAGAGACTGTGTATGATGTTCAACGAAGTAGAATTAAATGCGTGTGTTAATCAACGAAATAATTTTATAGTTTTCAGGGAATAGACAATACTGTATGTTGATACTTCTGTGTTTCATTTGGCGGTGAAACATGATGAGTCAAGTCAAAGTGCAGTGGTCCACCCAGAGGAATATTTGTTTTACATCTATGAGACAGTCTCTTCGTCAAAAATAGGATATATAAAAAGAACATTTGAAGTACCTGGTCGTGATGTGACGACAAAAATCAATGCTCTATGATTTGGTGAATAAACTGGGAACATCAGCGTTAGTGGAAAGCAATGTGATATATGTGCAAATATAAGATACACGTTTACCTAAAGATTACTCATGTGTAAACTTTAATTAATAAAATCTAAAACCCTGTCACATTATACTATGTTTCCACTGCGTTGGCATGGCAATGTTTAATTTCAAGACTACGGCCGTGAGATCGCAAGAAAATCGTGAAGATGGAGATCTCAAGACGTCCACACAGCGACCAAGGCGTTGCTACGGAGCTCCCGTTGTGTTCTATCTCGTTCCTACAGATTTATTGTTGGCGATTGTCTGTGCTCTCGTGGCGCTTGCACTGCGTGCACTGCACTTTCACGGAGTTCACACTGCGCTGAAGACGTTCGTTTGCTATTCCTATAAAACGAAGTGAATAGACACATCTTCATCAATTATTTGTTTGTTCTCGAACAGTTGAATCTATGCCTTTGGGCCCTCCGTCGTCGTCCCAGATTGATATGCACAAATTATTTGCTGGACTTGTATATCGGCAAGCAGTAGCCAGGCTTGGTGTCATAGTGAAATGAGTGTTTATTTGCAAATCTTATAAATGTATATAATTGTGTTCGTCTAATTCATGCAAACGACGATGAAAGCGGTAGAAGCGCACTAAAGCATGTAGTCGTTGTAAGAACGCAATAAAATAAATAACACTCTATATAAACGCCGTGGACGCGCCGTATAGACGCAGTGACGTCTCTGAGATTGTCATAAAATCTCCGTACAAGCGCCACTTACAACCACAGCATTCGCCGGTAGAGCTCCTTTGTCGTTGAAGTAGATATTACTGCGTTGCTACGGCGACCTTACGGCGACCCCACTGCGCTCTTTTCAGAACACCTTGCGACCGCATTTGTTTTGTGCATGCTCAAACGTCTGTCGGCGTTCTACTAGCGATACCACTGCGTTGCTGCGGCAGTGTTACGTACTGCGCGGACCTCGGCGTTCTTGAACCCCATAAGATCGTCGTGAGAACGCTGCCATAGTGTGACGCGTTTATCTGTAAAAACTGCACTGTTATATTTTAAAAGGTTGTACGTTGAACTTTTTGTACTACGCATCATCATTGCTAAAAACTTAAAAAGAAATAAAGATTTTTCATAAGCCATTCTTGTAGCCGTGGGACAGTATTCTGAAAAAAACAGAAACGTTGACGTTATAAAAAGAACTTCATTATCTTTATCTCTTTGTATAAATAGATTTGATTGCAAAATATGATACATGTATAATTATAGTATATACTCATTTAACACTTATTACATATATGTTGCATGGTACACTGAGAATATATTGATATATTTAATATATTAGAAATATGTCCGTGTAGGTATTTCAATTCGAGTGCAATGATTTTAAGATTCGCTTAAGGTGTTACATGACCACGGCCCCTGGGAAGATTTGCACTAGTGTTGAACCTTAAAAAGAATATGTAAGTGAATATATCAACAACATTCAGCTAATAAAATCTAAAACGTTCTCAAATGGTTATCCTCGCGATCGAGATGATTATAATTATGCAGACTTTTCACAGATAATTCCTGTGTGTCTGGCTGCAACAAACAGCATTTTCCACACTCGGTCAGGGCTTTGCTGTCGCATTATCGTTATTATTTTAGTCCTGCAAAAAAATAATGTGCATTCATTTAAGAAGGTGGTATGTGGAGTATGGGTCATTTCTATATTTAATGCACTTACAATAACTTTCTGCTCAAGCCGGCGCCGAAGGGTATACGAAGTGAAGCATTTTGAATTAACACTGATGTACAACATGTATGCAACAGAAGTTTCGAACATTCCTTTTTATGTATAATTCCTTTCAACTTTTTCATGATGAACTTACATGCTTTTAAACTTTAAAGCTATGTGTTTGTACTGTCTATTATCAGAAAGAAAAGTATAGGTAGTTTATTAATTAACAGTGATCTGACACCTTGAAACCGGTGCCCCTTTTTTATTCAATTATATGTTTACATATGTCATGTTATAAGCAGAGCCTATTTTCATATTTAGAGCCTTCATTATATATAGACATAAATTTGCTTTCATTGCGTCAGTAAACCTTGTGATTTACTTAACATGTCCCTTTCAGGCCATATTAGCCATTCTATGCCCCAAAGCAAAAAGTGGAGACTACTTTGAGTCAGCGATTAACTGACTTTCTCGAATAAAAACACCCGGTGATGTATTTATTAATCACCAGTACGCATATTAATATCAAATGTTATAACTACACTTCGCTTTCACGTTTCCAAACAAACCGAAAACAGTCTTCAATGATTAACGCACACACTGTCGAATAGAAACGCACACACTTTTGTTTATTTCGTATAGACACGTACACTTTATTTTACTTTTACCGAGGCATAGAAACACTTAATAGCATTAATTAAAAAATGATAAGTAATGTTTTGGTTCTTGAAACTAATGCTAATGGCCACTTATATAAGAAATTAAACAAATAATGCAATTTAATATTTTATATGTAATATTAATACATTTATGTTATATTTGGCAAAAACATCGCAATATCAGATGAAATCAATCATTGACAAGCATTAAATGTTTTGAAAAACGTAAAATAAACTATACATTACACACCTTGATTTCTGTTCGATGTTTGAGTCACCTCTATGTCATGTTTTCTATGTTAATTTTATTCATACAGAAACAAGTCAGGTGTAAGTCTTACTAGCAAGACGTTTATAAAAAAAAATTCTGTTGAGAAACATACACTTGCTGTCGATGCGCAACACTTGTCCGTTACACGCGTTAGCCCCCAGTGTGTTTGTGCACGCCAACGATCTGGGACACACGAAACCGATCGTTTTTTAGGCTTGGTGCAATAATAGGGCTGGTATTTCATAGTTGGAAGTACGAGCACTAGCCAACATCTGAATTACATATAGCGTATGGCCGAACTTGGGGTGCGCGGGTTCTAGCCATTTATAAGGCCGGAAATTAGGTGCATGAGCTCGATTCGGACCCTGGCTATGAACCATTGTGGTTTGAAAGATATTTCAGCATTCAGCAAAAAATGTTTACTCCTTACGGTATTTACATATACTGTACATAGAGGGTATAAAGCATCGATTTGAACCGGGGATATGTCGGTTCTAGCCACTTCTGAGGCCAGAAATTAGGTGTATGAGCTAGAGGTGGATATTATCTTAAACAATCAAGTTAAGTTTCGTAAAAAAACACGACATAAGCCAATCGCACTGGCGAGTGAGTGTAAGGAACGCCAACTGTCTGAAAGGGTGCATGCTGTAGAATTGATTAGTTGGTTAAACTGTTGGCGGTGTTGTTGTTTTTGTTGTTGTTTTAATTTGGGCGGATTATTAATCATTTGGCTGGTTGGTTGTATGTAAAACATCAATTTATACACTTATCAAAAATAATTACGTGTCAAACAAATCTTTGGTACAGAAAACAAATCATAATTCTGTCCAAAGACTTCTTATAAAACATATTTACTTCAATAACAAATAGTACTTCAATTTGAAAGATTCAATATTTTATTTAAACACCCGTTACATGAACTCATGAGGAATACGTAGTTTTACATGGGATCATTAATTAATTGTGTTGAGTGTAATTAGTTCAGTAAACATCGACTCGCAGATTTCCAGCGGCTTCTTTGGGTTGGACGACGGATTTGGGAGACGAGCTTTCTTCGAGATTATGTTCTACTGCGACTTTGTAGCCCCACTCAGAAATCGAAACTTCAGATCATCGCTTGATGAATAACCAAAGGGCTCTTATTACTGTAGTGTCCAAACACAGTCCGAGGTTGTTTGTCATACTGCAAATCCACAAATCTAGCTTAGTACCACATATTGGGGAAACGAAATACTGGACTTGGTATGGAATACATTGGGTTATTAAAATCAACATGAACTAGTATAATATTACTATCAAACTTTTATTCGTTGATTGTCGCCTATGAAGTAAAACTAAATATGTTACATATACATTGAATTCCCATATTGGCACTAATTTTTTGAGTATTATTAAAGTATTATTGTTATTTGTTTTTAAAGTTAGGTCCATACAAAGGACTAAGCAATGAACACTTAAAATATTACATTAACATGCATCCGTTATCCTGATGAGGTAACATTTGCATAATGCTAGCTGCCAATCAAATGGCGTTTGGAATATGAAGAGATTATGTCTATAGTTATAAATGTATTAATTCTTCTGAGAATTTTCTGAAAAGCAGAGAATGAGTACAAGCAGCACACCTTGTACGAGAAAAGAGATCACATCAGATTTCTTTCAATACTTCTATCCATATATGCACACATTTATAAGTGGAATGAAGCGATGTCGGTTAAAAGGAAAGGGTAATGATATTACGAAGTATAGAAGAAATCGACAAGCAGAATTCTTGCAGTAGACTATTGAAGGAATAAAGTGACGCGGGTATGAAGGAATGCGGGAAATGATGAAGAAGGGAATATGGTCGGAGATAGAATTCCAGTAGGATAGACTGTTGAAGGAATAAAATGATGCCGGTTACAAGTTAGGCGAGAAATGATGAAAAGGTCAATACTCATAATTTTAAATGGGGGTATTTGGAGAAAGGAATGCAATAATACACGTCTAAAAGATAGAGCGAAATGATCAACCGGGAAACAAGGTCGCCAGGCATTATTCTAATAGGGTGACTTTTAAAGGAATGAAGTGATGCGAATAAGAAAGAAAAGCGAGAAGGGGGGCGTCGGCAAGAGGAAATTTTATTGAATAGACTACTACTGAGTAAAAGCGAAGGCGAAAAAAATAAGATAGGGAGAAGATTATCTTAGGTTAGATTTTTTGACGAAGAAATTAATGCAGGTAAATGTGAAGGCGGGAAATGTAACGAGCGGAAGAAGAAAGACAGGCAGAACTGAATTATAGATGGGTATTAATAGATGTGATTTGAAACAATTTTGATTAGCAGGAGAGAGACGCTGAGGCGGGTGATGTAGCAATCGAAAATAGTCAAGAAGAATAGATGAAAGTTAAGAATCATCGAATAATCGTCTTAACAATGAAACCAACATTCGCTTTTGATTCTGATTAATGTTATCACACAAAACATGCATTTTAAAATATTGTAGGAAAATCGTTGAGTACGAAGCATTAGTTTTTGAGCATACTGTACTTTGCCGGCCACATTATATGATTACAACACACATAATAACTCCGTATATATAGACTCATCACTTACTTCACACTCATTACATGTGCCTTTAATGTTTTACTCACTTACATCATGGCTAATATACTCACCGCTCTTAATCAACAGTACTTTCTACTTTGAACGGTTCAAGTTAAAGTTGCATAATTTTACACTTCCACTAAATATATGAAAATTTGTCAATAACGTCAGTTTCTAGAGAAAAAACGCAAGCTATTCCTGTTGTTGGCTATCTCCTCGTTGGTTCCATTTTTTTTCCACGGGTCACAATAATCAATCAGGGACTTCGGAAACAGCACCTGGTCAATGACGTGGACGACTCCGTTTGTCGCCGAGGCATCGGCAAATTTGACCAGGGAGTGGTTTACCCGCACATAACCTGAAACGGGAAGTAAAACAACAAATAAAACAACCACACACAACTCAGACACCAAACGGCGAAAACCTGATTTACTGCGACTACCACGAACTAGTGAGAGAACTGTATGTATAGGACAGGTGTCTTCCGTGACATTTTTATGAAATTTTAGTTACTAAATTTGCGAAGAACTTAACATTTATACATCAATATGTCATATCTATTAGCTGATTTCGTTATACATTTTTGTTATACAATGTCATTTTTAAGCGAAATGCATAAACAAAGACGTCTGTTCAACTATACGAGTATGACCACTAATCCACTATAAAACTCATATGGGTCATTCGAACAGCTGACGTCAAATGATGACCCATATGAGGTTTGTAGTAACATGATTTTGAAAGTTGACGTCAGCTGTTCGAATTACCCATAATATAAAATGTAGAATCAATGTAGAGTTAATCAACTTGTGACATTTTAAATATTACTCATATTATGAGGTTTGAAGTGGTTTAGTGGTCATATTCTTAAGTTTCAATCATAGCCTCAACAGCGGCGAAATAGGATCAATTCCTCATAGAGGAATAAAGATTAATTATTAATAATTAATAAAAAAATATAATAATAATATATAAATATTTTAAATTATGCGAATAAAGAGCTTTATCTGGCTCAGCAGCTATATTGGATTTTGTCTATGAGAGATCTTACCAAACAGTTTAGTGATATGTACTGTCTCTCCTAATACTGTTTTCAGATCTACTTCTATGGTAAAGCTGGCGCTGTATGCTGTAGATGGTAGAAGGTGGTAAGATAGCACTTCTGAAATTTAAAGAATAATTTTTTGATGTCTAAATTCTGTAAAAATATAACTGTTGTACTAAAGGTCTTTAATTGTAGCTAAATTTATTCCGTTTTACATTTGAAATTATCACTATTTATATTCTTACGATTCGCCAAAAGAAACCTAAACAACACATACAGTTTAGGAATTACGAGACAATTATCCTGGATAGAGGTCCGAAATGATAGTGTACAAGTAAAAGGCACTTCACGTCCACTAACCGAACACATATGTTTAATAAGATGGAAGTACTTCCGGACCAGAACTAGCGGTCTCCAAAAGCAAAACAAACAGCTCTACAACATATCAAAAGAGCATCACAAATATATAATAAGAAAGTTGCCAAAAGTTGTGTAGGATTTAAGAAATATACATTTTTAGCTCAACAGACTGACAAACTTTCTTGACAAGTCTTTACCTCGGCACTTAGATCGTCCGAATTCCATTTACAGTCAATTACCTAGGTAAAATCTTAAGTACAATATTGACATTGTTGGCAGCGCCTAACCATCCAGTGATCGAATAATCCCGTTATACCTCATAAAACTGCATGACACTGGAAACCGACTATTTACTGATTATAGCACTAACTTTACGTACGGGGAGATTTTTTACGGTCACTACACTGCACAAATAGTGCTACTGAGAATTTCAAAAACATATTTTGCGTCAATAAGAATGTCGCCTACTATAAAGACTTACAGTACTTCTTTTCTCGCAGGGGAGAGCATGCATACTATCAGAAATGGTTCGAAGAGATAAACCTCTAACTGTAGATGAAAGAACATTTATATAATTTTTAGTTGCCTGCATCGATAAAAATGCATACCTGTGAGAACATCTGGGTGTTTTAGAAGTGCGTGTAGACAGTTTTCTGGAATAAGCCTGAACGCCTGGTCAGATGGCGCAAAAAGAGTGTATGGTCCTGTGCCTGCAATTATACAGAATGTAAGGTTATGTGTCTTCAAACATGCAGTGTGTACAGTCCTCTACAAGCAACATACAGAATATGACGTCGTGCATGTGCATGTGCAAAACATACAGAGTGCATGTTCATGTACTTGCAAGCATACATTAAGAGATTAAGGTCATGTACCAGAAATTAGTGTAATTTGCAGAACCTTACACTCTGTTGCAGATTATATATGAAAACTGAGTGTAAGGTTCTGCACATGCACATATGGAGTGTACGATGCAATATATGAAAAAAAGTTAAATATGCATATCAGGAATGGCCACATCCAACAGACAGCCCCTCCCCACAAAGCAAAAAGTAGAAAGTGAAGAGAGCATGGTATTACAATAATCAGTTTCAAACAGAAACCACAAACAGTTAACGAAAGTGAGAACCCGAGTGGTTACCACCTTGGAACGGTCAGATTTGACACTGCGGGTTTAAACCAGGTTCTAGTCTTGATTCCGCAATATTCAGAGCTTAAAGTGCGGAACCTCAAAAATAGAGTGTATACGGTTCTTTGCCTGCAAACCAACCGAGTATAAGGTCCTGTAAATGCAAACATACATACTGTAAGTTCTCGTATATGCAAATATGCAAAATGCAAGGTCTTGTATCTACAAAACAAAAACTTTCTCTTCAATGTGACATCATCGTGCGCGTTAGAACTCGACCAGATGATTTAACAGCGAATTTTATCAAAACTCTTGGCAGAGATGAAAGTGAGTGTATGGAACGACAACTATGAGAAGAAGACTTGTTTACAATGTCTGACAATCTTCAGCTGCAATCAGAAACAAGTTAAGACTTACTATTGCTGATTTCGGGGAAACTTGGACGGTTTCAAGTCTATGACTTACCATCAAGGGCTGCAGCCAGAACAGGAACAGCTTTTAAAGCAGTGTTCAGTGTGCTGAGGTCGGGCGTTGTTCCAACTATTTTGGCGGCTGATCCAGCAGGCGGAAGCAGCACTCCACTGACTTGGTTTAACACGCCGTTGGAAGCCAGTTGGTCGGTTAATGTGACCGGGCGCCCTGAGGCGGTGAGTGTCTGTTAAGGTACCGAACATTCGTTTCTATTTATAGTGTACTTTTTTATAAAAATAATTAGTTTATTTGGTGCAATAACAACACATCTTGATGAATTTAATTAAGGATAATACCATGTGTTACACCTTTAAATGTTTGGGATAATAGTAGAGAAATACTATCATAAGTGAAGTAAAATAATGTGTTTTATTAAGTTTCGGTCGATAAACTTGGATGCCTTGTGATTTAAATTAGTTAATAAACGTTGTATATTACCATTCAGAAAAATGCTTTTCATGCGAAAGTGAATAAGACGAGCATAAATCTTCATATGAGCTAGGATACAGCGATATGGTTTGCCTGTAGCTTTGCACGAGAATATTTAGTGTAGATTACATTTTGAAATTATGAAGGCAACTCCAGTCATAGCCAGAATTACGAACGTTTACTTGAAAAGACTACACAACAACTTCTGGTAAAGCCTGACATACACGGGGGAAATCTACTCTGCGTTCTTGATTACATTGTCCGTGACATGTATTTTTTTATATTTAAAATGTGATTTAAAGCAAGCATACCTTTCCGTCGTCGTAAATATTAATCCTGATATCGTTGCCTTGACGAGAGGGCACCAGTTGGTCGTTTTTGAAATCCTTGCACATAACGACGCCATCAGCTACGTGGTACTTCATTACTTCCGTCAGTGCGGTGACGTTGTTCATGAGGTACTGGAACAACGCCGGGGGAAGGTCTTGGAAGCCCTTGTCAACCGGTCCAAATACTGTAAACGGTCCTGTAGAAAAGTTGCAGAAATAATAACAATAATAATAAATTTATTTTTAGAGGATAACATATTTAACATAACCAGTCGACCATATGTTCCTATTAAAACAAGCACCAGTAGTTACAAATATACATACTGTAAAATGGAATTATTGAAAGAAAACAGCGTGAAAAGAGGTTAGAGATTTTGATTTTGACTTGGCAACGGTAGTAACTATTGATTCTATGGGATATTTCAAAAACATTAACGTATAATGAAAACACGCGTGTTGGTTATCAACTGTTATTAAGATATCTGTTCAAACAAAAAGCAAGAAATCAAGATTTCCCATTTATCTAGTATCTAAATTCCAGTTAGTGTTCCGTAATCAGTGTTTTAAATATAGTCATATATAGACGCTGGTCTATTACCTTTTCCTGACAGAAGATCATACAGTCCAGCCTTGTTTACCATACTCACAAATTCCGATAACGCGAGGTCCTCGGCAATTTGTACAACATTCTTAGTCGTGTCCTTGATTAGAGCATCCTTTATCATTGCTGCCGTGAGGTCCAACCATATTTGCTGGTTGGCAAATGCACAGTGTATTCCAACGACTAGAAATAAACACAAAGCCTTCATCTTGACTGCTGATAATGTGAGGGCGACGATCTCAGTATCTTATGGCTTTATTGTCCCCAAATGTTCCAAGTCGAAGTGTTTTGCTTTTTTAAAAGGTTGGGATAGCCAATTATAAAGGAGCGAAGCTATACCGCGTTAAAAGCATGTGACAAAGCATTGTGAATTAACGAGGCGACACATCACGGGATCTGGAAGAATCATGTGAGGATATTGATATACAAAGAGCATGATATTGGACCACCAGCACTAAAATATTTGTTAAATCAGCATTATTTGAAAGTTATATAATGTGTAATCTGAGCTGCTGACTCAAACTTCACTGTCGCGTCAGGTGTTTAACTTAATTGTTTGATGCGCTCTTCTGACTATTAACATTATGTCAATGTTTTTTTAATTTGTTTTAGTTACATGTATATCATTGTAAGTTTAACTTTATTAAGTTTGTGTTGGAGTCTAGTTGTAAGGGGGAAGGCGGATGGACGCCTGTGAATATTTATATATTAATATATTCCCATATACACAGCTAAATGTATTTCGAAAATCTCCGTCATGTGAACTAAAATGTCAAACTAATTTATTTATTTGTTAAATCTAGATAGAAAATGTGTGGCGTAAAGGGATGCGTACATTACTTAATTAGTGACAAAATATATCAATTTATACGATATAGAAACATATGAGAAGCGAGCTAAAAGGGCGACAGGGGTTTCTATGTCGGTGTGCAAAATATTTCCACTTTGAGACAGGAAGAAGAGTAGGAGATAAATTTACTCAAAATTCTCGATAGGCAGATAATAAATATTATAGCAAAAATAGTCCAAGAAACGATAGATGCTCAACCAAGAATCATTAGAAATCGGTCCGCGATATTTTCATCGTTTCAAGACGTAAATGATGAGAGGTGTGTTTGATAAAAAAATGTAAAATTAAAAAAGTGTGGGGGTTTTGGAAGGAGGAGAAGAAATTGAGTCATTTATTTTAAAACCAAAATATCACGAACAGCTTCAGTTTGAAAACGAGGGATAGCATGGGTTTGACATTGCAAGTGCTAAAAATTGTTAATAAAAGTTCCTTTTGCAGCGAGTTTCAAATGTATTACCTTTCCTGATTTGGGATTTTCTCATTACTGCGAATTGTGTTAACTAGCACCGGAGCAGTATTTAAAAAATATTTTTTTTCAAGTCTTGTAGTGAAGTGACTGCAGTACTACTAAGTATCATTGAGTTCCACAAAAAAACCGTCCACAATTGATCTCCGAATAATAGCTTTTCCTTACAAACTTGTCATGCTTTTTATACTGTTAAAATACAAAGCAGTATATTTTTATGGGCGTTGTCGTTTTATTATTCCCATGGCCCTAAACTGTATACATTAACATTTTCCCATGTGAGTTTCACCTTTCCTTCCTGTACCCAGGAATCTAGACTAGTATATAGGTAGTAGTCTTGATTCCTACTGTGACTCTCCGAATCTATTGATGTTACATATTCAAAATCAAATTTTCAACAACTTAGCATGCCTTTCTAAGTTTCAATAGTACATCTTGAATATGTAGACTGTGCTTTCAATAGCAATGGACACTGGCTGTAGTTCTTTTGTGAAACTTTGCCTCATGTTTCATTAGATTGCTCAAGTGGAATGAAAAGATATCTCGCGCCGACTTGATGCTATACATCAAATGTTTGTTGTTCTAATCTGTAATACGTATCTTTTTTACTGCGTTTAAATGCATGCAGAACATTCTTCATTTCTGTCATTCTGGCTTGTACAAAATTGGCTGGCAGGTACTAATAAGAGCATGTACTTGCAATGAAAATACTATTTTCTGCTGAACTGAAAACATAATATACCAATGCCGTGTATGTTGTCCTGAAATGATTTTTGACTGCCTTGTAGTAGTTTTAAGATGTCGAAACAACAAACAGGTATGGTATGGTTTTCATTTTGTCCATTTTTTCCAAAGACAGTTACACCTAGTACTTATTGTTGGTTTAGTAATTTCTTGATTTATTTTCGGCCGTTTAGAAATGTTGTCAACAGCTGTTTAACGGAAGCGAGAACGTCAACTGTTGATAGTCTGGGATGAATATTCTTCTGTTTTCGGAAAATTTGGAATCGCATTAGTGCGCTGCTAATTTTTATATGAAAGAAGGCTTTGTTTTCAAGAAGTTCAAACAACGTGCTGTTCCGGCTTCATAATACCACGCTGAATACTCGATAATGCTCTGTAGAACTGCTAAATTTCTATCTTAGATGATTCCCCGTAACCTATTGTTTTGTCATTAAAACGACTGCCCAGTAGAACCTCTCCTGTAACGACTAATGAGCGGTGACTAGTAATGCATTACTCTTTTTTTATAGGTTTTAGAATAGTCTTTCATTACACATACACAACCCTCAACTACACGTTAAAAACGTGTGATATCGCAAAATACGCCGATCAGGGTGGGGTAGATGGGAACAGCAGGTGAGAAAATGGAAACGTATTGTCTTTGCATTGGTAAAGACCTGTGCTTAAGATCATAAAACAAAATCTGGAGATCAGTCTCAAATCTCAAGCATCTGATTGGCTGAAATGGCGACCAGTCGCCATTTCAGCCAATCAGATGCTTGAGATTTGAGACTGGTTTCTAATCTCAGTTTTATAACCTTGGCACCAGATATCATTTTTTGAGTTTACGTCAAGTAACATTACACAAATGACCGTCATTTATCAAGTTTGTTCAAGTTGGTGTAGACGCTGCCCGTCGGCGTTCAATGGTAGACCCATATGTAATGGCTACATAAAAGAAATTCCCAAAAGTAAATAACAGAACATGTTTAATTTCACCACATTATTTATTATACAACGTTAAATAAAATGTCAATACAAAAATTGAAAAGTACAAGTTATGCATACATGCTATCATTCATGAGGTAAATCTATTTTAATGTCTCTGTCCCAAAATAATAGATGTATTTTAAATTCCATCTCTTCAACAAATCTCACAATAAGCAAACAATAAAACATATTTTAACAAGATCTACTTATTACATTTTACGATGTCGTATGTGACATGATAAAAGGATTTCTAAATACAAAGAAACAATGATGCATTTTCAGATCTTCCCCAAATATAATCAACGGCAGTGTGCACCTGCACAGCATGTCCTGCTATGGAATGTAAATGTCAAACTAATCTTGAACAGGAGTGCGTATTAGTTGCATTTGAGATTCATATTTCACTAAGAGTACTAAGATAGAAGCAAAAATCACGGATACAATATTTTGACTAAAGTTCATCTTACGAGAATAAATGTTTTGACATTGTTTCTGATTCAGTCTGATTCAGATCGCACCCCGATTGCATCATCACACAGCACTAGTTTAATTGATTAACAAGGATTTCAAGAGGGCACTTTCTTCGTCTTGATCACGACTGTCATCATCGTAGTCCATGTAGCCATCGTCACAGAAGTCATCCGAACCACGTGGAAACAGCACGCGGTCTATCGCGTGCATCACTCCATTTGAAACTGAGCCGTCAGCAAAAATTACACGCGAGTGGTTGACACGAATACGTCCTGAAAATACAATATATAACACGGCTTTTTTTTAAATTACAACATTCACAGAAAATCAGAAGTGACAACACCATTACATTTATTATTGAAGTACTTCTCAATCCATTTTCTGACTTCCTTAAGATACAATTCTGGAGTTGCAACTCGGAACGTTTGGCAACCCAGAGTGCAAAATTGTACAAACTAGAAAAAGAACTCCCCGAAAACTTCTTAAAAGCAGTTACTGAGAAAGGCAAGTTATTTTCCAAAATTATTCATAGGCATGTTACATATAAAATACGTGGAAATTAGGCGGTCTCAAGCCATATTGTTTTGGGTTATCTAACATTTCTTTCATATTCTTTTACATCGATAATAATTAAAACGGTGATGAACATTTTAATGATTTTATATATCAAGAGTATTTATTTCTTACCAAAAACCTTGGTAATTTTCACTGACTCGCCTTCTACTGTTTTCACTTCATCCCCGCACGAGAGACCCGCACTGTAAGCTGTTGAAGGTACCACGTGGTAAGTCAACACCTCTGAAGTTAGGAACAATAATTTAGTCAGTGTTGTTCTTTGCCTAAATATAAATGATTCAGATCTGTCACATTATTACGATAACTTTTTCGGTATTTCTTGCGGGACTGAGGTTGGTAGCGTGCTCTCATTTTGTGGTCGTGATCGTGTTGGTTCAATCCCTGGTCTGATGCTATATCGATTTTAATTTGAATAAATGATGATAACATTTCCTTTTCAATGTTGAATTTCGATTACTAATACTGAAATTGAGACAGTATCGCCCATTTCGTGTTTTTGAAGGTTAAGTTGATCAGTCACATAATTTCTGTTTAATAAATCTTTTTGTTAGTAGCGTTAGTAGAAGAGATGTATTTCAACCTTCCAATTAATGAAAATTAAGTGAGCAATTTGATTATCCGACTAAATAATAATTATTAAACGCTGTATTCAATAAATTTATGCGGCATAAAAAGCTTGGCTAAGAAGGTACAAAATGCCAGTTCACGTTTTCGGCAGCCTATTTTCAACCACTGCACAATTAATATTTTCAATCAAAGCACAGTAAATCATATACCCTTGACACCAATGGCAAGAACATAAAATAGCATAATTTATTTCGTAACGAATGCATATATATTTTTTATTACACAAGGCATGCTTTGTTGTTTAAATGGAGCAAAATGGAATCATTAATGAAAATTGGAAATTATAGATTTGGTGTTACTTGTACTTACGTGTTAGCAAAGTTGTGTTTTTCAGCAATGCATCAAGGCATTTTTCTGGAATTCGATTGAAAGCTCTGTTTGTGGGGGCAAACAGGGTGAAAGGTCCAGGCCCTAAAAATCCACAGAACAACTTATGTTAACATTGTCAATATATACTCATTTCAAAACACTTCTTTCATTATGAAAAATCATTTCTAGTGCTTAAAACTTATGCAAATTGAGCCCACATTAATAAAACTAAAAATTGAGACCAGTCTTAAACTGTCTTAAATTTCAAGCCAGAGTTAACTCCAGTGCATCCAATCAGATGCTCGAAATTTGAGATCAGTCTCCATGTTATTAAACGAAAACATTATAGAAGCTTTTATAGAACATTCAGTAGATCATCAAACACATACCATCGAGTGTATTAACAATATCAGGAACCTTGCTGGCGGCTGCTAGGAGGGTACTGAAGGCCGGACATTTACTGACGACAAATGCCAGGGAACCAGCCGGGGGTATCAGTATACCACCAACCTCATGAATCACACCATTCGACGCTTCCTGGTCCGGTAACGTCACTGGACGACCTTGGGCAGTGATCACCTGAAAATTATGTACAAATTATGTCCTCGTAATGACCGACTTTCTAAACAAATGCTCTGTTTAATTTTGAGTTTCCCTTTTTAGTTCTAACTGTTTAATTAAGAGTACACTTTCAACATTTCAACTGGACGTTGGATTATAGCATGTGATGTATAACCTAAAGGAGATAGAACTTTTAAAACTTAAACAAAATAAAATGGTTTACCGTTCCATTTTTGTAGATGTTAATCCTGATATTCTTCTCGACCAGGGAGGACACGAGTTGATCGTTGCTAAGGTTCGTTGACTGTACGTTGCCGCTAGCAACATGGTACTTCAAGAGGTAGGCAAGGACCGTCGTGTTCTTCAGCAGGTAGTCTATCACCTTCTTCGGAATCCGGCTGAACGCCTTGTCTGTTGGTCCGAACAAGGTAAACGGCCCTAGTAAAAAGTACATCAGTATAATAATTTATGTTGTTTTAACCATGTTAAGGTCTCTTAAGATTCCTCTTCGGTTAAGTGGGCGTCTGAAAGACATTTTATTTCAATTCTAGTCAGCAAATTGTACGGAAGAAAATGGACATAATTCCCACAAAAGCTTATGCAATTCTAATGTACTCTTGATGAGCATTTTTGCATGTTTCCTTGTCAGACAAAATTCCATATGCAATCGACGCGAAAATGGAGTTTTTACGCATTCAGAAAAAAATTGAGAACACTTTTCTTAAATCTTTATTATTTATTTATTTATTATTATTTTTATTTATTTCAGCGACACGTGCAATATACCAAATTATATACAAATGTCAAATAGTCATTATATCCTGCACCCGGCCCGATGGGCCTATAAGGCACATATACCTGAACAACTGATTGTAATAGTATGTACAGGTTATATGAAGTTTATGAAAGTTTAAATAGTCTAAATCAACATTAATGTACAAAATAAACAGTGGATTAACAGTAGGCTTTACACATGGTTTTAGCATAACATATCTAACACAAATGTGGAAAGTTTAAGTCGAGTTCTGAAAGGGAAAACAAGTTGAACTAAAGTTACAATACAATTAACACACTCTCAGAATACGTGCAGCTTCTCGATTGTCAAAAGCAGTAAGCCTTAAATTTCTTAATTTTCGCCACTCTCAAACAATTAATACAATTAAGTATTTTGTTTCCGCTTCGCACATGACCAATTTATCATTATTTTGGAAGTGAACATTAAACAGTGGATCCTTTGTTATGTGGCCTGGTCAACGGATCAAGTGCTACATCAATTTGTACATGTATTAAGGGAACGCTCAATTCATTTCATTTTTAAGTTTTGCATTTTTTAGAACAAAAATAATAAACAGTATAATAATATTTATCCGTTTATGCGATTTGTTTTTGGAATTGTAAAAATGTTTCCAACTTAGTAATTCACAATGTGATCAATTTTGTTCATGAAATGCACAGGAAATCAACACTTCCTTTCACTCATTGAAAATTCTGGACAAACTGCCTCTTGTTGCCATCATAACTAATGATGATCAAGTATAGATCAGGACTACCCCAGCCAATGCTTCGCCCACTAGAGCTCCAAGGGTAAATCGATTTCTACTGGCCAACAAATGGAACAGGAGGGAGCAAATGTGTAGGCCTCGACCAGGATTAGAACCCGGCTTACCGTGCCGTCGCTCTACCAATTGAGATACCGAGGCTACCTGTAAAGGACGCAACTACAATAATATACACCATCCTATAACTACAAATATGATTTTTGTACGGACCTGTAAACTCCCATTACCTCGAAAAGTGTGCTAATTCATTTAGCAGAGATTATCGGTATAAAAATAGTTGTACATACTACAACATTACATATCTTTGCAAATGAAGTCGCTCGCCAGGTAGTTTTTGTGTGCAACTATAAGTGTGCTACACATATGGAATATCATGACTGAAATGTTTTGAACATTTTTATCAAGGAAACACTTGCGACATTTTTATAAAAATAAAAATCATTCTATAAGTGTTGTTTTGCGTTGCATTAATTTTAACAAAAGCATCAATACAAGTGTGTATTTAGTTAACTGTTTAAGAAAACGTCGGTGCAATAATTTTCACGAAGCGTTAGTGCTCTACCCCTATTTACGGTCTGCGAACATGTTTTACTTAGACTCACAAAAAGTGGTTTACTTAAGTTACGCTCAGACTCGCCTGCCACTCGCTACTCTTAGTCATAATAGAAATCCTTCCAAAAAATGTATCACATACCTGTACCCGACAGAGCATCACCAAGTCCCGCCTTGGTAACGAGTTTTACTAGAGTGTTCAGTCCTAAATCAGTAGCCAACTGCGGAATTGTTCTGTTGTCTTCAGTTTTCACGTCGGCATCCTCAATCATTGCTGACATGAGCTCTATCCATATCTGCTCGTTAGCAAAAACCCCGGCCAGTCCAGCAATGAGCAAAATACCGACAACCTTCATTGTCTTCGATCGCCAGTCAATTGATCCACTTGTTTATTCACACATGTACCCAAACTGCTTATGAAACAAGTTCGTTTTTACAGTGAAGTTCGACAAAGTGTTCCATTATTACTCACTCTATTTTCTAACATCTATTTAACTATTGTCAAAATGGTATCAGTACTTGATATACTTTAAGATAATACCCTGCAACCAGAGAGAATAAGACTGCATCATTTAAATGATAATTATTTATGTTGTGTAAACCTGATATTACTGTACGCTTGTTTAAGCGCAGCTGTAACTTACATAAAAATTCATCTTAGGTGCATGTGACTATTACAAAACAAGAAATCAAGCGGAAAAGAGTAATACTGCCCTAAAATTTGCTCTCATATAGTTTTCTTCATACAATATACATGTCAATATATACAACTTTAGGAAAGTCGAGTCATTTGTTTGGTTTCACTAAATATTGGTATTTTTTCTATAGTAATTGTTTGATTATAACTGTAACTTAAATTGCAAGTATATAATTTTAACAATATTATTTGCTTCTACTTTGAAGACTTATTTTAACTCTTCTTAAAGACATAAAATTATATTATACAATTTGCTGTGCATCCGCGAGCACATTTCCGTTTACTAAATAGTACGGTAAATGTTTTATAGCTAAAACCACAACGTGCATAATTCACGCTAACCGTATACGAGCACCTGCGTTGCGAATGAAAACATGATGAAGAAAATGAAATCATAATTTTACTCATTTCGCTGTTTGAGTCAGCATTTATCCGCACTCACAATGGCTGCATCAATGAAGGGACTCGATCCCGCACTAAAAAAATATTTGCGGTCAAATAAACTTCCAGATGTTTACGAGGTGAACTTCTTTACGGTTGATTGGGAGGTTCCGAATCATGGTCTGTTCCGAATCATTCTTGCATACCACATCAGGTCATCCGGTGTTTTCATCCGTGTAGGAAATTTTGATTCTACACCCCCATGTAGAATGAGTCACGCGCCTTATATGACGTCACGACGTCTGACGCATTTATGAATGAACGATGGAATGTCTCGTATATCACCGGTTGCCTCATTTCCGGCGTTCGCCTGTTTCCGGCGGCCCTGGAAAAGTTTTACTTATTCTGTCAAATTACGTCAGATCTGGGTCAGTGTGTGCGCATTTGTTTACGCAGGCAACATCCTACTCAATGAAATTGAAAATAGGTCAAATAGTAGTTTGCAACCTTAAGTTTTGACATGAAATACCCAAGCATATAAAATTTTACCTTGTTTTACTATTCCCAAAAATTCCCGTTGATTGCATTCATTTTTTTTGTAAAATGTCCAAATGTTTACAGTTTTCAATGGCTTCCCAGCAGAAGTAGGTCACTATGTTTGCAGCGCCACCGCCAAAAATTTCTATAGTATAGTGTATGGAAAAAATAGCGCGACAGAAATTAATGACTTCTTATAGCAAATTCTGAATTGTTTGCTAATTGAATTTTAATTGAATATCATATTTTTGTTACTTTCACATTTTTCTCCTGCATTCTGCAGTGCAATAATTTTGAAAGGGGTTCTTACAGACATTTTGACCCTGACCAACTTATCAATGCATATTTTGCTGTCAAAGATGAAAAATCTCTTAGTATGAAGCAGCAAGACCTTTGGGGGTGTAAAGTTCTATATTGCCTGACAGATTACTTAGCATATCAATTTGGAGACTTAAAAAATCTGGACCACCACCTCCACTTTTTTTTACAGGAGCAATAAGTACTCCTTGCTCAACACCTCAGGACCATAAATGAAGTATACTATGGATATAGTCATCATGAAACAAAATATTTAGAAAATAATTCACTATACCATTAGGACTTATAGACAGGAAGGATCCATTAACTAAAATAATTGCTGTATACTTTTTTAAGTAAAGGACTCAAGTGAAAAGGTCAGAGTCACAAGAAGTTGCCATAATATCAACAAGAAGTGCAATTGATAATTAATGGGTTAATTTTTAGTCCTGCTGTAAATAAAAGGGTTTTAATAAGAGTTGATACTTTCCTTTGCCTAAATTGTAAAAATAAAAAAAATACTTATAGTCAAAGCCTTTGTTTATATGATCAATTTTCATTAAAACAGTTAAGAACAGCTTAAAACGGCTCCCAATGGTTAAAAAATGTTTAAAATTACATTTTCTGAAAAAATATTTTTTGTGTCACAGAATTTTTTCTGTGAAGTGTACTATATAAATGTTTTCCCGCCGAAAACTGAATTAGAGTAGTTCCCCTTGAAGGAATTTGCATAGGGCATTCTGGGGAGCATAAATAAAACAAAAAAGAAGGCTAGTGAACTTTCTTTGCTTTTCTTGGTTAGTTTATGAGTTAATTTGTTGATTCTGATGTAAAAAAGAGTTTAACATTGATTAAATTTTATTCATGTTGTGATAAACCCTTAGACTGCCGGAAACTGGGTGAGCCGGGATATCACTCCGCTTCTATAAAAAAGTAGTGCAAAGAAAAATTTACAGGAAAATAACCCAAATTGTGCAAAATAAATACGGTATGCAAGATAAAGTATCATTCACTTATGTTGGGTTAAGATCGCGTGATCCAGCCCTCATGAAATATGCACTTAGGCGGTAACTTGGCAGAGCCTCGTTACCGCCTAAGTGCATATTTCACTCTGGCTGGATCACGCGATCTTTACCCAACACACGTGAATGATACTTATAATGTATAGGGACCTGGTTTAAGAATAAAATTGATTTTTAAATTTGATGTATAAATTTTTGGTGTAAAACATACATCGATGAATCTTATATATAACCGTTTAGTTGACTGGATATGTCAGAATATTTTGAGAACATTTCTGGAACTGACCGTCGGATGTGGAATCGATTTACAATGCTGTCTTCTTGTGCACCTAAGCATTGTC
The DNA here is from genome assembly GCA_038501625.1 of Corbicula japonica. Classification (NCBI taxonomy): domain Eukaryota; kingdom Metazoa; phylum Mollusca; class Bivalvia; order Venerida; family Cyrenidae; genus Corbicula; species Corbicula japonica. The sequence goes on along the minus strand of JAZAYU010000017.1, from coordinate 5,704,990 downwards.
ACCTATATTTTTACCGATCAATAAAATATAAATGTGTTATTACTGTTTGTCTGTTTTCAAAAATCTTTCATGGATGAAATGAAACAAAACTGTTTTGATTGTGATGCTTAAACTAAAGGGAATTTCTCAATGCTTACTCTTACCACCATGTTTTACCCTAGCATTTAATTGTCTGGTCATTTTGTGCACCTGGGAGAAATGATGTCACAGCAGTGAAATATCTTAGAAGATACAGTGTCTCTGATAAACGATGAATTTCCTGTTGTTTTATACAGTTTGTCAAACAACTATGGTTAATCTTTTTATCTGTTGTGGAAAAATATATTAAAAAAAATAATCTGAATTTTGTTTTGTATTTTATAGTATGCAACATGTCTTACCAAAATATGTTGCAGTTATTTTAGTTTCTGTTTTAGTGTTTACTTTCACAAATTAAGTAATTATTGACAGACATTCAATCAGTTCCGAATCATGCAAATATAAATCAGGGGACATCTCTGAAGGTGTTTTTGATTGTCAGATTTGACAGCTGTGTAATGGTTTTTACAGACCAAATACATTTTCACATGTTTTCTGTTTTTAGAGTTCAAAATATTTCTGAAAATAATGTGTAATAAATTAAACAACACAACTGTACAATAAGTTAGTTATTTTGATTAAAGTACTATTAAAAGCAGCAAACACTCATGACATCACAAGTTCCTTGGCATAAGCTTCAGGTTTTGTAAAAAGTGCGTCTGATACAACCTTAAAGTCCTCTTAACATTGGTAGATATGATATAATCACATGGTAGCACAACACCACCCCTCATCATGTCGAGCTGGCCATGATGTGTTGCTAGATACTGTGAACCAGTAACTTCTAAGAACACTTTACCATCTTTGAATAGGATATATCAGATGTAGGGTTCCATGGACCTTGGAACAAGATCAATGGGCTAACCAGCCACATCCTCTACCTTTAAATGTCTTTTTCATCAAGTTATAATCCCCATTTTATCCTTTGAAAAGAATTCCAATTTTAGAATCTAAAATACCTGCTGATTCACAATTACTGATCCGGAATTGGCTGAAGGCTTGTCTCACAGAAACTGTCACAAAAACAGAATGCACAGATTTGTTCACACTATTTTTGCTTGCAATTGTAAGACCACGATAATGTACAATATTGCAAATTACCATTTTTTTAGTTTTGAGGCCATATAAGTTTAGATTTTGAAATAAATGTCAAGCTTAACTGCTACACATTGCCAATTCTTGCACATGAGCGTCTGCAATTGTCTTTGTAAATGTGGGCTGACATTTGATCAGAAGTAAACAATAGATAAAAAGTTAAAGTTTGTCAATGTTTAGTTCAAATGCTATTCATTGCGAAATAATTAGCATTTTCTCTTGTTTTACTGAAATATTTCTTTCATGGGATAGGAAATAAAAAAGTTAACCGGAACTGATTGACAAACTGTAATTGATACAAGAAAAAAAGCACTTCTACGCTTCTGTAGAAAGGAAAATCATGCATGGATTTAGGCCATGACAAATTTGCGGAACTGTAATGTGGCCTGAATTCACTTATTTTACAAAAAGAAAGGAATTGTACTTGTTCAGGGGTCTGAAATTTGTTTCAAAATGTGTTTCAATGTTTAAATCTGTGACAAGACATACATCTTTGGACTAGATGATGGAAAAAGAGTTATTCGCTAAAATTTTCCGAAATAGGTCAGTCGGCACATTCATGAATAATTAATTATGATGATACAATTATCTTGGGCAAGTATTTATTTTCATGTTTACCTTTTAGATGTTCCTAAAATAGGCCCCAAAATAATCTTTTGTTGAGATATTTTCACAACAGGACTGTAAAAACACTTTCGGAGATGTCAGTAGACCACTGCGCAAGATGACCGGGCGCGTTAGGTGACCAGACGCGACTGTATAGAACGTGTCAAAATTGTCCAGATTCACTTTTATAGGTTCAGTGTGGTGCTGTACAGTTACTGTATGCTGGGCCACTCACAAATAGTTTTCTTACTGGATATCTGTTGGATTTGTGGCAGCTGCACAACCTTTCATTATTAATTATTATGATCAAAATTTTCAAAGTAAAGATGTAGGGGTATTTTCTACTAAAACAGGATCTCAATAGCTTAAAATCAGTATTCATATTTCTGTCCTGTCATCAAAACAGAAATATGTGCATCATCCAAGATCATTTCACACAGTCACTAACATAATTTAATATTTATATGGAACAGTCCAAAATTTGGAACTGCATTAAAAGGTCACAGATTTAACCAAATTGGTGAAAGATCAAATTAGGGAAATCATATATATATATAATAGAAAATCAATTTTTCTTTTAGGTTCTTATTAAAAAGTAACCCAGTACACTAGTCATAAATTAACTTGATCTATATTTGATCATCATTAGTTATGGACAACAAGAGCTGTTACATTAGAGCTTCCCTACATCACAGTTCATGGGGTTCTCATAATCAAACTGTGATGTTACCAGATCCACAAGGAACTTGTTACTGTTCTGACAAGGTGCTCTGGTGTTTGTATAACAATTCAATGGCATTATGCTGATCAAATAACATAGTCACCAATAAACAGATCATAAAGAAACAAAAAAAAAATAAACACATATCACGTTATGATTCTTTTGTTCATAGAAGTAATACCATGCTCAATACTTTGGGTTAATGGTGGTCATTGTCTTAATCAGTTTATCCCTTTCCTGTATATATACGCATTTTTACGCATGTGCGACCAGTGTAGATCCAGATCAGCCGGCACATCCGTGCCGTCTGATCAGGATCTGCACTGGTCGCATTTTGGTCAGAAATAACCTAATGAATCTAAAAGCGAACAGTTTAGATCCTGATCAGACGGCACAGATGTGCCGGCTGATCTGGATCTAAACTGTTCGCCCTAGCAATTAAGGTGTGTCTTGTACAGGAAAGGGTTAAGCTGTAGTTTATGAAGTTTCTTTCCTTTTAAATTTTGCGCAAATGGCCATTTTATGAATACAAATCTGAAAAACGGACATTTTCACTACCTTTCTATGGAAGAGTATGACTGTGATATATTTGAACTCCTACTGTACTTGAATCTCATTCAGTAATTCAGGATTTAGTAAGGTCTTAGCTTTGCTTCTATTAAACATCACCACCATATGACAAAACAGATGAAACTAGCGGTAAATGAGTACATTAACAGACAGACAAATAAATTGTTTGGTGAAAGGTATAGTAAGATATGCATTCAATTGTTAGAGGATACATTGTTGTAGGTTACATTTAAAGCTGGAGTAAATTGTTTCCATATTGTTAAAATTAAATAAGGCTTACCTTTTATCTTACAGGCATTGATAACTGGCCTTGCAGTGATGTGTCCAGATGACCCACACCAGTTCATCATTGACAACCTCAAAAAGCTCATACAGTTTGGTCTTGATGAACTAGAATGGTGAGCTAAATTATAATAAGCAAAATGATAATGATTTTATTGCTTGGAAACTTATTTGTTAAAGAAAGGACTAACTTTACACCCTGTAAGCTTAAAAGTCTTGTATGAATAGGAATTAGTAGGAAATTCACTTTTTTCTTTAGTTGTGGAACGCAGATTATTGTACGACTTTACATTACTTTTTATATTAAATACGATAGCTAAAGACATTCAGATAGCAGTATGACTTAACCCTTTCCTGTATAGATACTCCTTTATTGCTAGGGCGAACAGTTTAGATCCAGATCGGCCGTCTGATCAGGATCTAAACTGTTCGCTTTTTGATTCATTAGGTTATTTCTGACCAAAATGCGACCAGTGCAGACCCTGATCAGACGGCACGGATGTGCCTGCTGATAAGGATCTACACTGGTTGCACATGCGTAAAAATGCCTATATATCAAGGAAAGGGTTAATGGCCAACACTTTTAGTTTACTTGTTTTTGTTCATTTCGAAACTGCATTTACCATGATTTAAAAGTCGATGTCTAAACGGTGAAGATTGTGTAAGTAAACTGTAAAAGGTGAAAAATATTCCTATTATTATAGAAAACACATTTCAAATGAAAAAAAATAGGTTGCTTCAGAGCAGACAAACATACTTGGCAAAGTAGTACATGTACCATTATTTTCAAAGCCCTATTTATGTTAGAGTTGAAATAATAAAGTAACAGCTGGTAAATGAAGAAAGAGGAATAATGTTTAAATTTATATAGGAGGTATGTGTTGATCTTGGTATAAAACCTTGGAATCATGTAAAAAGGGATTGTTATAATCTTAACTACATTAATTTGTACATTTGTTAGTTCTTTTACTTCATAGAATAATTTTTAAATTTATTACTTGTCATTGGTTTGCTTTTTTTTACAATATTTTCAGGGATTTTTTTGTCGAAGAGTCCATGAAGCCTGCCAACAAGATAGTCTCGGAAAGTAACCTGGAATTTATCTTCAATCTTGATGATGAGAGTATGCTGGTAAGTGTAAACTGGACAATTTTATAAATTTTATGGATCCACTCATTTCATACAAAATGTATTCATTTTTTTTTTTAATCATGCTAAATCATATTAAAAAGAATGAATCAGAATAAAAAAGTTCAGTTTATGGTTTTACATGTATATGAAATGTTTTGAGCTTGTTTTCCGAGTTCATGTTTATTTTATGGTAAATCCTATTAGTTCCTATAAGCTGTAGCGATAATTAGATTTTTTATGGAAAAAACATTATGTCTGTAATTCATACATAAAATGAAATCAGTCAAACTCCTGAAAGCTGCAAGCTACTTAAAAGGTGAGATATTAACAGGACGTTCATTGAAAATCCAAATGGGTTTCTGCTCAAACTTTTAAAAACCCTTTGACCCAGTTTCCAACTTAATGGTATGATTCTGTTGCTTGAGTAGACTGCTGCTATTGTTTTTGGGGGTCACTTTGGCAAAGTTCAAGGTCACAGGTGTCTCAAATGTCAAGAAGAACCCTTAAACACCCAGTCTTCAGATTTCCCAGTATGATAATAGTCCTTGAGTAGATGGCTGCTTTTGTATTTTGGTCACTGAGGCAAAGGTCAAGGTAACATATGGTTTTAAAGTTAAAATCCATTTCTACTCAATAAGTGAAGAACCCTTTCTCAAAGATTCTTCAAACATCATAGGATAATTGAAATCCTTGAGTTAATGGCCATTATTAACCGAGTCAAAGATCTAGCGCACAGAAATCCTTAAAGGTCAAATTCATATACGTTCAATAAGTCAAAAACCTTGAGTACATGACCACTTTTGTTATTTGGGTCACTGGGTCAAAGGTCAGTGTCACAGGGGCTTTAAAGGTCAAGGGCCACATTAAACCATTTTTACACTACCTTTTTATTTTTTCAGTAATTGAAAATATTTTGTAGAAGTGTCAGTTATGTTCTATATTGATTTTTAGGTCAGTAGAAAGTCAAAGTCATTCTGACATGCACTTTGACAATATTTCTATGTGACAGTTTCACTAAGCTGCAGTTCAAGCTCACAGTCAATTTGGCTTCTATCCAAAACATATTCACTTATTAAACTTCTTATCAGTAAATTAACCCATTACCGATGTCATGCAGTGATTGTCACGTATATCAGGGCTATCCGATCAACCTTTTTTGGGGTTGTCCCAGTTAGCTCACTCGGTTGCATCGCAGGAATTGCATGGCCAGGCGCTGTCGCCGTGACGGTGCGGGTTCACTCCCAGCTAGAGGCACTATCATTTGAAATTCACAGTAGCACTATTTGTGCAGTGTGGCGGCCGTAAAAAGTCTCCCCGTACATATAGTCAGTACTGTTATCAGTAAATTAACCTGTTACCGATGTCATGCAGTGATTGTTAAGTATATCAGGGCTATTCAATCAACCTTTTTTGGGGTTGTCCCTGTTAGCTCAATCAGTTGCGTCGAAGGAATTGCAGGGCTAGGCGCTGTCGCCGTGACAGTGCAGGTTCGCTCCCAGCTAGAGGCACTATCATTTCAAAGTTCAAGGTCACAGTCACATTTCTCATTTACATACTTCATGAATTATTTACCTACCATGTCTGTGCAATACAGGAGACATGACGTTTTTTTAATGTGCCATCTAGTTTCTACTTAAGATAAATTAACTACTGCAAAATTGACAACTTACCAAGTCAGTACATTTCTGTTGCAGTGACTGAGGTTTTGCTCCAATCTCCTTCGTACAGTTGTTGTTCCTTATACTCATTTTACATCTCTGCGATTGAGGTGAACAATTTTTTTTTAGTTAAAGTAAAATTAGTTGAAATAAGTCCCAGCCTATAACATATGTGAATGTAATGAGCTGATAATGTAAGAAAGCGGTTTTGCTCATTGTATTGTGAAACATAATATTTTAAAGATATGTTTAAATGTTTGTGTTCTGTCTTGTGAAAGGAGCATTTTACTTACTGTAAATTTACATTGATATATAGGCTCCAATGAACATGGTAGGTATATTATGCACTGTATTTTGCAGGAGTCGGATACTAATATCCCTGATACTTTAACTGTTACAATTGTACAAGAGATTACTGTCAGGGTGCCGAGAAGAAGGGTTTGTTTAAACAGTTCAGATATTGTTTTTGTTGAACAGTTCTTTGTTGAGTATTGTCGAAGAACTTGTGAAAACCTTTTATTCAGTTTTGGACGCTTTGTTTTATAAGTGATTTCTGTTATAATCTGAAAGATTAAGAAAATTTATCATCAGATAGGCTTGGAAGTAAAGTCTTGGAATAATGGTCCATGTATGGAATATTATTCAAGAAGGAATTCGGTAATTTTTGTTTCAAAATGAATTTTCAAATCATTATATCTCATGTTTGCTAAATTATCTACATTAGTAAAATGCTCGACCTGTCTTTTGAAAATATTATCTTATATGCACTTGATGTGAGTAATTAGCTAAACGTTAATCGTTAAAGTGTTAATGACATCACAAACATTGAAATGATTATGTCAAATGAGCATTATTCTGAAAGTTTAGATGTTGATAAATTTCTTAATAGTTCTTGAATTTTCTTAATTCTTTCAGTTTTATAACCAGCTAATTAACCCTTTCCTCCATATGTATGCCTTTATTAAGTGGGCAAACATTGTAGATCCTTATCAGCTGGCACATCTCTGATATCTGATCAGAATCTACACTGTTTGCTAAAATGTTATATTTATTAGGTTATATTTAACCAGAAAGCAAACAGTGCAGATTTTGATTAGACGGCATGGATGTGCCAACTGATCTAGATCAACACTGGTCACACACCTGATTATATGTGTATGTATGGAGTAAAGAGTTAATCCCCTGAGGATCAGATGTATTTATTTTAAGCATTGTATTGTCCATTAAAGCGGCATTACTTCAATTTAACCCGCTCTTGTATAAAATATTACATGTATTTGGAACTATTGGCACATATTTGCAGCATTAGTTTGGGCTTATACAATTTTAATTTAATTACTAAAATAAATTTGGTCCACACTACTAAAAGAGAAAGTAGGATTTCCGAAATGTCACAGAAATCGAGATCGCAAATGAAGTGGTCTCTTCGTCAAAAATAGGTGCTAAATATACCTCCGCTATATTTAGCTTCTTAAAAGTTCGTTAACGATGATTTAACAATATCATTGAAAATCCCGTCTATAAGAAAGAATTCGATCAGACCTTTTGTGTTCTGTTAGAGAGTTTACATATTGGAGTCTATATGGACAAATATAATTTTTCAATAGTATATTCTTACTTAAGTTTAGGGCTGGGGCTTTAAGGTTGTTTTGCGTTAGGTTATTGATGACAATTAATACTACATCAATCTTAGCATGTTCCATAAATGTGACATTTTTATCAACTTTTTATCTGGTCACCATTTGATTTATAAGCATTTCTTTTATAACACTGGTAGCTGGGGTGCACCTTCTGAGTGCTTTCTGTAATTCTGCTGCAATATGGATATGGTTAGGTACAATCAACAAGAAAATGTCTGAAGCTCATATTGCATAGCAATCTTACTTTTTTTTCTTTGGAAAAAAACAGCATTCTTTTAGTAAAATGGTTTAAATATTTATGCTGTATATTAAAAGGATCATTTTACTTATTACACATTTATGTTGCAATGAAGCATCATATGACAATTGTAGGTGTAATATGTACTGTATTTTTCAGAGTTCAAGTATAAAGAAGTCGGATTTACAAACTTTTACTATTGAAATAGTGAAAGAGATTTGTATCGAGGTGTCTGAAATGTGGTTTGTTTTACCCTTTCCTCCATAGACATGCCTATAGGGCATGGGCAAACAGTGCACTGTTCACTTTTTGATTCAATAGTTTATTTTTGACAAAATGCGACCAGTGCAGATCATTTTCAGATGTCACAGATGTGCTGGCAAATCTGGAATAACACTTTCCGCACACGGGTAAACATGCATATTTATGGAGGAAAGGGTTAAACAGTTCAGATATGTTTTTTTTTGTTGAACAGTTGTTTGTTGAGTATTGTTAAAGAACTTGTAAAAAACTTTTATGCAGTTCTGGATGCTTTGGTTTATATAAGAAGTTTTTGATCATCTGAAAGAATTTTGAAAGTTATAAAAACTAGACTTAGAACATTTATTATTGCTTATTCTTTGCAAAACTATTTAAGTAGGCAGTTGGTAATTATTATTAAAATAAATCTTAATAAATTCTTTAGAGAATAAAAACTTAATAATTAAAAATAATTGGCTAAAAGTATATCATTCGGGTGTTTGTTTATGACATCACAAACATTGAAATGATGGCATCAACAGTGCCCAAGATCATAAAACTAAGTTTTGAGATCAGTCTCAAATCTCAAGGATCTGATTGGCTGAAATGGCAACTGTCAATCAGATGCTTGAGATTTGAGACTGATCTCCAGATTTAGTTTAGAAACTTCATAACTTTCTTTAAAATGATCTTATTTTCAAAATTCTTTCAGTTTTGTAATCAGTGAATAAATATTATAAATGCCCTTTAGGATCAGATTCATTTATGTTAAGCAGTGCATTATCTTTTATGGGACCATCACACCATGACATTCTGGTCAACATTCTTTAAACATTTCAGTCATTCAATTGTTAAGCATTCTAGAAAGCAGATGACTCATCTGGCAATTTTATACATAATAACTATATCAGTGTAAAATAAGTTAACGAGTTTAACTTCTTGGAGTTTTTTGTGCATTTTGTCAGTAGCATTATAAATTCTAACGATGCTAAAACATACTGTTTATTAACATTTTTTACATAATTGATGGAAAGTCACTTTAACCGTGTTTATAGTTTATTGCGTAGACCTGGTTTTCATATATGTGTACATGAGGTGCAGCATTTTTTTGCACAGAATCAATTACCCAATCAGCAGAATTAAATGATTGTCATGAAAAAAATGAAAATAAATCATAATAAAAAATTTATTTACCAAGATGAGGTTTGCATGAAAGACTGTCATAACTCCTTCTTTACTTCATAGTAGTTATGACAATCTAGCATGCATGTAGTATAATAATGACTCTCATAACATGTTAAAATAGGCACCGATTAATTGATACCATGATTTTGAACATTTTTTTAACATTCATTGAAATCATTGGTTATGTTTAATCAATTTTCTAGATGCTAAGTGAGAAATATGAGAACATCTTGACAGATATGGTAAATGTGTGAGTTTTGCATAGAGCCTGATAAAATGCAATTTAACCCTTTACTCGATTTGATACAGCTGTTATCCCATGGGCAAACAGTGTAGATCCAGATCAGCCGGCATATCTGTGCCATCTGATCAGGATCTGTACTGTTCGCTTATGATTCATTAGCTTATTTATGACCAAAAAATAAGACCAGTTCAGATCCAGTGCCCAAGATCATAAAACTAAATCTGGAGATCAGTCTCAAATCTCAAGGATCTGATTGGCTGAAATGGCGACTGGTCATTTCAGCCAATCAGATGCTTGAGATTTGAGATGGATCTCCAAACTTAGTTTTATTCTCTTGTGGACTCATCATGCACAGATGAGTTAAAATGTGTAAAGGGTTAACAAAACTGGAAGTTCAAAAATTCACATATAGATGTACAATGTTTAACAAGAGACTAGGTGTTCTGTTTGAAACTGTACTGAATTAAATTAAAAATATTACTTCACAGTATCAGACTTTTTTCCTTCTTTGGTAGTGGCCATAAAGGGAGGTCCTCTCCCAAAAATCTTGTTTTTTCTGTGGCCCCAATTTTGGCATGGACTCATGTCCCTGTGGGAGTAAAAAAAGCATAGAATTGCATATGTTGCCAAATAGTATGTAAGAAGTACTTTAAATTAGAGTACATCTGATTTTAATTAAATTAATGTTTGAAAACATTTAATTTTTGACCTTCCAGTATCCAAAATATATATTTATATATATATACATTAGGAATCAAATGATGAAGATACAGGTATTTTAAAAACTATTTGCAGTTTCAAATAGGCCCATATACATTGGACTCATAACTTTTCAAATATTAATTTAAAAGATATAAACTCAAACTTGAAATACTTGCCATCACAATTGTAATCATACTCACATCATTGACTTATAACTTGAGATTAACCTCCTTAATGTTACATTTTACCTTTCCTACAAGTCAAATAACTCTCCCAAAATATTTTACTGTTAAGCCCCTTCTAACTTATGTATTTGTTTAAAGTTTTCCAGTAAGATATTTTTGTAAGATTACCCCAGTGGCTTACTTTCAACTTCATAATTAAGCCTTGAATAATAAATGATATGAAATATAATTTTATTTTCTAAATGATATTTTTCTCCAATAAATTATTAAATAGTAATAAATATTATGACTGCTCTTGATTTCAAGGCAACAAGTGTTTGCACACTAGCGAAGAAGTGAGCAGCATTCCATCCCACCATAAAGCTATATTTACACTTCAACCTCGTCCTCTAGGATGAAGTCTTATTTATCTAACAAATCATAATTTCTGATGGTAAACAGTGTAACATATTTGGTTAAAAGGCGTGGCTATAGTAGAGTCGTTCACAATTTATTGAACGTTGCACGATGTTTTGACATGTGACGTTGCCGAACACGTTTTGCCACGAGTTGCTGCGAAAAGGTGTGCCGTCATTCACTTTGTTGTTAACTTAGCTGTTCGAACAGCCATTTGAAAAAGCCGTTATATCACTAATTCTTCTATTTATTTCTGTATAAATGAGATTATTTATGAGTGTAAATATAAGACTTGAATGGATATTTGTTGGTTTTCATTCGGTTATGAAGAACAGTTGGATTGTTTAAAGTATGCGTGAAGCCCTTTAGGTTTCACACACTTTAAACAAACCAACTGTTTTCCATTCCCAAATGAAAACCAACAAATATTGATTCAATCCTTAATTATTCTCATTGCAAGCACTTGAAAAACACAGATAGATTATTGAAATACATTTATAGCCTGATTAAAATAAAATTAACATGCATACCCAAATTTCCCATCATTGATGTTTTAACCTGAAAAACAGTTTAGCCATTTAAAAAAAAAAAATTGTATCATATATTGTCACATACATTGTATGATAAAATATGGCAAAAATGATATAAGTACCATTGAAACATAAAAGATAATATACAATTCTTGCACTAAGGTGACGGTACTATCCCTTTCCTCCATATATAAGCATTTTTACGCGTGTGCAACCAGTGTAGATCCAGATCAGCCAGCACATAAGTGCCCTCTGATCTGGATCTGCACTGGTCACATTTTGGTCAGAAATAATCTAATGAATCAAAAAGCAAATAGTTTAGATCCTGATCATACAGCACGGCTGTGCCGGCTGATCTGGATCTAAACTGGTTGTCCTGGCAATGAAAGTGTATCTATGGAGGAAAGGGCTGTATGGTAATGCTGAACAATAAAATGGTCATAGAAATGAAGTGCTATGGTTGATCCTTAAAATGCTAACAAGTGATCTATTATAGTCCGATTTTATGCATTGAGTCGTTAATGTACTTTTGTATAATAGATTTTTGGAATATTCCACAAAATAGGGATGTTAGATATTCCTATCATGGTTCATTATGTTGAAATTGTACAGGCCTGTATCAAAAGATTTCATGGCCGTGGCAGTAACGCTTCTGATTTCTGGTAATATGACATAAGGGTTGTGTGTGTTTGAATCCCATGAAGAGATTTCTTTTTTTTTCTGTTTTAATGTCATTTTTTCCAATACATTCATGTAGAAACCGACAAAAATGAAATTAAACTGTACAAATCGAGTAATCTTTCATCAAGCGGGTTGTCGCGATCAATGCTTACTCAAAACACAGTTTTTGGGCGATGCCAAAACATTGTACAAAGTGGTTTTGAATAATGTAAATTATAAAAGAAAGAGAATGTAACAACACGTGTTTACAGAACGCCAGGATTCACAATTGTCAACGTTCCTTTGGTAAAGAGGTGTATGGAGTCAGGGCAAGCTGCTCAACAAAAATATATTGTTAAAAATGGAATGAACATGAACAAAATTAAAAGGGGGTTGCAAAATATAAAGATAGATCAGCTCAATACTATTAAAAAATAATATCATATGAACTAAATTAAAATTATAAGAAGGAAATTAAAGACAAAATAAAAAGATTCTTTAATTGGATTTGAACATGCAATGTTTTGCATCATAGCATGAGATCTTATCCACTGAGCTATTGTGTCGTGATCTGCTGCTTTTAACAGGTTTTAATGTCATATAAGTAAAGTAATTTAACGGTAACTCTGTAAAATGACGCACTTTACCTATTTAGTATTATAACAGTGGAATTGTCCGAAAGGTCACAGCTCACGGGCCAAATTGAAATATACCCAAAAATATTTAAATAATCCATACTGATAGTTTTGAAAATTGTTGCCTTTGAATTTTTAAGCCAAGAAAATCAAAGTCACTTTTAAAGGTAACAAAATAGTAGAATAAGTTTAACAGTAAAACACTTTGATCAACAAAAAGTAGAATATAATCCTGTTTTCAGTTTTATGTTTTGTTATTTTTCAAAATAAAACCTAGCTGGTTCTTCATTTTTTCATAGGTGCAAACATCTAGTGGAATTAGATAGCAATTCAGTTGTCTTGTTCGATAGTGTTTAAATTTTTGTTTATATTCACATTGAGTAAATAATACACAGACTGTCACTGTAATGTCCTTTGTCCAAGATTATTGAACTAAATCTGGAGACCAGACTCAAATCTCAAGCATCTGATTGGCTGAAATGGCAACTTGTTGTGAGATTTAAGACTGATCTCCAATCTTAGTTATATGATCTTGGTTCTATTAGAAAAATCAGTTATTTAGTGTGTTTGACATTATATTTTGTTAATTTTAATGCTATTAACCGTTTACTCCATAGATATGACTTTTATGACATGGGCAAACAGTGTAGATCTAGATCAACTGGCACATCTGTGCTATCTGATCATAATCTACACTGTTCACTTGTAGATTCATTCAGTTAACCCTTTCCTTGATATATATGCATTTTTACGCATGTGCGACCAGTGTAGATCCAGATCAGCTGGCACATCCGTGCCGTCTGATCAGGATCTGCACTGGTTGCATTTTGGTCAGAAATAACCTAATGAATCAAAAAGCGAACAGTTTAGATCCTGATCAGATGGCACTGATGTGCCGGCTGATCTGGATCTAAACTGTTCACCCTAGCAATAAAGGTGTATCTATACAGGAAAGGGTTATTTGTGACCAAGAAGCAAACAGTGCAGATGGTATATATGGAGTAAAGGGTTAGTATTGGAGTAGATGGTCAGGGAACTTTGAAAGCCACCAAACATGACAGATATGATACGAGCCTTTTCATGTGCAGTTATGAAAATGAAATATAGTTGCCCATGCTGCCTGGTTCGGGGTTGAATGCAAGTCAATATCTACACAAGTAAACAGTTCACATTTTGATAAAAAAAGATGGCATGAAAAATACTATCAACAATAATCTATATATGGTAGCTATTTGATATGGTGCTACTTATACTGCACATCTCATGATGGAATATCGTTAACAACAAATCTGGTTATACTAAAGCAGACTAATGTTTTGTTTCCACGTCATAATTATCAAGAGTGTCATTTATTAAAATACTGTAGTGAAGGACATTTTGTATTTACTTGTGTAGACAGGAGTTGAACATGCATTTCATCTGTACAGTTGAATTCAGTTTTACTATATACCTTTCAAAAAGAAAAGTCTATTATGGACGTAATCAGACAATGGATCACACTGAGGTGTGGTCAGGGCACAGAATTGACAGATGTGAACTCTCAACTCTAATGTTAAGATCTGTCAAATCTCCATGCTTAATCACACTGCAATGTGATACAATGTCTGATCGGGCCCTTAACGCTTTCCTCCATAGATACACCTTAATTTGCATGGGCAAACAGTGTAGATCAAGATCAGCTGGCACATCTGTGCTATCTGATCAGGATCTGCACTGTTTGCTTTTTGATTTGTTAGGTTATTTCTGACCAAAATGCGACCGGTGCTGTTCCTGTTCAGACGGTTGATCTGGATCTACACTGGTCGCACATGCATAAAAATGCATATATATGAAGGAAAGAGTTAAGGACGGGAATTAATGTAAAATGCTGTCATTCAAATTTGATCTTACCAGCAGTGTGGTAGTACACTGTGTGATGTAACATGTCATTTGAAAGCATTTAACAGATTTATTTTGTACAGGGTAAATAAAAAAGTGATGTTAACTGCTTATTTTTTAAGAAGAAAGGTATATAAAAAAGGGTTAAAAACAGTTTTTCAATCCAGCTTGATGGATTTGCTGTTGTGATGGAGGGATCAAACTTTGTGTTTAGCGATTGTTTGATCCCTCCATCACTAGAGACTAATCTAGCATGCTGAATTGAATGACTGTATTAACATCCCTGTTTTATTGTTTTGCTATTAGCACATGTTTATTGTTTTGATACAGAAATATATTATGTTTTCTGGCTAAGAGGAAATGCTTGCACAAATTATTCAATGCTTGCTGCATTTTGAAGCTCAGACTGCAAAACACTTATAATGGCAAATGTTTAAGCTGAAAAGATATTGGCTAGAAATGTTCATTTTCTGTTGTAACACTTGTTTTGAAGTTAAAGATATAAATATATTACAAACTAAATAAGAATCTTCAATAAAATGATTTCAAAGTAAGTTTAGTTTACTTTTAACATGATAGACATTGTTGATGTGTTAATTAACTTTACTTGTGTTTCCTATTTTTCAGCCTACCCCAGAGATGTATGAGAAGGCTTATCACCACTATAATACAAAATCCAAGAAAATCTGCTTCTGGTAAACATACCTTCATACTCTTTCAGCTACACAATGTCATGTTTTTTTTAGTTATAAGTGTCTCTATGATCCAATAGTTGGGGTATTAGACACATTATGGAGCTTCAGTGGTGTAGTGGTAAGAGCTGTGATGGTTAGATATCTGTTTTTCATTTATTGCCTTGTTTGTCCAGTTTTTAATCCTTTTCTTGATAGATATGCATTTTTACGCATGTCCAATCAGTGTAGATCCAGATCAGCTGGCACATCTGTGCCGTCTGATCAGGATCTGCACTGGTCGCATTTTGGTCAGAAATAAACTAATGAATAAAAAAGCGAACAGTTTAGATCCTGATCAGACGGCATGGATGTGCCAGCTGATCTGGATCTAAACTGGTCGCCCTAGCAATAAAGGTGTATCTATACAGGAAAGGGTTAAGTTTTAAAAGAATCTGACACAGGCGATTTCAGTGCTGCATATGTGTCCTTGACTTCATACAATGGTATATCTCTGTGTTTATTATGTTCTGGACAATGAAGGCCCTGCAAGGGTATACTTATGATATTTTTTATACCATAAAAAGTCATAGAATGTTCAAAGATGAAATTGAGTAAAAAAATGTTCAAATATGACAGGGAGTCAAATAATGTTCAAATATGACAGGGAGTCAAATAATGTTCAAATATGATAGGGAGTCAAATAATGTTCAAATATGATAGGGAGTCAAATAATGTTCAAATATGATAGGGAGTCAAATAATGTTCAAATATGATAGGGAGTCAAATAATGTTCAAATATGATAGGGAGTCAAATGATGTTCAAATATGACAGGGAGTCAAATAATGTTCAGATATGACAGGGAGTCAAATAATGTTCAGATATGACAGGGAGTCAAATAATGTTCAGATATGATAGGGAGTACAAGAAAGGTTAAAGATGATAGTCAAATTGAGTCAAAAAAACAATTAAAGAAACATGTTTAAATTAGGTAATAGATAAAAGAATCTAGGATACTGTAGAACTGGTTTTCGTCCCATTAGTTTTATTTTCGCTAATATGCACAAATTGCTTATCTCGCGAATTCATTAATACTGCGATTATAATTATGATGAGTTTCCATATATCCGACAGTATGTATACCTGAAAATAAGCAACTTAAAATAGAACTGTTAATCACTTCAAATCCCACATATATAATTCCTATTTTGCCACTATTTATTTATTTGATTTAATCATTTGAATAAATTTGGCAAAACATATACACGACTAACAATGTCAAAAATTCATAAATACGAGAATAAGGAAAATAACTGATTCTTTACAATAATCACAAAAGTTTAACCGTCCAAATTAAAGCACTTTACAGTATATTTACATAAAATGGCTTTTCATGGTTCGAAGTTTAATAGATGTTTTGTTTTATTACACAGTGCTTGGATGCAGTATTATCTGCTTAAGAAAAGGAAGCGACTTGATCTGGAGGGTAAAATGAACCAGGCAGCAACATTCCACTCTCACCGTATGATGAAGATGCACCTCCAGGAGTGGATGGTAAACTATCATACATAAAATAAATTAACATTGCTAATGGCTTTTTATATCGCCTTTTTGAGGAAGAGGTAATAGTCCTTTCCGATAAGGGTTGTTATCTCCCTTGGCAAATTACCGTTCCTTTGCGCTCTTTAGCGTGGAGTGAGACAGTTTACTTCCGGTCGGAGAGTAAAACGAACAAAGGAATATTTAGAGAAAGCGAGCAAACAGTTCGTTTAATAAAAAAGAAATGATCTATGTTTGTTTGTTCTTGTCAGATTTCGGATTTTTCTTTACTGATACTATGCTTTCAAAAAACCGAACGATTATAATAAAATGGAAAGTCACAAGTCTTTGTTTTTTTTAACCCGAATGTTCTAGCAAACAGATTTCAAAATGTAATTAAGGTTTTTTTTTTACCAATAACTGTCTTAACTGTTTACTAATTTTGAAATCTTAGCTGCTTTTGCACATATCCACCTTGATCAGAATTTCATTTACCTAAATCGATTTTGTGAGATCGCTAATTATCTTAACAAGAAAACTAGATTTTTAAATTATGATCATTGACGATTGACGAACAACAAAATTTTATTTTATGGCAACTGATTATGAAAGGTAACACATACCTAATGAAATGGTAAATGCACGGAGGTCGTAAATTAAAAAACTAACTCGATCCATGACATTCCCTTCTCAAATAAAAATAAGTCTAAAAATACTGAAAAGTTCTTTGTAAACGAGCGTCCGGCAAAGAGAGATGTTCATTCAAATTCAGAACAATTAGAGTTGCTCAACAACAATTGCAAATCGCAGTTCTCATCCCACTGAAGTGTTTGCAACAGTGCCAACTGCATCGCTAACTTTTAATTTAATTCAGTCTTCTTTATTAGTTAATTTTATTTAGAGTCAACAATGAAAATGACGACCGAACCGTCTAACTGATCGAAGCGTGTTATGTTCTAGCTCATACTGCTAAATCATATCTTATAGTGAAGAGATACAAGCATGTACACTTCAATTATACGTAAATTCATATCAATAATGAAAAACGAAATCTGCGAATTTTCAATAGACAAATAATTCACAAACATAATTTTCGCTCACGATTTTGCATGCACTTTTTGAAAAACATGCTTTTTATTATTTCCTTTTATTCATATTTAAGAGATCTGTAGTTATGAAAGTTAAAAGCGGACTTTTTCTTCCATCGGGGATTCAGAAATGAAAAAAGAAAATGTATGTGTTTCAATGTTTTTGTTTTACTCGTGGGCAACGGCATAAGTAATTATCGTCAAATATCACTATCCTGTTGTTTGATGTCATGTTGCTAACTAATGATTCAATGGAAATTTATCATTTTATATATAATAAGTAAAATAAGAAGTGAACCGTTTCCTTTCATACTAGGTGTTTGTTACATCAGAAGCCTTATTCAAGAATCTGTTAACCGTAAATGAAACATTAGTTTTGACATGACATTACTAATTATGACAGCAAATTTGTACTAATTTTAAAATATGAGTGAATATCATCATCAGCTTATGTATATTCGAACTTGTTGGCAATTTGTATATAAGGTGCGATAATAGCCAGTAACCTTATTCGTTAAGTTGATATACATAAAATAATCGGTGTTCAAATGATAAAATTTCTTAACCAAAATAAGTGCATGGTTAAATATGATCTTGTTGTCAATCTAAAAGAGCATTTTGTATTAAATCTGCAACATTTAAATGATCATTCATTTTATTATCACATCTTATAAAAACTAATCGTCGTAACTAAGAAAAATGCACATACAACAGCGCATTCGCTTATTCTAACTAGCTTTCGGCGGCCAGCTTTCAGATATTCGCTTGCTTAGTATATGAGCAAGCTATATAAAAAATACATATTTGTTGTCCAATTGAATGAACACTTCTGTATTAAAACGGCAACATTCGAATAATCATTAATTATATTATCACATCCAATAAAAATAAATGGTCATAACTAAGAAAAATGGCGCTTTCGGTAAATCGGGTGATCATATTTGCCTACCGGAAGTAGAATTAACCGCGACCTGATTATCAGCAAAGGTCTATACACAAGGATTGCTTTGTCCATCTGTTGGTCTGTCTATCTGTCACAAAAACTTAATGTTGTCTATAACTTTGCTATTTCTTAATATTTCTTCATCAAACATTCAAATTAAATTGCTATGACAACATGGTCATGATGATGTTCAATTCTTGGAGTTTTACCCATTTTTGTACTTGGATTTTTTTATTCTGTAAAGTGTCAGAGAGGGTCTAAAGTGTTCAACTGAAGACCCGTCAGGTATTTGCACATGTCTGTAAAAATCTCCTTTTAACTGAAGTTGCTTGTTGTACGAAAAACTAGTAAAAGTTTGACATGGATATTTGTAGATTAATTAATTCACACAAAGTTTCTATGTTGCTATCAATGTTAACATATGCAGAGAATCTGTTTATAACCTTCTTTTCCCTTTCCTCCATATATACCCCTTGATGGCATGGGTAAACATCGTAGATCTAGATTAGCTGGCACATCCATGCCATCTTATCAGGATCTGCACTGTTCACTTTTTTATTTATCAAGTTATTTCTGACCAAAAGATGTGCTGGCTGGTCTGGATTTTCACTGGTCACGAATGTGATTAAATGCGTATCTATGGATAAAAGAGTTAAATCCTTATGAAATGCGTTTTTAGCTCGACTATTCGAAGAACAGTGGAGCTACCTACTCGCCCCGGTGTCGGTGTTGGCGTCGGCATCAGCGTCCGTTAAACAAAAAATGCACTTTGGTCCATAACTTGAAAACTACTTATGATATCAACTTGAAACTTGGAATATATATTCACCATCAAATTCTACATCATTACCAACAACACCCATAACTCTGCTACAAATAGTTTTCAAGTTATGCCCCTTTTTCACTTAAATTTTGTGTTAAGGAAAATATGCACTTTGGTCCATAACTTATAAACTACTTGAGATATCAATTTGAAACTTGGAATATGTATTCAGCATCAAATTCTACATCATTACCAATAAGACTCATAACTCTGCTGTCAATATATTTCAAGTTATGCCTCTTTTTTTTAGAGTTTGTGTTAAGCAAAATATGCATTTTGCCCATAACTTTAAAACTACTTGAGATATTGCCTTGAAACTTGAAATATATTTTCACCATCAAAATCTACATCATAACCAACAAGACCCATAACCCTGCTTCCAATATTTTTCAAATTATGCCCCTTTTTCACTTAAGTTTTGCATTAAGCAAAATATATACTTGGCCCTTAACTTTAAAACTACTTGAGCTATCAACTTGAAACCTGGAAAATATATTCACCATCAAAATCTAGGTCATTATCAACAACACCCATAACTCTACTACCAATATTTTTCAAGTTATGCCCCTTTTTTCCTTTATGCAATTGTCCCATAATTTTGAAACAACAGGAGATATTACTTTGAAACTTGGAATATATGTTTGCCATCAGTTTCTCAATCATTATCAACAAGATCCCTTACTCTATTGGAAATATTTCTGTAAGTTATGCCCCTTTTGCATTTAGTTTTTACCTCGACTATTCGATATTTCATTGAAACTTTGAATATTTTTTCACCATCAAAATCTACATCATTACCAACAAGACCCATAACTGTAATACAATTACTCTACAAGTTATGCCCCTTTTTCCACTGTTCCTTTTTTCACTTATATTTTAACTTAAGTGCACTTCATCGGTAACTTTGCAAATACTTAAGCTGTCAACATCAAACTTCCATTATATTTTCATTTCAGTTCTTTTTCTGTAACATTACTGAAGTGATTAATATGGAACTAAAAGTAAATGTCTCTAATAAAAAATTACTAACAAGTTTTCTAACAAACCCAGAAATATTTCATAGTTATTCCCCTATTCAGTTTAATATTTATGGTACATTAAGGAATTATTTCTGTTATTTGAAATGAATTTCTCCCTTACCATTCACTTGTTAATATTTTTCCTGATTGCACATGAATGTATGGCCATAGTTGTTATTGTTTTAATCTTTATATTGCATTTGTTTCAAATGATTCGAATAGTCGAGCGCGCTGTCTCCTCTGACAGCTCTTGTTGTGTAATCCCATTATTTTGTAACAGTGTATATCTAAATACCAGTTCTGTAACTGTTTTCAAAGAATGTAACTTTGTTACTAACCCTGTTGGTTATTCTGTCTATTTTCAGGAGTGGGTAAAGTACAGAAAAGGGAGACAAGCAAGTAAGAACCTGTCAACATGACTGTCTGTAAAATGCTTTTTAAGTAAAATATATGACATATGTTCTATATACTGTGACCTTGGCTAATAATTGCATGCCTTTTTGTAATCATGATCTGAGTCTTACACATCTGGGCTGAAGATTATTTAACTGAGATTGGAGACCAGTCTCAAATCTCAAGCATCTGATTAGCTGAAATGGAGACACTTTTTTTTTAAAATCTCAGCCACAATTATTCAAGATTTACATTTGTTTTCTTAAGTTTTTTTCTTAAGACACTAGTCACCATTCACATTCTTCTTCCTCAAAATTTAAAAAATCTATACACTTACATGGGAGGACAAGACGGCAGCCTACTTCATCTACAAAAATAAAAATTTGTAGGTGTTGCTAGTGTTATGAACATTTATAATGAATTTTTGAAACATTGCAGTGGCTTACCAGAAAATCCACCATGTATTAAATGTATCGATTGGTCGCGTCATATTCGAGGCCTGGCACACTCACACACTGGATGCTCGTAGGCAACGGGAGTACTTCGAGGTAATTTCTCCTTCCCTGATAATTTTCCTGTTATCTATCATGTTCATAAATATGCAGAAATCCCTTAAAATTAACTGTCTTTGTATGTTTTGAATTAATTTCGACATTATTCAGGATAGTTTAATGATACCATTCCAATGCTTTATTGTTTTGTTACCTTCTATTGTGATACGTGGTAACAAGCTGATGTAGACAGTTGTGTCCTTATCCAAGACAGTTACTTCACAGCTTATACCATCTATTGGCATTTAACCCTTTGCTCCATAGGTACACCTTTATTGCATCGGAAAAACATTGTAGATCCAGATCAATCAAAATACATGCTCTCTACACTGTTCACTTTAAGATTCATTAGACCAAGATGTGACCAGTGCAGATCCAGATCTGATGGCCAAATGTGCTGGCTGATCTGGATCTACACTGGTCTTACATGTGTTGAAATGTGTATATATTGAGTAAAGGGTCTGTTTATTCAAGTATTTTTTTCTTTAAATTTGAGCCAAGCCCTTTCTTACAAGGGTTTGTTTTACAGTTGCAGATGTTCTTTGGAATATATAAATTGATTCATTTCACAGTTAATAATGACCAGTGCTATATCAGTTTGTTACAACATTGATTATTTTTGCTTTAAAGTGTAAATTCGGTGTTTTTTCTGGGAAGGTTGATGTATGTTTTATTACACTTTTACCATTGATTTTTTACTTTTTTTATCTGCTCTCTTACGCTAAAACTCTTCAACATTTTCTTGCAGGGGGTAAATGCTTATAAGTTACTGTATTTCGTTGTTTCTTTGGTGAAATGAAATATGTAGATTTTGGGTACACAGCGATTTTAAATTGTTGCACAACACAGCAAATAGGACCTTGAATGAAAGTTTACCTTTAATCCTAAAGCATTATTTAAAAGTCATAATGTTAAAACTCCATGTTTAGCGAATATAAAATTTCTTAACTTCGTTGTTAATTTTATGTCTTTATGTTTGGTTGTCAAGTTTCATCAAATAATTGACATCAGAAGAACTCTTCAGGGTCCTTTCATTATGCTGTCCTTTACCTTTTCCTCCATATATATGCCCTTATGGTATGGGCAAAAAGTGTAGATCCAGATCAGCAAGCACATATGTGTTGTCTGATCAGGATCCACACTGTTCCATTTTTTGTTTATTGTTTTCAACCAAAAGGTGGGCAGTGCAGAACCTGATCAGATGGCACGGATGTGCTGGCTGATCTCGATTTACACTGATTGCCCACACCACAAGGCATATATATGAAAGAAAGGGTTAATGGGAAAGTCACATGCAAACAAGACTTATCTTTCATCAAGACCATACTGGGATCCTACGTATTTACCGGACAATCAATTTACCGGACAAAATTTATATCAGTCGAATACCCACTCAAGTTTTGATCGAATTCGGGAAAAATTCCACAAGAATCATGTAGACACCTTTTGCTTCCATGCAAATAACAACAATGTCGCAGTCCGTTAATTTTCATGTATAAAAATGATATTTTTACTACATGCCCTTTTGTTTACAATGAAAGTTCATAATTACGTCACACGGGGGATTTATCGTAACTGCGCATGCGCCAATCTAGAGACGCCAAAAGGGTGTTTGAAGATGTCTCAACAAATTACAAAACGCGTATGTAGAATGTTTTATGTGCAATTATGAAGGAAATAAAAAGCAGCAGACGGACAGACTATCATGAATTGATGACGTAATCATTTTACGTGTTAACTTATTATATATTACTACCTAAATTTTCACCCATTTAGGACCTCACTCTAGCTTGCGTACTTCTAATTATTTATAGAAACAGTCAGGGACTTTCCAGATGTAAATAATGATGCTTCATGGGAAACGGTCGCTTAGTGAACGTTTATGGAAAATAATCAAAATTTAAAATGAAAACTTGAAAAATATACATTGAAACTCTTTGTCCGGTAAATTGAGCTTCCATTACAATTTTATCTGCTGCCTTACTGCCTTCATTTTGGAGCCTCTTTTCATAAGATAAAACAGTGCTTTCAGTATCAAAAAATCACGCTAATGTAAAAGAAGAACCGACGATTAAACCGTGCAAGTATTTTTCCGATTATGATGCAATAAACAAAAGTTAGAAAGAAAAGTTATCAATTTTTGTCCGGTAATATGAATGATCCCAGTAGAAGTGTCCAGTAAATAACTAATAAAGCAAGAGTCTGCTGTTTACAAGGTCCAAGATAATTAAACTGAAGTAGTGAACCAGTCTTCAATTCCAAGCAGATTGTTCCCAGGTCTGAATTAGTTTTAACAATGACTGCTTTAAGTTATTACATCATTTGTAAGGATGATAAAGTTTTCTTATATTTTTTTTTAAGATTGCATGAAGTAATTGAAACTTTATTGTGCATATTATACTATGGACCTTTTTATGTAAACAGTTTTCCTGCTGGATAATTCTTGTTTACACGCATGATCAGATTACATAGGGTTATATATGAGGTTATGTATTGGTTAATGGTTCTGCATATGCAATATATGGTCACAAATTACAGAGTCATGATTTTATACAACATTTTAGTGATTTCAGACATTTATAATGTATAAAATAAGTTGAGTAACAATGTATTAATGGTGGAAATTTGGTGTAAAGAATTAACAGCACCTTTTCTCAAATTACAGTGTTTACAATGAAAAAATCACTTGAGAGAGAAAACAAAATAATAGATTTGATATTTGCTGTATTAAAGCAGCTAAAGACTCCTATTCAACTTATTTTATACAATGTAGTTACACAATATTGCCAGTTACTGATACTGTTACTAAAAATACAATGAAACTATACACTGAAAGTTTCGAAAATTACTATGAAACTTAACATGGGATTGCTTTAGAAATTAATTTAAGCACAAATGAAATGAAGGACACATTCTTCTTTGAAAAGACAGTGTTTTACCCTTGATGCAAGTAATTGTATACTTTTTCAAATGAGAAGGGAGAAAAAAACAACATTTTATTCAAATTTGAAAAAAAAAGTTTTACCTTTTTCTAATTACATCATTACAAATTTGTATGAAATTGTTATTAATACAACTTTCTTGTAGATAAAGAATATGGGTTTTCTTAAAATGGCCAGTCCCTGTGATATTTATTTTACAAAAAAATCTACATTTTGTACAACTTAATAGTTAAGAGGTCTTACTTCAAACAATAACTCTATAGACACAGCTGTATGAACAGTTTAGATCAACATTAACCCTTTCCTCCATATATACACATTTTTACGCATGTGCGACCAGTGTAGATCCAAATCAGCCTGCACATCCATGTTGTCTGATCAGGATCTGCACTGGTCACATTTCAGTCAGAATAACCTAATGAATAAAAAAGCGAACAGTTTAGATCCTGATCAGAGGGCACAAATGTGCCGGCTGATCTGGATCGTAACTGTTTGCTCATGCAATAAAGCTGTGTCTATGGAGGAAAGGGTTAAATCTACAACAGTGGCTCATGGGATTACAGCTGTGTTTGTGGTATAAAAGGTTAGAATACTGAAGCATTTCAAAAATAATGACTTAACTTAGGTATTTCTTTTTCGTTTAGTGTATAAAATTAATGTTTTGGCATATATTTACATGCTGTTCTACTGAACTTTAATGTTATGTGTCACTTGTGCACCCAGGCTGGGCTACATGTGGGTATCATAGATCAATGTTGTACACTGTTGTTTGTTGTGAATGTTGGTGCTGATGATGTTGATTTTTAGCTCCCACCCCTTCATTGAGTAGATTTTTTATTTTTAGATGTTATGGGAAACAGGGCTCAAGATCATAAAACTGATATTAGAGACCATTCTCAAATCTCAAGCATCAGATTGGCTGAAACAAGTTGCCATTTCTGCCAATCCGATGCTTGAGATTTGAGACTGATCTCCTGATTTAGTTTTATGATCTTGGGCCCTGATATTCCTATTACTGTCAATGAACAGTTGAACATTACTGTAACTGACTTAAGTGTCATGTTTTATACTTTTATTTCTGATGGTTAAATAGACAGTGCTGTCACAATAGGTAGATTACTCTGAACATTCCCAAATGCAAGGTCTACATTGCAACAAACTTTTATGCAAGTAAAACTCAGTTTAAACTCTGTTTCTGTACCAGGACAAGGCTTTGTGTGTCATGGTTACTTCCTTAAGTGTAATTAATAAAAGTGTTCCTCTTTATTTCAGTTTCTTGCCAAACAAGTTAGTTTATGTTGCAGTATTTCAAGTAGAACATTTGAAAGTTCATTTATATTTGTTGACTTGTAATTTCATGTTTTTCTGAGAAATGGCATTTTCTGGTTTGTTAAATTCATGCATTTTGATATTGTGTTCATTATTTACAACAGTTTTAGTTATAAGGATTTAAATGATATATGTGACTCCATGACCCAATAAAATCCACAAAAATAACAACCCCACAAATAAAAATGAAAAAATTTAAAAGAATGAAAATTTACATAAATTTATAACTGACATACTTTTTAAAGAATTTATAATACACATTTGTAAAAATGAAAGGATATTATTTATTTTGTTGCCAAAATCATTTTCCTGTCACAGAAATATTGTTGGAAGTTCCAGTATGATACAACACTATGATGTTAATATGAATTAAAAATTTAAACAGTTAATATAAATTATGTATGAGTCCTGGGATTTGGGTTTGCGGCCAATATTTTGGCCAGCTGTTAATTCAAGAATTACTGTGGTATTTTTTTATTTCATGGATTTTAAATTTTGCTCACAGCTTCCGAAAATTGTTTTATGCAAGGTTTCAGAATAATTGGTATTTATTTTATGCTTTTCAGTGAATTATAGAATTTTCCCATTGAAATAAAAGTACTATTTCACTGTTTTCAAACAGTGGAATATCATTTTTGTTTTCACTGATTTTTTCACGTTTATACCCAAACACACATAACATACCAAATGAGAACGTTAAGAAAACGGGCTCGAATTTGTATATTTGACATCATGACGTCACGTCATAAACAAGTGGTCTTGGTGCCATTTCTTGCAACTTTCTTGTCAAATTCACATAAATTTTGCACTAAAAGCATAAAATAAAAAGAAAATTTGTTTTTACCAGTTAAAGATAGAAATATATGTTACTCGTGAACTCCGGAATTATGTATTTTCACTCATGGCTTTGCCACCTATGAAAATACAAATTCCGGAGCTCACTTGGTGAAATATATTTCTATCTTACACTGGTAAAAACAAATATCCTCTATTTCTTATCTGCCACTGTAATCAATATTTCACTAAAAGTTTATTTTGCACATTTTACTGATCAAAATGTGCAAACTTTTAAACCATCTTGAAATAAAAAGATTCTATTGTAATCATTCATTTAACCCTTTACTCCATATATACGCCTTTTATCAAATGGGTGAGCAGTTTAGATCCACATCAGCTGGCACATCTCTGCCATCTCATCTGGATCATCTGGTTACCTCTCATCAGAAATAACCTTATGAATATAAAAGCAAACAGTACAGATCCTGATCAGACGACATGGATGAGTCAGCTGATTTGAATCAAAACTGTTTGCCCTTGCAATAGAAGCTGTATCAATGGAATAAAGGGAATTTGTGTATTTGTGTTATAAAGCTATAGCATAACTATAAACTTGTCCTCCACAGATGACCTTGGTCAGTGTAATGGTGTATACTAGGGCGGGTATTGCAGTATCTAACCTTCTGTATAGTTATGATTGTCCAAACACGCTGTGAACATATGATGATCTCATTCTGTGCTGCATGGCTTCTCGTGCATCAACGTACAACATTTATGTCCTGTCAAAATTACACCTGAGTTCAAGGGACGTGAATGACAAGATTTTGATGTGAACCTATCAGTATCAGATGTTAGTGGAATGTTCAACATGATTCTTATTGTTGTGTCCATCCTTTCAAAGAGAAGGCAAAACATGAGGATTGCTTTGTCCGTCCGTTTGTCTGTCCATAGTCTGTCCTTTCATCACAAAAACTAAACATAGGCTGTAACTTCAACATTTCTTAATATTTCCTTCATTAAAACTTCAAAATTTTATTGCCAATGACCAAACTCTTATTGGTCAAGCTCACCTTTGATGGAGTTTAGCCCCTTTTTGTACTTGGATTTTGTCACAAAAAATGTTGGCTATAACTTTGCCATTTATTAATATTTCTCAATCAAAATTTCAAAATATTTTGCTTATGACAAAATGGTCATGAGGATGCCAATTTCTGTCAGTCTAAGTTCTAAGTCACATTTGATGGCTTTATGCCCCTTTTTATACTTCAATTTTTTATTCTGACAAAGTTCCAGAGGGTTGCACAAGTGTTCAACTGAACATCTGTCTGGTTTGAATATAGGCAAAACTTGATTTAAGGTTGCATCAAAACATGTCCCCTTTTCATTATGATCTTGGGCCCTGGCTATCTTCTACTAAAATACAGCCTTATTATTAACAAGGAAGGTTTAGAACCACCCATTCTTGTACGAATCAAATAATACAGCAATTTTGTAACTTAAAGATAAATGCTTTTGCTTTAACTGCCAGCACATTTCTTTTCATATTAATATATCAGGATAGCATGAATTCACTTTGCTTGTTGCTGGCATTGCATAAAAGAGTTTGCATCATCCAAGCAAGACTGATTTAATTCTATATAGTGTACTAGTGCTGTCACATATGAATAAGACTTTCTTTATGTTTCCAATTTGTTTTCCAAAAGTTGAAGTTCTCAAGGTTGTACTATCAGTGATTTTAAATGCACTGAATGGTGAACTGTGCGTATCTTGATCTGATTGCACAAAATTATGTAGATGTTTATTTCTTTACATTGGAATCACTCTCTTTCCTTTGTAGTATTATAACCTTAATCACATGAGTGACCAGTGTAGATCCTGTTAAGCTGCTTATGTGTGCAGTCTGATGTGGGTCTACACTGGGCACTTCTTGGTCATAAATGAATGCAAACAGTTGAGACCCAGATCAGACTGAAAGAATGTGGTGACTGATCTTGTATAAAATGTGCACTGGTTGCACACTTTATACAAACCATAGCCCTGGAGGGTTAAATCAGCGTTAGTTGAATAATTTAACATCCTCAGTATATAGGCCTTTACTCCATAAATACACCTTTACAGTATGGGCAAACAGTGTAGATCCAGATCAGTCAGCACATCCCTGCCATCTGATCAGGATCTACACTGCTTGCTTTTAGATTCATTAGATTATTTCTGACCAAGATGCAACCAGTGCAGATCCTGATCAGACACAATGGATGTGCCAGCTGATCTGGATCTACACCGGTCACACATGTGTTAAAATGTGTATACATGGAGTAAAGGGTTAAGGAGGAAAGTTAGAGTTGGTTGGTCTTGCTGGCTTGATAGAAGGCATCAGAATGAGATCATTATTATAACAGTGTATCTTTCTTTGCTGTGGTGGTCAGGAATTCAACTTACCAACTTTTTGTCTGTTGACCGACAACAACTTTTCTAATGTATAGTACAACAACAGCCTCTGAACAATTTAGTCCTCCTATAGGAAAAAGTGTTAAAATTGTCATGTATTGTATTACCAGATATATATTAATCCTTACTACCCTCAACACAAACTGCACCTGGTCCAATACTGTGGTATTATTTAATTTTGTAGTGATTAATCATGCAGTAGACATAAATGAAATGTTCTCGTATGCATGAATTATTCACACTCTTGTATTTTTCTTTTAAGATTATATATTCAATGTTTTGATTTTGCTTTTGTTTGTTTTTCTGCACTTATCCTAGTGCAAAATACTTAAAAATTAAACAGCTGCAAAATATAATGATACCCGTATTTGAAGTGCAGTCATGCTCACTTGTTGTTGTTGTACTATATCATTGGTTTGTTGCATATTATATACAATATTGATGTAAAGAAGTATTGGTCTGGAGATAGAAACAAAATACAATAATGAATTCGTGCTTTTATAAGTATTGGTAATGCTTGCATTCATAGAGAAACACGTAAATGTGGGACGGGCTGTCTCTCATGTTGGCATAACTTGTGGCCCAACCCATTTGCTATTTTATTTTGTTAATTTGACTGTACATTTACGTGTGAAAAGTTTATAAAATAGAGCAATAAAATATGTTTAAACTAAACTTAAATGTGGGATTTTGATTGCATATATAGAGACATAGGTTACTTACTTTAATACAGGTTTAATGATGTCATGAGTAACCCAGAAAGATATGCCAGTCACATTGTCATATGAGATATTAATAAAAACTGGTTAAAACTGTATAAAGTTACTTATAGCAGATGATCCCTAAACCTGAGCATGGGAAAGAAAAAACACATTTTCAAGGTTTATGAAATTTAAATGGAAAATTGAAAGTCATGCATATTGATTTTGTTTAGTGAATGACTCTCACATGACTGTTTAAGTACAATCTTGTGACCTAGATCACCAGTTCCCAGGCAACCAGCAGTTTGAATATTTAGAAAACAGTTTTAGTTCAGTTTATTTATTGCATGCTTTATCTAATAAACTTAAATTTATTCATTTTGTCATTCAAATGTTACTATTTATAGATACTTTTATCTCCAGACCAGTCATGTGAATGCATGAAATAATTATAATCAGTGAAAGTTATCGGTAATATTGTGTTGCAGCATTCATTTATAAAAATGTCCTTAAACAAGTTATTAAAGACTTTATAAATATAAAAAACTATAAATCTTGCATTAAAACGTTTTTCACTATAACATTTTATAACATACATGATAAAAGTTTATGAGAATGATCTCTGATGTAACCAGATCAGAATCATTTTGCTATCCTATCTTTATGATATTTGGAAATTTTCAGATATACACATTTATAATTAAGATGATAATGTCTTAAATTTCTCTCGTCAGATATTTAGTTTTAATCATCATAATTTTGTTTCTATGAATGCTCATGTCCAAGATTATAAAAAATCTCAAATAACTGATTGGTTGAAACAGGGCCAAAGATCATAAAACTAAGTTATGAGAGCAGTCTCAAATCTCAAGCATCTGATTGGCTGAAATGGCGACTGGTCGCCATTTCAGCCAATCAGATGCTTGAGATTTGAGACTGATCTCCAGATTTAGTTTTGATCTTGGGCACAGTACTGAGCAGACTCGGACTGACCAGATTAGAAGCTAGAAATTTATGATCTTGGGTCCAGGCCTCTGGTATAATTATATTTCTGGTTTATTTACATTCTTGGGTTTTAAGTTCTTCAAATCCTGTTAGCCTTTAAAACCCTTAGAAAACAGATGTAAAAATCAGTTTGATTATATACCTTGCACCTTTAGTGGGTATAGTTAGATTCCAGACCCTAGATTATATTCTTAGGATGATGCTATAGTTCTGTTGTGAACTTTCTGTTCCTATAAAATTAAGTAGGTGGGAGTATTTAAAAATTTAACAAAAAGACCCTGAATTCAACCTGTTACCATACAGGATGTTGTCCTACCGATTTTTTCTGCTCAAGCTGCAATGACTGTTTTGGGTGTTCTTAAATTCCCCACAATTTCGTTTGACATTATAATGCTTTTATAATTTTTGCAGAGAGTAAGAATCGCAGTGCAGAATCTGTGTAGAGTCCACAATAATCCTCTGCAGAGTCCACAATAATCCTCTGCAAAAATGAACTGTCACATTATAATTTCTGTTTATTTTTTTTTAAAGATCAACTTACGGGTAAATATTTTGAAATGTTTGAAGACTATAGTAGCTTGGCCACAGTTTAGCTGTTAAATATTTCTATTTGTATATTCCTTATTTAATAATATAGTATATAGGGCATGAGAGAATCATCTAAACCTCTGCATGAACAACAGCAAGTGTTGCTCTAATTCTGTAGAAAATAGCAGAATATAAAACTTGTGCTGAAGGTTATAAAACTGAGATTGAAAACCAGACTCAAATCTCAAGCATCTGATTGGCTGAAATGGCGACCAGTCGCCATTGCAGCCAATCAGATGCTTGAGATTTGAGACTGGTTTACATTATCAGTTTTATAACCTTGGGCATTGGTCTCTAACCCTTTACTCCAAATACACTGGCCTGATGACAAGGGACTACACCGGTCTCTAATACCCGTGTACAGCAGGGTTAGGGTTCCAGATGATGCTTTCAGGCAGTGAACACAGCACATTATATTGTTAACCAAGTGACA
Source organism: Corbicula japonica (assembly GCA_038501625.1). Lineage (NCBI taxonomy): Eukaryota > Metazoa > Mollusca > Bivalvia > Venerida > Cyrenidae > Corbicula > Corbicula japonica. The sequence goes on along the minus strand of JAZAYU010000017.1, from coordinate 5,673,065 downwards.
TGTATTCAATTAAAAACTAAAGTTCCAAGACTGTAAAAGAAATAATTTCAGAAATGTGCTGGAATATCTTTTTTGGCCAATGTTGTGGACACTTTGAACACTTTTAGAATTTTAGGACTTACTGTTATCATTCTTAATCAGTTACCAAAGTCACATTATAATAGTCATTTTGGCAACCTTCTTGCGGGTTGCCCTATCTAGCTAATTTGGTAGGTTGCTAGATGTTATGTGGCTAGGCCCTGTTGCCTTATGGGTTAGATTCCAAGTTTGGGACCATATCATTTCAAAAACTTTTAGAGCACTTGGAGGTTTAATCTGATTTTCACCAAAAATTGTCACAATGATTACATTATAAATATTTGAATGTGAAGAAAACTTGACCTATTTAAAAGAAAGCCACTTTTCTGAAATGGAAAGAAATGAAGGGATTATAAAAGAATAGCTAAGGAGAGAAGATCTTATTTTAGTTTGTTTGTTAAACACAAAAACTGTTTTTCAAATTCTTTTTTTGGGACACTTGGTTGATAGTTTAATGTGACTGAAAATCAACTGAGTTTAGATGGCAAACTGAAATCCAATATTTGAAATGTAGCCCTATTAATATATTTCCAGTATCACATTGCTGTAATGCCAGCATGCTTTCACAACTTGTATAGTGGCATGGTAGAAGAATGAATTTCTAAGGATTTTTTTTTTCTTTTCACCATTTTTGCTGTTTTAATTAAATCAGAACAAGTCAAAAAAAGAAAATCCTACTGAAGATAAAGCTTTATTTTCTTTTCACATATTTTACTTAGAAATTACGATAATACCGTTGCAAATTGTAGCTCTTCAAAGATTTCTCAGTGAACAGCTATTAATAAAAAAATGTATTACTTAAAACTAGAAAAGGATAATAAAAAAAATCATTTACAAAATTGGTTTTAAGGTATTTTAAAAAAAGATACATTGTACCAATAGAAACAAAAGGAACAATAGGATAATGGGAAAGGAGTACCGTAATATAGATAAATAGTGAATACTACTGCATTTTTCAGCAAGTTGTTGAAATCTTATTTTTATACTAATTACATTTACTATATAAATTCTAATTTTAGATGGCCGTGGTACAACTGAAGTTTGTAAACATGTTACATGTTAACTGGTTACAATCATAAATAACTGAGGCTTTAGGACTTCATGTCTGTAGTTTACACTTTTGTACACTAAAATGGTAATTGTTCGGGAAGACTTAATCATTTTATTTTTATAAAATGTTGTTAAAGGCAATGTTTACTTCTTAACCCTTTACTCCATATAAACTGGTTTTTACGGATGTGTCACCAGTGTAGATCCAGATCAGCTGGCACATCTGTGCTGTCAGATCTGTATCTACACTGGTCACTTCTTGGTCAGAAATAACTTAATGAATCTAATAGTGAACAGTGTAGATCCTGATCAGATGGCACATCTGTGCTGTCAGATCTGTATCTACACTGGTCACTTCATGGTCAGAAATAACATAATGAATCTAATAGTGAACAGTGTAGATCCCGATCAGATGGCATGAATCTGTTATAGATGTATACTGTTCACAAACATAAAAGCATATATACGAAGGAAAGGGTTAACAGAAAATTATTGTCATAACAAGAGGTACTAACTCTAAGGAAAATGGAAATAACAGGTATTGCTTAAGAGTAATTATTGCCAAATCATGTGCCAAATAATGTTTCTTAACAAATATTCATACTTTTTACAAAATATATGGTCACATTACAGCTTTTCAAAGAGCTTTATTTTCTTATTAGTGAATGATACTTTTGACTGAAAATTTAGGTTGGCTGGAACATAAGACTGTCATGCATTTCATGGAACTGTTTTAAACACTGAAAAATATCAAATGACCAGTGAAAATTTAGAAAATTTAGTAGGAGAAAGTATTTGTGCATGGTGTGAATTAATTTATGCATGTTCACTTATTACTGCTTGAATTGCTAATGCTTTATGTATGGCTTTTGACTGATGATTGAAGTTTGTTGAAAATATTATTACAAATATTAATTTAATCTGTCTAGAAATTCAGGTACATACCAGATGAAAAATGAAGATGTCAAATTTTTCAAGTTTCATTTAACATGAATAGATGTAATGCTTGTAAGATGAGATGATGATTTAATTTGAAATGATAGATTTCTTGTAGAGTTGAATATTGATCACACAAATCGTACATTAAATTATCAATGAAGTGTAAAGAATATCTGTTGAAGCAAGTTCAGAAAGAATATTACTTATATAAATATAAATTTATTTGAAACAAATTTAATCTTGTAAGCTTGGAAAAGAAAAACGTCTTGTGATTTTTAGCGTCTGGAGCGTGGGGAAAATATGGAGGATGATGATTCGTTTGGTCAGGGTACAGGAGAAGCTCGAGATAGCTTGTCTACGCTACCAAGGAAAATTGCTATACAGGTATGGTATCCGGCAGGTAGTTACTTTAATTCCATATGGACTTTTTTTGGCAATATTGAGTGGTTGGTACCATTGTGTTTGTTGTTTTTTTTTCAAGCTCTACAAGACTGTAAGAGTTATATTTCTCTGGAAATGTCCTGTATAGACAAAAATTCAATTCCATGAAGACGTTAGTTATTGTAAGTTTTTGATGTCTTAATCAATCAAATGTTGTTTGTCTTGAAACTATAAAAATGCTGTATACATTGGTTTAGAATAACATTTACAAGGTGTGCCTTGGGACAGCATACCTTTGCTTTCGTTGTAGAAAATTTGAAATATAGACTTACAAAGATCAATATAAGGTAGTATCATTTTATTTCTAGCTGGTTTAATTTTCACGTATATAGCACTATGATATATGCGCAAAATTTTAGCCCATTCAAATTAAACAATTTCACAGTGTGTCTTAATGGATAAAACAATCGTGCGAATTCATGCCCCCGCGAATTATTAATTTGTGTTTTTTTCCGCGAAAATTCGTCACCGCTAAATTAAAAGATACTACAGTACTATGTAATGATTTACAGTTTTAAAAGCTTCTAGAGAAATTTTAATTTCAGAGGTGCCTGTTTGTTACTTCACTCACCCCTTTAAAGAATTCATATTAATGTTGGTGAAATATCACAAGCAAGTTTATCTCTGAAGAAATGCATTTTAAAAAATATTTTCTTTTCATATTATGACTCTGTGTATATCCAAGCCTCGTTTGAAGAAAAAATTGAATAATTTAAAACTCTTGGAAGATAACTTTTGAGTTCATAAATTTCCATAAAAAAGCTAAAATGTTACCATTTTAATGTTTTTGTTAACTTTCAGATCTTTAAGTATATAGATGTAGCTGACCTGGCAAGGTGTGCTTGTGTGTGCAGATCCTGGAAGGTGATCACTCAGGCCAATTCTCTGTGGAACAGGGTACGTGCTAGTAATGAGTTATATAGCTATAACAGTGCCGAAAGTTATAAAGCTGAGATTAGAAACCAGTCTCAAATCTCAAGCATCTGATTGGCTGAAATGGCGACTGGTCGCCATTTCAGCCAATCAGATGCTTGAGATTTGAGACTGGTTTCAATGCTCAGCTTTATAACCTTGGGACCTGGTTGTTTTTAGCTCATCAGTTTGGGACAGAAGAGCTTATGTCATAGCTTACTCAGAGAAAGTAGTTGTTGTCTTCTTCACTCAGGTTACATTTTTGTTAACCAGGAGTTCTTTGGAATACCCTGGTTATAAGATTAGGTTATGTTACTGGGCGGGCAGGCTGGTGTCAACATTTCTTAAGTTTTTAGTTAATGTCCACTTTTTCTCGGTAACCATTCAAGGTAGAGCTTTGAAACTAAAAATAATTGTCCAACATCACAATATCAATTATCAGGACAAGTTTCGTAATTCTAGACTGTATTTTTCATAGTTATGCCCCTTTTTCACTTAAAATTCAAGAAGAAAACCTGGTTTTGGCGAATTGCGGCGTCTTCTTGTTATCTCATCTATACAAGACAGAAGAGCTAACAACAAATCTTACTCAGAGTCAATAGGGCTGAAGGTTATAAAACTGAGATTTGAGACTGGTTTCCGTGCTCAGTTTTATAACCTTGGGCACAGTCATCTGCCTCTTCACACGAGTAAAGTTTTTAGTTAACCCTTTATTCCATGAGATATGGCTGTTATCCATGGGTGAACGAATAGTGTAGATCCGTATCAGCTGGCACATCAGTGCAATCTGATCAAGATCTATGGACTTCTCAGTTTAAGATTTATTAGATTATTTCTGACCAAGAATGATATTTCCTGATGAACTATTTTTCGAGTTATGTCCCTTTTTATATGACTAACCTTAAACATCATGTTACTTATATCTTTGAATGTATTTATACTACTTTTGCAAAAACCTTGACCATGTTATCAAAAGAAACAAAGCAGTATTTTATGGCAGTTTTTATAACTTATTGTTTATGAGATACATTTATTTTTTTTTTATTTCAGTTGGATTTCTACAGAGTAAGAAACAGGTAACATGAAATATTTTGTTATACTGTGAATTCACATATATCCCTGGGGCACTGACTTTCATGGATTTCATGGGCAGAATATCCCACAAATTTAAAAATAAAATATATCATTGTACATAACTGTGATTTCTGAACTTTGAAAACCACATATTTAACCGTTAAATCCATGGATATGGCCCTTCTTGGACAACCAGTTGAGATCCGGTTCAGCCAGCACATCCATGCCATTAGATCTGGATCTACAGTGTTTGCTTCTAGTTCAGAAATAACCACATGAATCTTGAAGTGACATTGTAGAGCAAGTTCACATGGCATAGATAACTGTCTGGTACAGGGTAAAGAACCCAGAAACCCACCAAATTTTATGCCCATAAATATAAATGAGTTCATCTTAACCCTTTCCTGTATAGATACACCTTTATTGCTAGGGCGAACAGTTTAGTTCCAGATCAGCCGGCACATCCGTGCCATCTGATCAGGATCTAAACTGTGCTTTTTGATTCATTAGGTCACTTCTGACCAAAATGCGACAAGTGCAGATCCAGATCAGACGGCACGGATGTGCTGGCTGATCTGGATCTACACTGGTCGCACATGTGTAAAAATGCGTATATATCAAGGAAAGGGTTAAGCAACAGGCCTCTTTCAGAGTTCAGTCATCGCTAATGTACTTACATTATTAATTATTTATGAACTATTAGGTTAAGTTTTATTATAGTTGTTCAAAAATGGTCATGCTATCTACTTCAATGACTTTTTGCACATATTAAACCTATGTTATTTTATCTCAAGTTTTATGAAGGTCAAAATGATTTTTAATAGTCACTTTTATGTAAGTAAATATCAAAGTACAGCTTGACAGCGAGAACGTTTAAAAATTTAGCTTGTTCAGGATAAACACCTATTTATTTTATTAATTCTTAAAAAATATCCCTTTAACCCTTTCCTCCTTAGATACCGTTACACTTTCACTGTGAAGGTGAACAGTTTAGATCCAGATCAGCCAGCACATCGATGCTGTCTAATCAGGATCTAAACTGTTCGCTTTTTGATTAGTTAGGTTATTACTGACTAAAATGCAACCAGTGCAGATCCTGATCAGACGGCATAAATGTGCTTGTTGCTCTGGATCTACATTGGTATCATGTGCATTAAAAAGCATATATATGGAGGAAAGGGTTAAAAATACCATTCGAAACCAGTATTAATTGGTGGATGCAAACATCATGAAACAGTTGTGGGATAATGTGTCTTTAAATCTTCAAGTGAAGCAGCTGACATTGGTTTACACTTATTTGCTTGAAATAAATAATTTAGTTAAAATTCATTACAAAATCAATACATATATGAAAAGCTATACTAGAACAACATCAAAGACACATTTTCCTGATGTTGATAGTCAGTCACCAAGTACTTTGGATTGGATTTTGACATTCTCATAAAATAATATTTTTATATTTTTATTACTGTAATTTGCTTGTGGTGGCACATGAGTATACATGAATCCAAATTCAGTATATAGGTAACATTAAAAACATTTTAAATATTAGAAATAATTCTACAACTGTCATGTGAGGGATGACTTAGGAAAGATAACACTTAAGAAAGTGCAGTCGCCAAACCTTAAACTGGTGGATTGTTCTTCAGGGGGGAAAATGAGGCTAGAAAGCTTAAAAATTCTAATTCATGGTCATTGTAAAGCACTTTAGCAGTCGCTTAAAGTTATACTGGCTTATTGTAAAGTGCTATAGCAGCCAAACAATCTCAAACAAAATATCAACAGTAAGTACTACAAATTTCGATTTCTGTTAGATTTTTGGCTTGCGACCAAAAACATCAAACCTGATATTTTTTTGTAGAAGTAGCGCTGAAAAGTGTAATTGACAGAAAATTGTTCATTGTTAATCACGTCTTCAGGTTGCTTTACTTAAAGCCACACCTTTTGTTATTGTTTGCCACACCTTTTGTTATTGTTTCAAAATCAGCAAGGGGAATGAACAAACAGCAACAAAAATTGATTGACAGCAAAACCTCATTTGGAAGTAAAATACAACATCTTTTGATTGGAGCGGCAGTTCTAACCTTGTCGCATGACAAAATATGTTGTCAGCGTCTTGTGAAGTGCTGCATTGCAACAGTTGTTTACGGAGGTTGCTAACTGGGTCAAAATCTAATTGAAATCAAACTTTGTAGTATGACATTAAAACAATTTTTCTGAGACTTCTAGAATGCATCTAATTAACACAGTAATCATATAACATGTATAAAGCATGTTAAAATTTAAACACTATACTATCTGATTTCATATTCTTCTAAGGCTTATGGAAGGGTATGCAAAGAAGTTGAATAAAATGCTTGAGTTGAGTGACGGGTCTGGTATAAAACCGCGTGTGATATTTAACCCGCCTGAAATGGAGTACATTCATTGGTGAGGGTAGCTAAGACAGTCTTGATTGATGTTAATTTCAGTCTAATTTAAATTTATGTGAACTTCTGTCTAATTCTCTAATTTGCTTGACATATTGTTAGATGACATTAAAACTTAGTCCATAAGAGAGCATTTAAAAACTTACAACAACCTCTTTCAAAATCCAGTTTGATTAATATATGATTTCAATAAAAATACAATACATGTATACTAATGTTTATTTTGTTTTCAAAGTAAATCTGATTGACTGCATGCTTACTTTCTGAAAGTTTTAAGTCTTCTGGGTTAGAATTCATAAAAAAATGAGTTTTTTTTCATATTTATTTCAATATGTGTTCATTGTGTGAAAGTAATGGAGTTTAAGTTGTTTGTGGCATTGTTATTATAAATTAAATTCCATACCATCAGTGTTAGCCAGGTTGCCGAACATTAAAAATTCTAATGTTAAAAGATTTTTCAAGGAATCTCGGAGCTCAAAGACTAGTATCATTGATGATGTTTTTGTTAAGTCTCGTCTGTCTTTAACATATATTGGATTTTGCCAGCAGAAGAAGCCAGGTGCCCGTCTGGGCCTCATTTCAGGTAGAACCACTGACCTTCCCAGTGCTGGCTAGTGGAAGGAATCATAGGTACTGTAATGGACAGTCATTAACCTTGACCCCTAGGGCACAGAGGATCCTGACTACCATCATACAGTGTTACTATGTGTTTAAACTCAACAGGTCTCTTCAGGGAATTCTTTACTCTATGGAAGGCTTTAATCACATGGATGGCCAGTGTAGATCCAGATCAGCTTTTACACTGCTGGAACCTGGGATTAAAGCCATAAGCCATGGAGTAAAGGGTTAAACAAAAGTTTAAACACTGACTAATGATATGTTTATTCTATAGGTTGCTTTCTCTAGAAAACATGAAACGGAGATGTAGCATTGATGAGAATATGCTGAGGTTAACTTTACTATAGTTATCCCCCCTGTTTCTCCAAACCTCAAAATGTAACTCGTTCACCCTGTCCTATCTTCACCCCATGTAATGGTTTGCTTATCACTCATTCTGATTGCTTGTTGCAGCCACATAAGCTTGCAAATTTGAAATTGCTAGATTTTGATCCAAATTTTGGTCATTTATTAAAATGTCACTGGATGCAACCAGTATTATGTAGGGATCAGCTCAAAATTTTCTATTTCCTTCATAAATCTAAATATTTATAAAGTAGGGTATAGTTTTGCTGCTAATTCTTGATTTATTGTCTTTTCACAAGAAGTGTTGACTGTGAAAAACTTGAATCTAGCAATATTATGTCCAACTGTTGGCAGCTTTAATCAAAATTCTTGCCTTCCCTTTGAAAGAAAACTGTAACACTATTATGCATATGAGTGCTCAGTCTCAGAAGTTGAGATCAACTTCAAAATATGTATTCATTTCATGCTAAGATTCTATGTAGTTCTTCTCAAAGGTCTGTGATGTGACAGTTTTAAGTTAAGATACTTATGACCTTGGTAGAAATTAACATAGCATTTAAACAATTAACCAATAATTTTATGTCATGATTGAATATTTGAAAACATTGGAGTGCTGTTGTTGTTTAGATAAGTATTGATGTTGATTTAACCCTTTCCTTGATATATACACATTTTCAGGTGTGTGTGACCAGTGTTCGTGCATCCGTGCCGTCTGATCAGGATCTGCACTGGTCGCATTTTGGTCAGAAATAACCTAATGAATCAAAAAGTGAACAGTTTAGATCCTGATCAGACAGCACAGATGTGATCTGGATCGAAACTGTTCGCCCTAGCAATAAAGGTGTATCTATAAAGGAAAGAGTTAACTAATGACAAGTTTGGCTTATTCATACAAGACATAATATCATGTAAAAAGTTTTAAAAAATGCCTAGCATGAATTGTGTTTAGTGCTTTGATTTGATTTGAAAACTAGAAACAAATAATAGCTGCTTTTGTAATACTGAAACCATTTGTAACTCTGGCCCCCATTGATCACAGGAATAGCATGGACTTGTTCAACATTTATGCCTTTTTAAATCTTGGTATAAACAGGACCACATGGCATTGTTTTGCTGGTAAATGTTCCATTGAAAGCAAAGCATTAAAAGACTACCATATCTCCAGCTACCATGGTTGGGATTTCTCCCAGAACAACATGATATTACAGTGCATCATTTTAGTCCTGCAATTTGATGGTACAGTATGTCATTTTAGTCCTGCAATTCCCTACTATTCCAGTGGTGGGGAAACTGGTGTTACAAATGATTTGGACAGGTCACATACTGGATATTGCAAATAAAAGTCATGTTTACATTGTAAAAATGTATTGTGAGTATTGATAAACCTGTAAACTTAATAAAAATAATTATGATAATAAGCATAATGATTTGTTTGCAAAAGTTGGTTAATTAGTTGTCATGTAGTATTGTTCTGTTTTGAAACATGTATTCTCTGATATTCCTAACTCTTCTAACTCTTGTTAAAGACAAGCTGACCAAATACATTTGAATGAACAACATAAGTTACATTTTTCATTGCCTATAGGGTAACAGATAAGGTTGTGACCAAACTACTGTACAAGTGTCGACCGTACCTGATCCACCTGAACATGAGAGCCTGTCAGTTTGTTTCCGAGCCTTCATTTGTCAGTATCAGCGAGTGCAGTAATCTTCAGGATCTCAACTTCTCAGAATGTATGGGACTTAATGTAAGTAATACTTCTGGGCTTTTTTGAGTGACATCTTCATGACAAGAATGTTGAGTACTTAGATATTAAAGAAGCATATATAGAAACTTTGTTTTCTCATTATAATATTGCACATGGGTTTAAATTTTTTTATTATTTCATTGTATGGAATCTTTGTGAAATCAGATGATAGCAACATTTTACTAGGCTACGACTTATCTAATGATAATAGAACAACTTTTTTGGCAAAGATTTATTAAATAGAGTGAATATGATGTGTCTTCATATCATTATTTGAATACCAGATCCTTGACTTGTTAATTTACAGTTATTTTACATTGCCAGAAATTTCATTTTTTTCAAAGGAATATTTGCATTTTCGGCTGGAATGTCCTCCAGATATGCAAAGCAGAGCAGTATATAAATAAACAAAGTCTGATACTGGTACATTATCTTGTCTTTGCTTTTATCAGTATTTGTTTACTCACAGGATGAGATGCTGAAACTGGTTGCTAAGGGATGCAAGATTCTTCTATATCTCAACATATCACATACCCAAATCACAGATGCCACACTCCGAACAGTTGCCAAGTAAGACTCGTACCCTTATCTCCTGCCTTTATCTGTTAACCCTTTGCTCCATGTGATATTGCTGTTATCCCATGAGGGAACAGTGTACAACCAGATCTTCTGGCACATCCATGCCATCTAATCAGGATCTGCACTTTTCCCTTTTTGTGTCACTTTTTTGAGGAAAAGGCATTACATAGGGATTGCTTTGTCCATCCCTCCATCCATCTGTCTGTCCGTCTGTGTGTCTGTCACAAAAACTTAACATTGGCTATAGCTTTGCCATTTCTCAATATTTCTTATCAAACTTCAAATTATATTGCTTATGACAACATGTTCATGATAACACTGAATTCTTTAGGTCAAGGTCACATTTGATGGAATTATGCCCCTTTTTTGTACTTGGATTTTCACACAAAAACTTAACATTGGCTATAACTTTGCCATTCTCAATATTTCTTCATCAAACCTTCAAATTATATTGCTTATGACAACATGCTCATGATAATACCAAATTTTTAGGTCAAGTTCACATTTGATGGAGTTCTGTCCCCTTTTGTTCTTGGATTTTCACATGAAAACTTAATGTTGGCTATAACTTTGCCATTTCTCAATATTTCTTCCTCAAACTTTCAAATTATATTGCTTATGACAACACGCTCATGATGATACCAAATTTCATAGGTCACGGTCACCTTTGATGGAGTTATTTCCCTTTTTGGACTTAGATTTTTGAGACAAAATGTTGGCTATATGCCATTCTCAATATTTCTTCATCAAAACTTTCAAAGAATATTGCTTATGACAACATGCTTGTGATGATGCCAAATTCTTAAGGTAAATTCACATTTGATGGATTGTTCCCCTTTTTTGTACTTGGATTTTTACACCAAAAACTTTCATTTTGACTATAACTGCCATTCCTTAATATTTCTTTTGCATTTTTATTCCGACATAGTACCATAGGGCGACACAAGTGTTCAACTGAATACCCATCTAGTTGATTTATAGGGTTACTTCTGACCAAAAGGCGAACTGTGCAGATCCTGATCAGATGGCATGGATGTGCCAGCTGATCTGGATCTCAGTGGTTGCACATTCATTGAAAATAAATTCATATAATAAGGGCTATAATGGTTTCCCAGGGTTATCACCAGGTAAAGTTATGTTTGCATGTGGAGGAAAGTGGTCAAGAGGTTGGTTGTTACAGGTTTGAGTCCTGCCAGTAGTGAGACTTGTGTGCCTTTGTAATTATCCACACAACCCGAGATACTTTGGTTTGACACCCAGCTAGAATTTGTAAAGCAGGACTGTAGTCCCTCCATTCAATTTACAATCAAGGAGTACATAAAGAATCAAAGCGCTGAAAGCGTTGAAAGACTCTCGCGCCGGAGAATTACATTACGCAGCAGAATGTCAACTCTGGCTAACATCGTTTAATATGTGCACACGATAGAAACTGCATGTCAACTTAAAAACTTGCTCACGGCCAGTATGAAAGAGTAGTCAAACATCTGCTATAAAATCCCCACAAAATACCCCAGAATGCGGGATTTGGCATATAGATTTTCAAATTTTCCCGGACCCCCCATGATAAGTTAGGCCTCTTACAAATTAATTTGGGCCTCATAAATGGACTGATTTTCTAGCTTAGTTAAAATTAACATTGTTAAAAAATAACTCGCTGAGTTGAACCCCCCTTGCTGAAATCCTGGATCCGCCCCTGTCTACTATTGTAAATGCAAATGTTATGTAGTGTATAAGCTGGCTAAACAATACTAAATCCTGTAGAGTATACTTCTAGTATCAATGAGACATAAGCTATTAATATTAATTAGTAGGCGGTGCTACTTAAACTTTGTAGAGAATGTTCATTCATAGTATCATGTTACATCTCCGATGAGTAATTGCCAGCATTTAACAAGCATTGGCCAATGTTAAGATAAGCACAACCGTTATTTCCTGGTTAGAGATAAAACGAATTCAATTAAGAGAGTAATAAGAGATTGCTAAACTGTTAATTGTCTAAAACAAAACAACATCCTGATAAAAAGAGACGTGTTTCTCGCTGACCTGAATACAGTTTAGTCACTGATCACGTGACTGATTTCTTTATAATTGGATTTTTAATATCCCTTAATTTTTGTTTGAACAACAACATAATATTGTTTTCTTCTTTTCTTTGTCGCACTGTCTGTACAAATGTTCGTCATCGTTCGTAATAAATTTACTTTCTTAATATGCACTACTTTCTGACGCCGCACAACTATGGAACTTGTTAGGCGTAACTAAACTACTCATGCATATTCAGCTGTTTGTTCACTAACGTAGCTGAACGTGATTTCACTCAACATTTGTTTGATGGAGTTTTTGGCATGGACGCTACAAAATTACACGGACACGTACTATAGATCACTATTCTTTCGTGGAATTGTGTGCTTGAATGTGCTTAAAACGTCTGCATTTCATTTCGGCCTGCTCTCGCGGTGACCACAAAACCCCGCTTACTTGAATACGCTCGATGTCGCAGTGATACACCGGAAGTTAAAAACTGCGCGTCGACGTGTTCTAGACTTCTAGCTTAAGACTTTCGCGCATGCGCGCGAAAGTCTAAAAACTCTTCAGTTGTTCATATTTTAAAATATATGTGTATTATGTAGATGGCCATTAGAGAGAGATCTCAATATTCCTACAAATGTGAAATGCCTTAATGTTCATCTTTTAATCAGCTTGAACTTGAGTCTGTAGAACTCCACTTATTCTGTTTTCAAAATTTAACCTTTTACTCCATATAGCGGGATTTTATTGCATGTGTGAACAGTGTAGATCCAGATCAGCCAGAACATCAGTGCCATCTGATAAGAATCAACACTGTTCGCTTATTGGTCAAAAAAACTTTAATAAATCAAAAAGCTCAGTAGATCTTGATCAGATGGCATGGATATGCTAGTTGATCTGGATTTACAATATTGGCCCATGCCTTTAAAGAAATCTGTAGAATTATGGTTTTAAGTTCAATAACAGTTACCAGAGAAGTACCTTCTACTTTTAAGGTTGATTCCGTATGACAAAATAATTTTTTTTAAAGGATGCCCGATAACTTCGGAACATCTTCAAACAGTACAAACATTGGTTTGCATGGTTTCAGATATTCAGTACAAACATTGGTTTGCATGGTTTCAGATATACAGTACAAACATTGGTTTGCATGGTTTCAGATATACAGTACAAACATTGGTTTGCATGGTTTCAGATATACAGTACAAACATTGGTTTGCATGGTTTCAGATATACAGTACAAACATTGGTTTGCATGGTTTCAGATATACAGTACAAACATTGGTTTGCATGGTTTCAGATATACAGTACAAACATTGGTTTGCATGGTTTCAGATATTGCAGTAATCTTCAGTACCTATCCTTGGCTCACTGCAAGAGGTTTTCCGACCGAGGATTGTTGTATCTAGCATCAGGGAAAAACAGCAAGAAGCTGGATTATCTGGACATATCAGGCTGTTTACAGGTACAGTCTGACCTAATAAACCTTGTTTTTCCTTTGTTCAAGGGTGGGTATATGAGGTCTTGATGTGATCTCATAAATAATCAAAATTGTTCTGTTTTATGAAAGTTTTCTTTCAAATCCACTCATATTGTGTATTAAGAGCATTGAATAAACAGTTTTTACAGTGTAGAAATATATTATATTACTGATTGAGCTCTGGAACTTGCATTTTCACCATTGATATTGCATAGAGTGAAAATACATTATTCCAGAGTTCATGATATATGTTTCTACACTGATAAAAAACAGTGGAGTGGATTCAACTGAAAAATGTCCCCAAAAATGGCACCGAAAGCATTTTTTTTTATGAGATCACATTTTTGCTTCATATATAACACCCATTGAACCCAGTGGTCCTATTGGAATTATAATGGCCATATTGTTAGTAATGTGAAAAAAAAAACAATAAAAAAAAACTGTTAATCTGCTGTGCCCTATTGCTCCAATAAAATTTAAAAATAATGACTGTTGTGTAATAAACAATTAAAATAAACTAGAGTAGAGCTCTGATATATCATGATCCGATATATATCATATTGCAAAATCCATTATGTTGCAATCAGATCCTGAACCATTTTTTCATAAAAAGGGAGTTAACAAATCAGTGTTTTTGTCTGTTATAAAACCGCCATTTGTCTAGATTTGAAAGGGAAGTAACTCTAACTACCACGTAAACAGATAATGACAATGATGATCAAAGTGTCATAATTTGTTTCAGATCACTCCAGATGGTTTCAAGAACTTGTCTTCTGGCTGTACGAACATCCAGACCCTCATACTGAATGACTTCCCCACACTTAGTGACGACTGCCTCACGCACGTAGCTAACAAACTCACCAAAATTCACACGATGACTTTCCTCGGATCACCTCTCATCACAGACGAAACATTTAAAAGAATAGCCAATAACAAGAACTTAAAGAAAATCAAAATTGAAGGTTGGTATTTAACCCTTTACACCACAGAGATACCTTTATTGCATGAGCGAACAGTGCCCAAGATCATAAATCTAAATCTGGAGATCAGTCTCAAGTCTCAAACATCTGATTGGCAGAAGTGGCGACTGGTCGCCATTTCAGCCAATCAGATGCTTGAGATTTGAGACTGATCTCCAAACTTAGTTTTATGATCTTGGGCCCTGTATAGATTCAGATCAGCTAGCACATCCTTGTCATCTGATAATGATCTGCACTGCATTAGTTATTTCTGACCAAGATGTGACCAGTTCAGATCCAGATCATACAGCATGAATGTGCTAGCTGATGTGGATCTACACTGGTCGCTTATGTGTTAAAATGTGAATGCATTTAGTAAAGGGTTAAGAAAACTATTGTTTATTGTGTTAACTTTAGATAAAAATATATATTCAGGGTTCCTTGTGAGAAAGATCATTGTCAAAAATCATAACATGAACATTGCAAGCCCAGCTTCAAACTTGTGATTGGTCAGTTTGGAGACTGAGCTCAATTTCAACCAACCAGGGCCCAAGATCATAAAACTAAGTTTTGAGATGAGTCTTAAATTTCAAGGATCTGATTGGCTGAAATGGCGACTGGTTGCTCACCATTTCAGCCAATCAGATGCTTGAGATTTGAGATTGATCTCCAGATTTAGTTTTATGATCTTGGGCACAGCTGCTTGGGATTAATAGCTGGTTTCCGGTTGCAGTACTCTACCCTAAGTTGAGCTTAGGAAAAACTTTTTGAATATTAATGTATTTCAGAGAATTACCTATAGACAACATATTCTCTGTATTTGGAAAGCAAATATTTCAGTTACTATACAAACAAGTATTCACAGACAATTTTCAGTTTTTCTGCACAGCCCTGAATGTACAAATTAAATTTTACAAATTTATATCTGCAAACAAATATGGAATTATTTTTCAGAAAGTAAATATTTGGGAATACATGTATCTCCAATCTTGCAAAAACACAAAAAAATGTGTATGTGTGATTATTTATAGGTTTACAGTTTTAGTTCTAAAATAATCATTGCTTTAGTTCAGATGTGTTTATCATGGACAGATTTTCATCATAAGCTAATAGTTATGTTAACATTGATATTACATTGTTTTGTTGTTGTGTTTTTGCACATATGATGCTGTTATAATCATTTTAAATAACATTCATTTTTATCTTGATTTTTATAAAAGATGTGAATTGTACATAATAAGCAATAATCCTATATTATAATTTCTACTGATAATGGATGTTTAAATCTAGCTGAATTATTATACCCCCACAAACGAAGTTTGAGGGGGTATATAGGAGTGAGCTTGTCGGTCAGTCGGTCGGTCGGTCTGTCGGTCGGATTCTTCGTTTCCGGATGATAACTCATGAAAGGCTTGACAGAATTAAATAATTTTTGGTACACAGGTATATTGTCACAAGATGCAGGTCAAGTTCGATTTTGGGGCTGGTGGGGTCAGTGTCAAGGTCACTGTTACTAAAAATAGAAAAATGGTTTTGGATGATAACTCATGAAACACTTCACAGATTTAATCCTTGTTTGGTAAATATATGTAACATCACAAGATACAGGTCAAGTTCGACTTTGGGGCTGGTGGGGTCAATGTCAAGATCAGTATTACTAAAAATAGAAAAATAGTTTCCGGAAGATAACTCATGAAACACTTCACAGATTAAATCCCTTTTTGGTATATAGATGTAATATCAGAAGATACAGGTCGAGTTCGACTTTGGGGCCTGTGGGGTCAATGTCAAGATCACTGTAACTTAAAAAAGAAAAATTGTTTCTGGACTATAACTCATGAAATACTTCATAGATTTAATTATTTTTGGGACACAGATGTAACATAACAACATATAGGTTAGGTTTGACTTTGGGGCCTGTGGGTTCAAGGTCAAGGTCACTGTTATTTAAACTTCAAAACTTCGTTTCCAGTCAGTAACTATAGCTTGGAATGAGATTCTTAAATGAAATTTGGTGTATTGGTGGTTTTTGTGAAGATGACTTTTGGGATTTAAAGTAAGGCCTGTGGGGTCAAGGTCACTGCTACTAAAAATAGAAAAAAACTGTATGCTCAATTACTTTGGTTCAGAATGAGTTATTGTGATGAAAATTGCTATATAGGTAGTGTCTGTGAAGACGAAACTTGGTATTGAAATTGGGCCTGATGGGGTCAAGGTCACTGTTCACTGTTACTAGAAATAGAAGAAATGGTTTCTGGATGATTTCTCATGAAAAGCTTCACATATATAAACAATTTTTGGCACACAGTTGTTAAAAGTTAGGTAAAGGTCACTGTTACTAACATATTCAAACCATTTCTGCTCAATAAATTTAGAAGGAATGAGATATTGTGATGAAACTTGCTATATATGTGGCTACTGTGAAGACGACACTTTGGATTGAAAGTGGGGCACATTATGCCATTGATTCGAAGCATTCCCAGTTCAGTTATCAAGCACACATGAGGGGGTATTTAATCACTTTCAGTGATAATTCTAGTTTATATAGAACTAAAAATAAAGAGATGAAGAAAAGTTTAGTTTAAATTCTATATTGTCATTCACTAAGTTTGATATTTTGCAGGAAACAATCGTATATCAGATGTGAGCCTAAGAGCTATAGGAACAAACTGTGCCAATTTGGAGCATATCTACATTGCTGACTGTCAGAGACTGACAGATGTGGCACTGAAATCTTTGTCAACTTGTAAACTCCTCACTGTGGCCAACTTTGCTGACTGTGTCAGGTATTACGATACTATGGTTGTTTTCAGTTGTTGTAAAAGGGTGATTATGTAAAATGTAAAAAACTAGTAGCAAAAGGTTTTGTGGTCTTTTCCCAGCAGGGATTGTGTTTCAATGCTAATAAAATCTGACATGGCTATTTAGTATAGGAGTAACTGAACCCTTGAGTCTTCAGGTCCATATTTGCAAAGGAATTACCCTTTGTCTAAATGTCCATATTACCAGGAGAATTACCAAGATCATAAAACTAAGTTTTGAGATCAGTCTCAAATCTCAAGGATCTGATTGGCTGAAATGGCGACAAGCCAATAAGATGTTTGAGATTTGAGACTGATCTCCAGATTTAGTTTTATGATCTTGGGAACAGGAGAATTACCAAGCCTGATTTTAGCAGGAGAAATAACTATCTTTTGTGTCCTGGGGTCTATTTTAGGAGTCTTCTAATTATTTAAGGATAATTAATCTGCCCATAGCTTTTTATGAGATTACTGTCTATTTTATCCATATATTGTAAAGTTTTTGCAAAATTATTTTAGGTGCAAGTACTATTTAGCTTACATACTTGGTTCCAATAGTTATACAAAATACTGGGATATACCAAATAATGAATTGCAAAGATAGGACTGTCACATAAAAAAATTACCGGTATCTGTACTCTGTAGAGTTCTTTAAATATGGGGGAGGCAATAGAAATTTCATCGTGCACTTAATTTTATTTAAACCATATGCATATTTTAAGTATATCAGTTTGGTTGCTAACAAGGAAAAACA
The DNA here is from genome assembly GCA_038501625.1 of Corbicula japonica. Lineage (NCBI taxonomy): Eukaryota > Metazoa > Mollusca > Bivalvia > Venerida > Cyrenidae > Corbicula > Corbicula japonica. The sequence continues at coordinate 5,654,830 of JAZAYU010000017.1, read as the reverse complement.
TGATTGGCTGAAATTCCTGGTGAGTCAGGTTATTGCTGTTACCATGATGGTGACCTTTATCACATCATGATAAATTATGGTCTGATGGGAAATTTAGTGAGGTTTTCTCATGATGCCATCCTATTTATACACTTGTTTTAAAACCCTTTCGTCCATATATATGCATTTTTATGCATGTGCAATGAGTGTAGATCCAGATCAGCCGGCACATCAGTACCATCTGATCTGAATCTGCAATGGTCTCATTTTGGACAGAATACTGGGTAACTTATAAATAAAAAAGCAAATGGTGCAGATCCTGATCTACACTGTTTGCCCATGGCATAAAGACATACATGTATATGTGGAAGAAAGGGTTAATTTGGAATGTATGAGATGTTTTACTTGAAATGATACTAAGTCTTATACTTACAGAATAACTGATAAAGGTGTACGGCAGCTGGTTGATGGACCTTGTGGACCTAAGTTGAGAGAACTCAACCTGACCAACTGTATACGTGTAGGAGATATGGCCATGGTCAACATCCATAAAAGGTATAGTCGGAGTTAAGGAATTTTTGATATTATTAAAGTAATGATTTTAGCTGCTAGAGATATCAAGTTTTCCAGTATCACTCAATTAGGGGTCCTTAACCCTTTCTTCATAGGCACACATTGATTGCATGATTCACTTTTTGATTCGTCGGGTTTTTCTGACCAAAATGTGACCAGTCTAGATCCTGATCAGATGGCACAGATGTGCCAGCTGATCTGGATCTACACTGGTCACACATGCGTAAATATGCGTATACATGGAGGAAAGGGTTAAGGAAAAAAAAACACCCATCCCAGACACAAGTGATGTAGTTGAAAACTGTTATGGGAAAGCTGGTGTGAAGTAAAAAATCAGTAATAAGTGAAAGAAATCTGGATTACTGTTTCTCTTAACACATGAATTCACACAAATGTATATCCTAAGATAAGCTATTGTATGGTTCAGTTTTACTGGATTTTAATTTTGCACACTTTCCCTAGTGCAAATAATGAGAAAAAAATGAAACCAAGCTATCGAGGGTTGCACGCAGATTGTCTTAACTACATTGAAATAAAGAAGGAGTTACGACAGTCTTGCATGCAACCCTTGCTATGCTAAATATAATGATATCACAGTAACGCAGATTACTTAACATTGTAGAGAATAAATTAAAACAAATATTTGGATATTTTTTTTAATGATGCATGTATTTCATTTTCATAAAACATTTACTAACTTTAGGGGTCTATAAACTAGGTGTGTTTACCCTTTGATATTACAGATGTCACAGCTTGACTTACCTCAGTGTTAACTTTTGTGAGCACATAAGTGAGGCTGGTGTTGAGCTACTGGGACAGACACACAGTCTCACCTCCATCGATATCTCCGGCTGTAACTGTGGTGACACCGGTCTCTCAGCCCTCGGTAACAATAGTCGTCTCCGGGATGTCACTCTCTCCGAATGTGCCAACATCACTGATCTGGGTCTACAGAAGTTTGCACAGCAGTGTAAAAACATTGAGAGACTGGATCTTTCTCACTGCATGGTAGAGTACACTGAATAGATAAGCCATGTCAAGTCTTGACAAGATTTTTAGCCAGATTTTTCAACGAAGAATTTTATGTGAAATCAAAACTAAACTTGGAAACTGATGCAATGTACATCTATATGATAATGAATATTCTGTTATATCAAAACTAAACTAAGTGCAGTCATGGTCTTGTCTGGTATTGGATTTGCAGCATAAAAAATGTGTAAAATACATAACATTGTACGAGGGCTCATCCGGGGCTGTCCGGGTAGTACATAGAATTTGAGTATAAAACAAAAAGTATTTATGTTAGCAAACTAAAAAAGTACATACATTTAAATATAGTTTCTTTAATCTCTGGAAGATTCAGCAAGATTAACCCAGGGACACCAACACTATACAAATTACAAATTTGTGTGTATCACATACCCTGGGCACGTCAACGTCAATATGACGTCGCTTAGATCTCAGGCATAATTTAAGTCAAGTAAACGACGCACCTTTTCCACATCTATAGTCATCAGCAATTTCCGCACACTTCTTTTGCCTGTCTATCCATTTGCTGACTGTTTCTTAATGTTACCAGTCTTTGTTGAATGATGATACAATCATCTGAGACTGTTTTGTAAGTTTAGTTACACGGTCTTAAATGGAACAAACTGCAACTGCCATGACACGTAAACTAGGTTGCTAAAGTTACCAATATGTCCAAACATAATTATAACTTGTTCACCTTGTTTAGGGACTACATTATGGACAAATGCAGGTATGCATGTGCAAAATTGTAAAGAAAAACAATGAAACACACGGGAGATATACACAAATTCTACGAACTTTCCGAACACCCCTCGTAAAAGTAAAATTATTATTAAGTTTTCATATTTTTTAATCTTTGGTCTGACTGGAAAGGGAATCATAAAACAGTATCAAATAATACTGAAAATAGGTTATTTACAATGTTATCAAAAATGATATCAAGTTTAACTTGCACTATTAAAACAGATTTCCCTCATAACAGTAGTTTAGATTTTAAGTTATCTGGATTATTAATTTTGTTAATCATTAGAAAGGATGTAAAATTCTTTATCTGCATTATTAATAAATGATTTTCCACTGTCCTGCTCACATTGTAACTTACTGAAAATCACAATTTGTTTCTGTTTATTTTGCAGCAAATAACAGATGGTGCAATAAAGAACTTGGCATTTTGCTGTAGAATGCTAAATGTCCTCAATCTGGCAGGATGTAAACTGGTAAGCAGTTCACTATATTTCAATTTGACGCCAGCTTAACATGCCCTCTTAACTTGTTAAGCTCTTGTCATCACCAGTCTACAGTTGGAGTTCAGTGACAATTAATGGAAAGCTTCACTAACAAGAGTTTGTGTACATATTATCAGTGTCTTTCCAATTTGATAACTTTTCACAGAGTTATTGCCCCTTTAAATTTTTATATAATTTGTGGGTCAGAGCAAAAAGGTTCTTATGGCTTCTCTGTTTATTATTACTAAGAACCTTTTCTTTTTCATGCCACAATATGATCAGCATGTTCCACCTCAATGATATTTCTCAGTGTTGGTGCTATAACTCTTTCCTCCATAGACACACCTTTATTGCATGGACGCACAGTGTAGATCCAGATAAGCCAGCACATCCGTGCCTTCTGATCAAAATCTAAACAGTTCACTTTTTGATTTGTTAGGTTATTTCTGACTAAAATGCAACCAATGCAGATCCTGATCAGACGGCACGGATATGCCGGCTGATCTGGATCTACACTAGTCGCTCATGCATAAATATGCGTGTATATGGAGGAAAGGGTTAAATGTGTGTAAAGTTTGATAAAGGACCATTCTTGTACAGACTATTTCTCAACAATTACAAGTTTGAATTCAATGACACTAACAAGCTACTTTAACAAGAGGAGATGCCATTATTATCGGCATGTTTTTGCCAGAAGTTTTTTCTCAGAATTATTTCCCTTTGAATTTTTCTATATTATAAATAGCATCATAGCAATCTGTGTTCGCAGTATTTCTCAGCAACCTGCAGTTTTAATTCAATTACACCTTATGTGATGGTTCACTTATGTTTGCATGATCTTTTTTCATGCAGTTTTGAAACTTTAATGGTGCTCATTAAGCATACCATCCCTATCTGCACTATTTCTCAGCTATCAATTTCTAGTCATGGAAATTACAGTTCAACCTGCCTTAGCAGCCACCTGCGCTTAGCAGCCACCTGCGCTTAGCAACTACCTGTCTTAAACAGCCAGTTTGAATTCGTCCTAAACTGACATTTTGTTCTAATTTTTATCTGTCTTTAACAGCCACCTGTGTTTAGCAGCCTTTTTTTTGTCACTCCCTTGGGTGGATGCTTAAGAAAGGTTTGACTGTATATAAGATGTCTAACTTATTAGAGGATATGCTTATGGTGTAAGTAATACAAGGTGAGACAGAGTTATGTCCCTTCCATTAAAATGCATGTAGTATATTTAATAACCATTCCCTTCAGGTAGTATCAGTTGTTTTAATGCATATCTTATATATTCTAGGTGACAGATCTCAGTATACAGTATCTATCAGGAGTGTGTCACTACTTGTTCCAGCTAGATGTCAGTGGTTGCTTGCTCATCACGTAAGTGCATGCTCACACATTTCTATATAGCATTTAATGTTGTTTAAGCCATAACGGGATCATTTTGAGTAGCTGAGGTACAGTTTTGAAATCAAAGTATAGCATTCCCACTGTGCTTAAACATGGTGGCGATAACCATGGTTTTATTTATTTTGTCAGTTACTGCAGTTGGTTTTTTCAGTTACAAAACATGTAGGTTTTATTTTTATAGGAATTGTTTACCATTGCATATGTAATGTGGAAATTCTTTTATTCATTTTCACAATTGAAATTCTTACTGGCATTATCAGTTCTAAGTTAACTTTTCCAGAAATTAGAAGTGACAAAACTAAATCTTTCACATGTAAATTGTATTTGTACATCACTTCATCATCTTTAATCTCATTTATAGAAGAAACAAAATCTGAGAACTGTTTTATCATCGGTCAAAATATAAACTATATAAATAGAGACTGAGGATAAATTTCTGTTGTTTGCTGAACAATTTTGAAACTGTTTGTTTTCTGTGTTTACAGTGACAAAGCATTGAAGTATTTGAGGAAAGGTTGCAAAAAGTTGAAAGTGCTCACCCTTCTGTACTGCAAAGGGGTCTCCAAGTAAGATTTCTTGCATTACTTTATTTTCTACAGTTCTATAGTTTGAAGAAAACATTTGACATACCTCCATGTAAAATTATTTATGAATTGTGCTGTAACTGGACTAAGATGAATGAGTAAATGAGTTCATGCTTTATTTCTCTGCATTGATAATTTCACAAAAAGAAATAAATTGATTTAAGACATTTAATTAGCAAATCAAAAATATGCATATAATGTTTGCAACAGAACATATCACACAGGCGCTGTGAGGTTCTAATGGATTCAGAACCTCTGGTAATTATTTACTGTGAGGAGTCAGCAGATCTTCATAACAGTCCAGAACAGTTTCCTCCAGCCCCAGAACAGTTCATTCCATCCCTGGAAAATTACCCTCCACTCCCAGAACTGTTCACTACAACCCCAGAACAGTTCCCTCCAGCCCCAGAACAGAAACCCCAGAACAGTTCACTCCATCCCTGGAAAATTACCCTCCACTCCCAGAACTGTTCACACAACCCCATAACCTTTCCCTTCAGCCCTAGAACAGAAACCTCAGAACAGTTCACTCCATCCCTGGAAAATTAGCCTCCTCACCCAGAACTGTTCACTACAACCCCATAACAGTTCCCTCCAGCCCCAGAACAGTAACCCCAGAACAGTTCTCTCCATCCCTGGAAAATTACCCTAAGCTACCAGAACTGTTCACTACAACCCCATAACAGTTCACTCCAGCCCCAGAACAGTAACCACAGAACATTTCACTCCATCCCTGCAAAATTACCCTCCGCACCAAACTGTTCACTACAACCCCATAACAGTTCCCTCCAGCCCCAGAACAATAACCCCAGGACGGTTAACTCCATCCCTGAAAAATTACCCTCAGCTCCCAGAACTGTTCACTATAACCACAGAACAGTTCCCTGCAGCCCCAGAACAGTAACCGCAGAAGAGTTCACTCCATCCCTTGAAAATTACCCTCCGCTCCCAGAACTGTTCACTACAACCACAGAACAGTTCCCTCCAGCCCCAGAACAGTAACCCCAGAACAGTTCACTCCATCCCTTGAAAATTACCCTCCGCTCCCAGAACTGTTCACTATAACCACAGAACAGTTCCCTGCAGCCCCAGAACAGTAACCCCAGAACAGTTCACTCCATCCCTTGAAAATTACCCTCCGCTCCCAGAACTGTTCACTACAACCACAGAACAGTTCCCTCCAGCCCCAGAACAGTAACCCCAGAACAGTTCACTCCATCCCTGGAAAATTACCCTCCGCTCCCAGAACTGTTCACTACAACCACAGAACAGTTCCCTCCAGCCCCAGAACATTTCTCTCCAGTCAGAGGTCCGATCCTCACACACTTGAAAGATGGATATATTCCATTTCATTAAGAGTTTTTAGTTTATAAAACATAAATACAGTAAAACCTCTTATTAAGACCACCCCTTAAGTAGGACCACTGCACTGTCCAGATTGTATTATCCTTATTTAAAGATGTCCGCCACATGACTTATGCAGTCACTTTTTTAGTCAAGTTCCAATGTGGTCTGTCTAGCTAGGTTTACTGCAAGTGACAGTATCTATATTAATTACCTGTTTGATATGAGTAACAAAGATTCTGTTTGTTTATTGTTCCAGGAAAAGTCAGATTATTTCATTACCTTTTCTTTATATCATTTGTTTAGGAATTCTGCACAGAAGATGATGCGCCATGTTGAGACAGTTCAGTACAGCAGTGATGAAGTACCATATTACTTCGGATACTAGTCTACAGTGTATTTTCAAACTGAAATCGCTTTTGTGTCAGCTACTAGTCTGTACTTAATCAACAGGTTTGGATGCTTCAGTGAAAACTCTGTGCAACTTTGCATGCTGACAACTTGGCTAAAATATTGAAAACTTTGAGTGAACATTGCCTACACAGGAGGACATATAGCAAATATTTGTTTGTTTCAGTTAAATATCGATTTCTGATATTTTCACATATGGTTCCGGTTGTTCACTGGTGAAATAAAATCAGTATTTCACAAAAATAATTTTATTTTACTTAAACATTTTTTTATGTTTTCATGTCAAACAAGTCTGTATAATTGAAAAAGGAGATAAAAAGTTTAAAAAAGTAATTTAGCAAAAACAGTGAAGATAAAAGTTGTATTCTGCAGTTTTATTTCCCAATAGTTAATGCCACTTTTATTTCACTGAGAAAACTCAGTTAACCCTTTCAGCCATAGACACACCATTACTGCGTGGGCAAACAGTGTAGATCTAGATCAGCCAGCACATCCGTGATGTCTGATCAGGATCTGCACTGTTTGCTTTTTCATGTATAAGATAACTTCTGACCAAAATGCGACCAGTGCAGGTCCTGATCAGACGGCACGGATGTGCCGACTGATCTGGATCTACACTGGTTGCACATGCGTAAAAACATATATATGGAGGAAAGGGTTAACAGTCCACATACTAGCCCATCCCCCATGCCTGTTGGGGATGGTTAAAGTAAACCAATGTTGTTAATTTTATTGTTGTCTAAGGTTTGAAATATTACAGAAGAGTTTAGCTCTATGAAGTTGGGGAATGATTTGTTACGGGCATGCTGTTTTTGTGCCAACTGCCTTCATATTTATACATTATATTTCACTTTATTAACCCTTTCCTCCATTTATATGCCATCTGATCAGGATCAGCAATGGTTGCATTCTGGTCAGAAATAACCGAAGGAATCAAAAATCGAACAATTTAGATCCTGATCAGACAGCATGGATGTGCTGGGTGATCTGGATCTAAAGTGTTGCCCATGCAATAAACATGTATCTATGGAGGAAAGGGTTAAGTTTATTTATTATGTAGCATTTTGAAGTTGTTGTTCAAATTGCCAGTTTAATAAAACTTTGTTATTTATATTCATTTATTTTACTATACTATCAAAGCTGATATTTTTTTTGATGTTAAGTTTTATTATGTCTCCCCCCCTCTGGGGGAGACATATTGTTTTTGCCCTGTCCGTCTGTCTGTCTGTCCGTCTGTCACACTTCGTTTCCGCTCAATAACTTGAGTACCCTTTGACCCAGAGCCTTCAAACTTCATAGCGTGATAGCCCTTATTGAGTAGAAGAACCCTATTGATTTTGGGGTCAGTAGGTCAAAGGTCAAGGTCACAGTGACCCAAAGAGTGAAAACTGTTTCCGCTCAATAACTCGAGTACACTTTGACCCAGAGCCTTCAAACTTCATAGGGTGATAGCCCTTATTGAGTAGAAGAACCCTATTGATTTTGGGGTCAGTAGGTCAAAGGTCAAGGTAACAGTGACCCGAAGAGTGAAAACCGTTTCCGCTCAATAACTCAAGTACCTTTTGACCCAGAGCCTTCAAACTTTATAGGATGACAGCCCTTATTGAGTAGAAAAACCCTATTTATTTTGGGGTCAGTAGGTCAAAGTTCAAGGTCACAGTGACCCGAAGAGTGAAAACCGTTTCCGCTCAATAATTTGAGTACCCTTTGACCCAGAGCCTTCAAACTTCATAGGGTGATAGCCCTTTTTGAGTAGAAGAACCCTACTGATTTTGTGGTCAGTAGGTCAAAAGTCAAGGTCACAGGGGCCCGAAGAGTGAAAACCGTTTCCGCTCAATAATTAAGTACCCTTTGACCCAGAGCCTTCAAACTTCATAGGATGACAGCCCTTATTGAGTAGAAGAACCCTATTGATTTTGATGTCAGTAGGTCAAAGGTCAAGGTCACAGGGGCCCGGAGAGTGAAAACCGTTTCTGTTCCATAACTTGAGTACCCTTTGACCCAGGGACTTCAAACTTCATAGGTTGATAGCCATTATAGAGTAGAAGAACCCTATTGATTTTGGGGTCAGTAGGTCAAAGGTCAAGGTCACAGGGGCCTGAAGAGTGAAAACCGTTTCCACTCAATAATAGGAGTTCTATTTTACCCAGACCATTCAAACTTCATACGATGGATGTCCTTATTGAGTAGAGGACTCCTAATGATTTTGGGGTCAGTAGGTCAAAGGTCAAGGTCACAGGGGCCCCGAAGAGTAAAAACCGTATCCGGTCAATTACTGGAGTACCGCTTGACCCAGAGCATTCAAACTAAATAGGGTAATAGCCCTTATTGAGTAGAAGAACCCTATTGATTATGGGATCAGTAGGTTTATTGATGTTTTTCAGCATCATTATATAACATCTTCACATTTCTAGTGTGTTACGTTTATTTGAATTATTAAAACAATCATTTTTTAACCAGGTTTTCTGAAGAAAAATCCTGGTTATTAGATTGGGGTATGTCGTTGGGCAGGCGGGTGGGCGGGCGTCAACATTTTGTTAAGTTGTTTGTGAAAGTTGTGTTTTTCTCAGTAACTGTTCAAGGTACAACTTTGAAACTTAACAGTTGTCTGACATCACAATACTTATTATCAAGACAAGTTTCATAATCCCTGACTGTATTTTGAAAAAGTTATGCCCCTTTTTCACTTAGAAATTTTGTTATGTTTTTTGTGAAAGTTGTGTTTTTCTCAGTAACCGTTTAAGATACAACTTTGAAACTGAACGTAGTTGTCTGACATCTCAATACCAAGTATCTGGACAAGTTTCATAATTCCTGACTTTATTTTGACAAAGTTATGACCCTTTTTTACCTTAGAAATTTTGTTAAGTTTTTTGTAAAAGTTGTGTTTTTCTCAGTTACCATTTAAGGTATAGCTTTGAAACTTAACATAATTGTTTGACATCACAGTACCAGTTATCAGGTCAAGTTTCATAACCCCTGACTGTGTTTTGCCAAAGTTATGCCCCTTTTTGACTTAGTTTTTTTGTTAAGTATTTTGTGAATGTTATCTGTTGGTGCCAAATTGCCTGTTGACGCTTAGCTTGGTTTGTAGGTACCTTATATCAACAGGCAGCTTGGGTTTGCTACCCAGGTGTCTGTGATAAAGGTCAACTTCACTGTTGCTAAAAATAGAAATTCAGCTTAACCTCAATAACTTGAGTTTGCTTTTACCTATTGATGCCAAACTTGGTTTATGAGTAGCTGATATCAAAAGGCAGCTTGGGATTGCCACCCAGGTGTCTGTAATCAAGGTCAAGGTCAATAGAAATTCAGTTTCCCCTCAATAACTTGAGCTTGCTTTGATATTGACACCAAACTTCGTGTTGGTATCTTATATCAAGATGCAGCTTGAGATTGCTACCCAGGTGACATAAAGCTCAAGGTCACTGTTGCTAAAAATAGAAATTCAGTTTCTGCTCAATAACTTGTGTTTGCTTTGGCCTTTTGACACCAAACTTGGTGTGTGGGTAGCTTATATCATGACACTACCTAGGATTGCTACAGAGGTGTCTGTGATGAAGGTCAAGGTCACTGTTGCTAAAAATAGAAATTCAGGTTTCTCATTATTACTTGGGTTAGCTGTGATCTATTGACACCAAACTTTCTTTGGGTAGCTTATACCAAGAGGCAACTCGGGATTGCTACTCAGAAGTCTGTGATCAAGATCAAGGTTACTGTTGCTAAAATAGAAGTTCAGTTTCTTCATACTAGATATTTTCTTTACAAAAGTATTAGTATTAAATGAAAACCTGGTTTTTGGCACTTGGCGACGTTTTTTCTTGTTTCCTATTCTTGTTATTTATAGTTTTGTTCCAATTCTTTTTGATAAAATATAATATGTTAACATTCATAAACTGGCATTGAAAGTTCGTAAGAAGAGCTTCTATTAGCTTTCTAAATTCTAGTTTTCCTATTTAAAGTGGTTTACTGGACATAGATCATAGTGCATGCCAAGGTGCATAGTATTGTATTTTACACTATATTAATTGCATGTTTTGTAAATATTGTTGACTGTGATATGATGCATACATTTGTAATAACGAAGCCAAAAAAGAAGAATAAATTATACTTTATAGACATCTTTTTGGTTTGAAGTCCCATGCATGTAATAACCTTACACGCCCGGCAAACATCCGCTCCACAACCAAAAAGAGAACATAACAAAGCCACTTCCGGGATTGAGCGAAAGCAGACAAAAAGTGAGTATGACCAACTTTTTTCTCATTATAAGACAGAAAGACGAATCTTTCAAAAAAAATTGGGTTATGTAGTTACATATTTTAAACATGTAAACTGCTCCGGCTAGAACTTTTTTCCCAGCGAACAATGGTGCATGTTTTTTACAATCTTTTCCTTTCGACTTAATTATGTTTTTTATTGCTTTTAGAAATTATTTCTGTGTTGCTTGTAAATGGAATACCTGTCGCTAGTGATGTGTGTGAAGTTGGCTCTACCTTCGACATTCAAATTGGAGTTCGACATTCGACATTTAAAACCAGTTCGACATTCGATATTCAGAATGCAGTTCGATGTTCAAAACCAGTTCGACGTTCGACATTCAAAATGCAGTTCGACGTTCGACATTCAAAACCAGTTTGATGTTCGACATTCAAAATGCGGTTCGACGTTCGAGATTCAAAACCAGTTCGATGTTAGACATTCAAAATGCAGTTCGACGTTCGACATTCTAAATGCAGTTCGACGTTCGAGATTCAAAACCAGTTTGACGTTCAACATTCAAAACCAGTTCGATGTTCGACATTCAAAATGCAGTTTGACATTCAACATTCAAAACCAGTTTGACATTCAATATTCAAAACCAGTTCGACGTTCGACATTCAAAATGCAGTTCAACGTTCGACATTCAAAATGCAAATCGACATTCGACATTCAAAACCAGTTCGACGTTCAACATTTAAAATGCAGTTCGACGTTCGACATTCAAAATGCAGTTCGACGTTCGACATTCAAAACCAGTTCGACGTTCAACATTCAAAATGCAGTTCGACGTTCGACATTCAAAATGCAGTTCGACGTTCGACATTCAAAACCAGTTCGACGTTCAAAACCAGTTCGACGTTCCACATTCAAAATGCAGTTCCACATTCGTCATTCAAAATGCAGTTCGACGTTCGACATTCAAAACCAGTTTGACGTTCGACATTCAAAACCAACGTTTGACATTCAAAACCAGTTCGACGTTCGACATTCAAAATGCAGTTTGAAGATCGACATTCAAAACCAGTTCGACGACGACATTCAAAATGCAGTTCGACGTTCAACATTCCTCCGTTGAAGAATATCCCATTGGAATTGGTCCGTTAGCGACGATTATGTCTACATTGTATTGTATGATCTTGAACAAATCAGCCAAGAATATATGAACGGAGTTGATGAGATGGATTGTATATATCACATTTAAACACCAGTTTGTAAGAATAGACAAAATCACTAAGGTTACATTTGGAAAGTTTAACATTTTTGTCTTGAGTTTTACATGCCTTATCAAGTACACTTTAGAACAGTTCAAAGATCGGACAGTCTTAACGACCAACCAGATTGGAATAACTAGTACTTTCCTTGACAAATGCAAGAAAATGTAGGGTTCAATTGGCCACACAATCGGGTACAAAAATTTACCAAACATGGAATACAGGTAATAAAGTTCTACAGGTCTATCGTAACGCGATCAAAGATGCTGTCAGGTGTGCGAATCCAACAAAACATTCATAGCTCATTCCTTTCACTACTTCGATTATCCTATAAGCTGTATATTAAAACTTTTGCTATCGCCTAAATAGTAAACAATAACCGAGTCCCATAACTGTTGCAAAAAACTACTGTTAAATCATTTTGTTTCGTGCGGGTTTAATTTTTGCGTATTTCGCGCTAAGGCAAGAGCGCGAAATTCAACCCAACGAAAGCTAACCATTTAAAAGTGTTTCTTTATAGGAATAACGGTTGCGCGAATTCATGCCCCCGCGAATTTGTTATTTTCGGGTTTTGCGCGAAAAATTCGTCCCCGCAAAATTAAATGATACTACAGTACTCGTATTGCGAATTAATGGCTCGACAACCATCTTTATGTTATGATTTTACTCTTGAATAACTGAAGTTATCAATAAACTAAACAAGAGGGCCATGACTGCCATATATCGCTCACCTTAAGCTAGAGCTTTACAGGGGCGGATCCAGGATTTCAGCAAGGGAGTTTCAACTCAGCGAGTCATATTTTTAACAGCGTCAATTTGCAACTAAGCTAAAACATCAGTCCTTCGGACACTTCCAGGGTTCTCAATAAATAATGTTTGTAAAAGACCCCAATGAATTTTAAGAGTCCTAACTAATCTAGGGGGATCCGCGGGCCTGTTCCCCCGGAAAAAAAGTTTGAAAAATTATATGCAAAGTCCTGCATTCTGAGGTATTTGTGGGAATTTTATAGAAGGTTTTGAACTACTCCTTCATACTTGATTTTAACTATTTCCTTGTGAACAGTAGCGGTGTAATTATAAGCACTCAGATCCAAATACTCTGCCTCAATATCTGAGTCTAGATATGCGACTTACAATGTTTCAACTCAAGAAGTTGTTAACAGAGAAAAACTGCTCGAAATGGCTTAGTTCAGGGTGCAGTTGGAAAATGTTGAAGACATTTAAGATGCATTGATGACTGTTTGTAGTAGGATGGTGTTTAGAGAGATAATTAGCTGCGAGATACTTTTGGTTTCCTACTGGACAAAAATATCATTTTCTTTTGAATCAGTTTGCATAAAACAAATTTATGATCGTTATTTACCGAGTCCATAATCAACTTTTAAAAGTGATTAATTTACTGTGTAAGTAAAGGAAACACTGTGTATGGAGAAAAAAAAACTCCGATTGTTTTTACTGTCCGAAATTATACGTTGACATGGAAAATCTTTATTGAAGTAACAAAAATTAAAGAGTTGCTTGAGTTTTATGTATTTTAAACAGCTTAACTACCACAGAATATTAAGAAACTTCCCCTCTAGGTATCAGAACTCGGTAAATAATATGCTGGCTTCCATCACAGTCCTGTCAAAATTTGTCAGAATAATACAATATCTTGTTTTCGTAAACTTAAAGTCTATAAAAAATGTTGAATTAGTGTATAAGAAGTCTCATAATCAAGAAATCACGTTTTTTGTTAGAAATAATTTGGAAAAACGTTGCGGTGAAACGATGATGGCACGATGGTGAAACAATGATGGTACGATGGCGAAACAACGATGGTACGATGGCACGATGGTGAAACAACGATGGTACGATGATGAAAACGCGATATTACATCACGTTTCACCATCTTACCATCGTGTCTTTGTGTTTTCACCATCGTGTAATCGTTGTTTCACCATCTACCATCGTGATTTCACCATCGCGATAAAGGGAGAGAAAAAATTTAATTTTTTTATACGGAACACCGTTCAATTTGCAATCGTCTAATTCCATTTTGACCTCTTAATTTCTCTGCCGAAAACCTATGAATGATGAAGAATTTATGGACGAAAAGTAATGTGCCGAACACAAGTTAGTGGGTGGCATCATAGATTCCGAGAACGCCGTGAAGACGACAGCAGGTGTGGTTGCCAATCATCGTTGGATGCGACATCGGTAACAACGGTAAAGGACGTCGTTAGTCGGTTTCGATGGCTGTAGATTTTCTGGAGCGTCTTGTTACCGTTGCCGAGACTTGGTCGTACTTCGATGATCCAGATACAAAGCACAGAAATTGGTATGCAAACTTGTTTGACCGGTGGATAGAACATCATTTTAAGTGCACCCTGCACATTCACCTGACTTGGCCCCCGTGGATTTTCAAGTCTTCCCTGTGGTAAGGCCACAGATTCGAACATTTTAAGGAACTGGCCTGTGCTATTCATGATGTTTTCTCTAAATTAAAGCCACACTGGTATCTAATTATGTTTAACCAATTGTTAAGACGACATGAGAAGTGTGTGGATGTTAACGGTGAAAAGTGACCGCTTGAATAACTACTGTGGCGTCAACGACATCATAATTTGGCGAATGACCACCCCGACAAACACAGTACATATGAAGTGTGTTCATGTATATTTTTGTCGTTTATTGTCAGAATGCTTTAAAATTTCCGGAATTATGTATTAAAGATTGAAATTTATGACAGATCTTTTTCAGGGTTTTCTCCTTGTCATGGTTTTCTCCTGTCAGTATCTGAGTAATGCGCCCAGTCCGGTTATTTCTGGATCACCCCTCGTATTTTATATATGTGTGTTACTGGTACCCGAACTGCTGCGAAATCGACCGAAGCTGACTAGTTGAGCTACAAAATGCAAGATGTTTATGATGTTTATCGCTCGACTTTGTCTGTTTTTCCATAAGGGAACTAACTCGTCCGGGCATGTTGATTTGCACGAGGGGTGTTCAAAAAGTTTGCGGGAAAGTATTACAAAACGCATAATAAACCTCGATTACGTACATTATGATAATAATAATAAATTTATTTTACAAAATGTATTGTCTTAGGTCTACACTTGTTCGTAAGGAAGTGGCAATCTCTATGCCACCGTCACTTGACGTATACCGGTCCAATTTTAAATTATTCTGGTGCCACGGTACGTTTTCAAGACAGAGTAAGATTCCCGGAGAAGACGCAGGATTTTTTTTTCAAGATTTCGAGATTTATTCAAACACTCAATACATGAACACGTGTTAATCTGAAATATATTGCCCTTAATCGATAAAGTTGCGTCACATCGAAAAATCAAGGACTGTTTTGAAAAAGACCGCCGTGTCAAAATTCTGAAAAGTTGTGATGGGACTGTGTAGAGCATCATTCATGATAAACTTTTGAAGAGAAGACCCTGCAAGACGGTTCCAAAAATGTTACCAGATCTTTCAAAAGGACCAGAGAGTCAAGTTTTGTGAGCGAAAGTTAACCAATTTGAGCAGACGCATAGTTACCGATGTTTAGAACAGTGCCCGAAATCATATAACTCAAACTGGAGACCAGATCAAATCGCCATTTCAGTCAATCAGATGCTTGAAATTTGAGACTGGTCTCCAATTCATGCTTATGATCTTGAACCCTGAATTAGTCTACACTTGCATGAAACAAAATAAACAGGTTCAGTGTCCGAAGAAATAGATCTTTATCCTGCATGTAATTTCACGTTAACAAAGGAGTGATCTTGAGCAACGCAATGCCACTAGGACAAACAGAGTGGTATCGCTCAAATGTAAGCAACAAATCTATGTTTGATATTAAAGCTTAAAGCTAATTACACCCCTAATATGTTGGGGTGTATACATTACAAATGGGGTTACACTAACAATAACATTTCTACAGGTCTCTACAACGAAATTTACTAGAAGATAGCGTATGAACTTTGCATCACAACCATTAATCCGCGCACCGTGGAGCTGCAACTCAGTGTATCACAACTGCTCAGGAGGTGATCGCTTGATTATTCTTTAAAAGTTCTAGAACATCCTGACCAAAGATCACCAGACTGAGACTCAGACTAGTAGACCTGGGCCCAAGATAAAAACAACAACAAAAAACAAAACAAAAACAAACTGGAGACCAGTCTTAAATATTGAACATCTGATTGGCTTAAATGTCGATTGGTCATTTCAGCCAGTCAGTTGCTTGAGATATGAGACTGGTTTCCAATCTCAGTTTTATTATATTGGGCTCAGGAACCAATAAAAAGCTAGAGATTTGAGATTGGTCTCCGATTTTAAATGTCATTTATCATCTTGATTTTACTTTTCCTGTTAACTTTCCGAAAAAACCTGGCGCTAAAACGCATTCATATTGAAATACTCTGCAAGAGCGTATATAAAATTTGCAATTTCCACAGTCCGAAGTTTCAACTATATCCCAAATTTCTTCTCCGCAAAGGCGAACTGATATAGCACCTTGCGGTTTTATTCAATTCACTAAGCCGAGAGAAGAGGCAAATAACTTTAAAACGAGTTTAGCTGTATTTTCATGCCTCTAACTCGTGCTTTAACAGTTTCTGTTAATGAAAGGGTGTGAAATATTTGGAAAAAAAGACTTGGGTTAATTTACATTTCAACTTACTGTTGTGAACATGCAACTACGACGACGGCTCAGGATCATAACACTAAATCTGGAGACCAGTCTCAAATCTCAAGCATCTGATCGGCTGAAATTGTGACTGGTCGCCGTATTATGATCTTAGGCCCTTATGATGATTGGCCGAAAACCAAAATTTACTATGGTGTTGCTTAAAACTTCACAACAATTTAAATGTTCCAGTAGTCAGTCTTTTGAATTCAATTTTTACGTAAGGAATACTTTAATGTTTTATAACTTGAAATTTCATAAAAATGCTATTAAAAATGAAGAATAACTCTCTTACCTTTTGATGTAAAACACCCGAGATTCTACAACTGATGCAATCTCAGCTACCATGACAGTATTATGGACCCAGGATCATGAAACTAAGATTGAAGACCAGTCTCACATCTCAAGTATATGCTTGGCTGAAATATCCATCAGTCACCATTTCAGCTAATAAGATGCTTGAAATTCAGCAATTAAGATGCTTGAGATTTGAGACTGGTCTCAAGATTTAGTTTTATGATCTTTGGTAGAGGTGTGCAGTGGAGTTGGAGTGTACGGATGTAAGTAAAACATGATTGTCTTATGCTGTGAAAGCTGGCACGGCGACATCTCAAGAGCAAGAGGATATCAGGTCCCTAGGTTATGAAACTGACAATGGAAACCAGTCTCAAATCTCAAACATCTAATTGGCTAAAAAAGAAGACTTGCATCCACTTCAGCCAATCAGATGCTTGATATTTGAGACTGGTTCCAATTTCACATTCATAATCATTAGGCCAGAAATAAACGTCTGTCTCAAACTGTCCAAATGAATGTCACACCCTATCAGAAGAGATCAGATGATAATATTCTGAAAATATAAACCAAGCGGTGAAAATTCTACTGGGTATTATTTAAAATGAGCATATTAAGTAAGGAAGGCAACTATTTTGATACAAATGTCAATGAATATAAATGAATGAAAAATGGTAAGCAGTACGAAAACAATAACATGTATAAACGCCAGTGCCTGAAAAGCTCACGACATTAAGAGTGGTGCCAACATAATCTTCGCATGATATAACCCACCCCCTGGATCCGCCACTGGCTTTAATACCATATAAGTAAGTGAAGATGTCCTGGTGAAGGTCATGTAACTACAGTTCACAAGAAAAAGTCGTTTAAATGTTGTTTTTATCTATATTTAGCTCTTGCAGCCCCTTAAAGGGGCCAAACATTATTATTTGAATAAATTTGAGTCCATGCCAGAATGCTTTGAAACCAAATTTTCTGAAGATCCATCAAGCGCTGGTTCATGCGATGAAGATGTTAAAAGATGTTTTGGTTTTTTTTTTACTAATTTTAGCTCTGGTGTTCCTTTAAAGGGGCCAAACAAAATTATTTGAACAGACATGACAGAGGCCAAGCTAGGATGCTTCAGACTTAGAGATCCATCGAGCAGTTTGTAAGATCAACGTTTTGTTCATTCTTTTTTTGCTCTGGTGGCCCCTCAAAGGGACCAAACAAAACAGTTTGAACAAATTTGAGAGAGGATCATGTAAGGATGCTACATATCAAGTATGGAGTCATTCGGACCTTCACTTTCAGAGGAAAAGATGTTTATGTTACAAGACAATGTAAAAACAATTTGATCCACGGGGCAATAATTTCAATACCTTTGGGTCCACTAGGTAAGACTATATACCAAATAATCTAAACTCTAGGTCTTACGTTTTGGAGAAGATTTTTAAAGTTTTATTATGTGTTTATCATTTTTAATCCTCCATCACAATAATCTTGTATTAAGACTTCATGTTTTATTTTGTCTTGCCAAATGAAAAAAAGTTATTTAATTTGCCATTTATAATGTTTTCTGGAGGAGTTGGTCATACTGTAAATATTTGATTAAAACATGGGAAGAAGTATAGGCTTTTAATGACAGTACTTTTTCCAATGGGTTCTGTATCCTTTTCCAAGAAATAATCATTTTTCTTACATTTACTAATTTTTCATAGTAGTTTATATGTATCATTTTAGTAAGGTCATCATGAAAATCAATTCATAGCATTCTAAAAGGACACTGATTCCAGGCAAGTTTCCGTCTTGTTTTCATGCTGTCACTGCTGAATTATTTTTGCCAATCCATACAACTTTGGCCTTTTCAAAATTTACTTGTAATCCTGAGATTATTGCAGGTTCATATTATACATTTAATTTCTCGTCTAATGAAGATTTTCCGTCTACAATTAATGTTCTATCATCTGCAAACTGGGAAATTTTGTGTTCATAATTGTTTATGGTCATGTCTTTTATTATATTATTGTTTCTTGTTTTTAATGACAAAATCGCTGCACACAAAATATAGATGTAGCTGGATAAGGGATCACCCTGTCTACAACCATGGCTTATCAATATGAAATTTGACAGGTAGCCACATTGTATTATTTCAGATTTTGCATTTTGATAGAAGATTTTAAACCAGTTTTGTATAGAAGGTCCAAAGTTTAAAAAGCTAAATGTATTTTGGATAAAGGTCTAGTCGAAGGAATCAAAAGCCTATTAATTAAATTTAAATAGGCCAGTTCTTTAAAGGGTGAATTGTTTTGTTTCCACAGACCTTAACCATGTTTAAAATCAGTAAACCTTAATGTTAATACATATAACACTTGGTATTATCTTGTACTTTGTAATAAATTGTATATGCTTTCTTTTCTAAATAACAAAAGTTGTTACTTGGTTTTGCTCCTTATATATATTTGACCCAAGATCTTTGCCCAAGGTTATAAAGCTGAGCATGGAAACCAGTCTCAAATCTCAAGCATCTGATTGGCTGAAATGGCGACCAGTCGCCATTTCAGCCAATCAGATGCTTGAGATTTGAGACTGGTTTCCATACTCAGCTTAATAACCTTCAGGCCTTATCATAAAACCTTCCGAGTTTTTTGTTCTGAAGAGTGTTTAGTTCTTCTTGGAGAGTTGCAGTTCTTCTAGTTTCAATATTTTAGTTGCATTCAATATTTTTAATCTATTCTATAACATGTTTTTTTGCACTCTTTTTTCCTAAATGATGCATATGAAATAGATTTGCCCCTCTACTTCTACTTCATATGTTATGTATCAAGAAATAGTTGGTCATTTATTGTTAATTTTATTTCTTCATTTGGTATATTATTTATTTTGTCTTTATTATAAATCAGTATAGCATACTGTCTCTTAACATCATCAATTTGATTCTTAATTAATTTTAACTAGGCCAGCTTTTTAAGGAATGACTTGTTATGTTTCCACAGACCCTTGCATACTCTTCTCATAGTTCGATTAGGTTCCTGTAATCAGTTGTTCTTAATTTATTGCGTCATGTAAGACAGTTCTTCATCCCTTGATTTTTTATTGTTTTATAGTTGTAGTAGTCTATACTAGGATCAACTACTCAATTATAATCACCACAAACGATTGAATTATCATTGCCAATTGGTTCTACTAGTTTATAAACCGCATAAAATTTTGGATTATCTTAATTTTGTAGCTTGTATAGTACTTTTAATGTTATAGTATAGTATTTTAATTGCTGTCTACATTTTGTAACATCCATATAGTATTGATCATATTGTATACATAATAATATGTTATTACTGTAACTGCAAGTATAAGTGAAAGTTATGTGAATGTAATTTCTTGTGCAAGATACCATTTGTTTATATTTTTGGTTTGAAAAAAGAAAACAATAAACCTGTTTTGTTTTACCTGATATTCAAATGTTTGTCGTTTTTGAAAATTCAATAATATTTTTTTTATATGTGATACCAATGTAGATCCAGATCACCCTGTCCATCTGTGCAGCCTTATCTGGATAAAGAGAGGCTGCCTTAGCAGTCACCAGTATTCAGTAATCACCTCTCTTTAACAGCCAGTTTGAATATGTCCTTAACTGACAATCCGTTCTAATTTTGACTGGTCTTAAACAGTCATCTGTATTTAGCAGCCACTTTTAGTCACTTGCTTAATACAGGGTTGATGGCACACTTGACTTTGTCATCAGATATAATATAATAAATCTAAATGCTAGTGTTTATCCTTCATGGATGCAAAGGCTGACCTTAAAGTTTACCTGACACGTTTATCGATAAATAACAGAATTTAAATCTAGTCGATTTCCATCACAGTTCTGATCGTAACTGCTTGAGACGTAAAGGACAGACATCTTTAAAAGTCAGTATGATAATGGGTCTGTGCTTGCAGTCGAATTATTGAGACTAGGAATATACCCAACTATATCTTTGGTGAGTGAAAAATCGCGGACAAGGACGCGGACACGGATCACGCATCACTGAACCATGGAATACCGGCCTAACACTCTTCTGGATGCGTCGCTCATACGGTCTTCCGGTAGCCATGATAAATTAATCTAAATGCAAACGTAGTTAACGACCTTGATTGTTGATTTGGCTAGACAGTAAATTGTGCCGAATCGTTATCTACCCTTTGATATAACGATAAAAATTGTGTTTCACAACTATCAATTTTGGTGACCTGAACTGTCCTTATCGAACTCGAGATGTGCCCTAGTATGGATGTACCCCGTAATATTAGTCTGGTTCCCGTCGTACTGCTAACAGTACATAGTGTTAGGGGCAGGTAATCCAGACTACCCGTAATATCCTAGTATGGATTATCCCGTACATACCCGTATCCGTTTACCAGGAAATTGTATCTAACATTTATCAGCCGAAGACCGGTACCAGTCCGGCTTCGTATTGACTGAAGTCTTCGACACTATAGTAACAGACTGGCGGGACAAACAAAGGGATTAGTGCCGTATTAGCGATTCCGTATGCAACGTCTGTCAACGCAATTTATAAATGGGAATATCTGTAAATTCTGATATTTGAAAAGTGGTATTTTAAAGGGACAAGCCCTAACTTCAACGCAGAATTTGGATCAAGTGACGAAAAACTCATTTAACTCGTAATACAGGAAAATATTGTCTAAGCATTTTGAAACGTGTGTGCTTAAAATTGCACTTATCCCAAGATTTATTTGTTGTCAATTAAGCGAGGACTGAATGTCCGACCATTCAGGACTGTCACAATAAAGGATGTTATTGAAATAATATATAGAAAGGGGCGGTTAATTTTCTAAAATTGGAGTAATGGGAATTGAGTCTATATAAGTATGTCTCGTGACATTACATACAATTATTTGCGATAGGGCAATGATTTGCATTCAGTTCGATTAATATCTATCTTATTTGTTTGATGCTTGAACAGAAATTTTAAGTCGAATTTAAGTCGAACAGGAGCCATATTTTACAGTTAAGTCAATTAAGTAATATAATATAATATGCCATTGATGATATTAATGAAGTTTTAAATCAATCCCGTAACTGGTTACTGACATGCATGAGTGATAGAAGGTTACTTGTGCATGCAAAATCTAACCAAGCTTCAATGGCGCCACCATAAGATGTCTGTCAACATAATAACCCTCCTTTATTCTTAGTCCAGCTAAATATCACCTGGAGGAATGTTGAATTCGCGTTGTCCCTCCTCCGTCCGTTCGTTCCTCCATCCGAAGGCATAACTCATTAACAATCTTAGGTTGCGGATTTCAACGGAACTTTTTTTTTCTATTGATATAGTGTTATGTGTCACAGCAAGCACAGTCGAGTATTTTTATAGTTATCGCCCTTGAATAAATAAAAATATTTTACAACAACAACAGCAGCAAAAAAAACTGGTGTTGGGAAATTAACAGGGCCTCATATTCACAAAATTATTTGACATTGATGTGAATTGTGAGATGACGTTAAATACCAAGCTTGAAATCAATTTAAATATTAAAACCACAACGTCGAATTTATTTATACTTAAAGAAATTAAAATCGCAACTTCTTTAAACACAAAATGATTTATAACTATTTAGCTATATTATATATACGTACTTAAAAATAGAAACGCAACTTCTGTAAGTATATATGGAAATCTACAGCATTTAATACAGATGCGAAATTGAAAAAAAGTCTTTGTCAGTTTTTGATAACCAATGTTAGTTGAAAATAAAAATCAATGTCAGTTTTATGAACATGGGTCCGATTATTTAAATTGAAACAATCGCAAAACGCCACAAAAATAACGGGTTTGCCTCTTTAATTGAAAAGTTGCACAGGTGCAATACACACCCACGGGTGAATAATGTTTTGTACGTTGTGCACTTTTAATAACCCTAGGTTAAAACGATGTGGCGGATTTAAATATGTTTTTCACAAGATGGAAATGGAAGCGGTTTTATTTAATTTGTTTTAGAGACAAATATTCGTTTAAGCTTTGAACTGATCTAAATTAAGCATGTGGACACTTGAGAGACCACGTTTTATTTATCAGATGTTGTCTCACAACATTGACATTGGTAAACTGTGCGAATGCCAGCAGAAGTTTCGTCACTCCCAGTCTTATCAAAAAGTTTGCCTAAATTCGGTGATATTTGCGGGCGTTAATTACAAACGTTTCGCCACATTAAAGTGTTAATCTAGTCCCGCTTGTCATATACTTTGATTATTTGTTCAAAAACTGACTGTTAAAGCCGTGGTTGTGACGTCAGTGGATTGCTGATCGTCCAAGACAAACATGCGTCTAATCAAACAATTTGTCAACATCGTCACTGAAGCAGTTTGCTACAGTGTCTTTTTGTGGAACATAATAAATAATGACAAATAGTTGAAAGTCGCGTAAAAATATGCATCAATTATCAACGTCAAACATGATTGTTGCAATTTATGGAATACTGTTTTTGTTAATGAGAGGGATTTACGCCATGTTTATTACGGAAGTGAAGGATATTACTCAAAAATATTGCAGTCTTATTGTAAGTAGTTTATAATTAATAGTTTTAGCTTAATTATTACACGTATTTAACTTGACTAATAAAAGGTTTCCGGCGCACTGCTGTTCAGTCATTTGCCTAGTATATTAATAGGCAATTTGATTCCTGCCGTTGCGTAAGAACATTCATTCATTCATCTTTATTGACAAATCGACAACATCTCGTGATCTAAGCAAAACATTAATAAAGACATTGTTTTAAATTTAATTTGCAAGCATGGCATACTTGTGGAAATGATTACATTACTAGTTGCTCCGTTGTAATTGGCTGCCCCGGAGTTGACTCTCTTCCAGGACTCGTCGGGGCACGAGAACTTTTCTCGGTTGTCCTGAAGTGACCTATTAAGACTATAATGTTGATATCTTCCACATGTTAAATTCTCCACGATCTGTGTTTTCGTTTACAGCCGGCGAACAGTAGTTTACCATGCCGGGAGTTCACGATCCCTGACCCGGAATGTAAGTACACGTCCCACCTGGTGAATTCCCAGGCACTAGCTTATACTCATTTATGTTAATAAATATACCGGCCCCAAGATTATAACACTAAATTAGAAGACCAGTCTGAATTCTCAAGCATCTGATTAGCTGAAATGGCGACCAGCTGCCATTTCAGCCAATAAGATGCTTGAGATTTCAGACCTGTCTCCAATCTCAGTTTTATGATCTTGGATCCCAGTGAATTCCCATGCAATAGCTGATACTTATTTTTATAAATATAGCTATATTATTAATAAATATACAGCTCTAGCGTTAATAATAACATGTCTAACTATTGGAAAGCGATCGGCTTTGAGCTATGACATTGGTGAAAGTGCCGGAGTTGGTATCATAGCCACAGGTCTATGTATAAATACATGATTTTCGTCATTTCGGGGCATTATTTTGTAAACAATACTTTTGTAAAAAATAATTATTTAACTTTTCCTTTACGGTATTTAAAAATTTTCCTTTACGGTATTATACAAATAAATACTAATGTTGAGGTCGATATGTAGTTTTGCGGACCTGGGTAGTGTGATATCGACCGAGGACGAAGTCCGAGGTCGATATCACACTACCCAGGTCCGCAAAACTACATATCGACCTCAAAATTAGTATTTACTTGTTATATCATATACCCTATGAATTTAAAGCATTCTGATGATGATGATGATGATGATGATGATGATGATGATGATGATGATGATGATGATGATGATGATGATGATAGCAAAGGTAGTTATTAATTCCCGGGGTAGTTATCACTTTTTTCGGACTCGCGAGTACGGAGCTCTCGACCAATCAGAATGCTTTAAATTCATAGGGTATATGATATTTAAAAATAAATACCATATTTCAAACAAACTACGATAATTTTTTTTTCATCAGAACAGAAAGTTTTTGCACAAACACTTGCACAAATAACACAATAATTTAAAAACTTTAAAACCATTTTACAACTCAAAGTTTTTTTAAAGCAGCGAATACTAGTGTAACTGATTTGAAAAGTATCGTGTGAAAAAAAAAGAAAATCTCCATAAGATTTTTTGAATTTAATTATGTTGAGAGAGGTTGGGCAATTTTAGCTATATTATATTATACTTTTCATTGCGTCATTACATAAAGATGCATATGATAAGCATAAGAAAACGTCGAGTAATTTCCGATTTGTTTACTCTTTGTGGAGATGTGTTCACCATTAATGTTTTCATAATCTGCTCTATGATTCGTGCTCTACTCAATTTGATCGTGAACTGTTGTTTATGGTTGTTGTTTTTTATTTTTATTTTAGTTCTTTCAAAAATGTTGAACCACAAGATGATATTACTTAATGTTATTTTTTTATAAACTGCTTAATTACATTACTCGTAGTAAGGTTTAATTTTAAAAATGTTTATTGCTCTTAATGCAAATCGGCATGGGTCAAACGTGCTTAAAATTATCAATAATCCTGGGTAAATGATTGTTAACGCTTACAATAGATGCATATGTGCACTACCTGAATATAAGGTTATTTGTCAACTTAATGTCCATATGGTCTCCACTTCTGCGATCCTACGCTGTTACATTCTGACGTCAATTTAACTTCCGTTGACGGTGATTCGAGTGCTCGGAATACATTATGCATACAAAAGTCTATATAAATAACAAATTTAAGCAAACGATTATTGAGAGCGGTCTCAGCCAATGCCGGAGACAAATGATTGTTGTGCCCAAGATCATAAAACTAAATCTGGAGATCAGTCTCAAATCTCAAGCATCTGATTGGCTGAAATGGCGACCAGTCGCCATTTCAGCCAATCAGATCCTTGAGATTTGAGATTTAGCTTCTACAATTAAAGCAGCGGAAGTATAGTAATTGGTTTTGAGAGCTGTTTCGTCTGGCAACTCTGCATTGCAGTCCGGGGTCTTTTCGACAGCAGCAGCCGCTGCTCAATCCTCACACCAAACTGATCCCCATTTATGAAACAGGGATTTTATGTCTATTGCTAATTTACTGTAAGAAATCGAAACTGCTTAATTTGACAAAGCACAGTCACTGAACGTCATTTTACAAAAGGGTAGAATTGACTAAAGAAGTTATAAACTAAATAGTTGATCTCCTAACATTATTTTCTTAAATGATTTTGAATATAATTCTCAAATATTAATTATTATGAAGAAAATATTGAACTCGGAAAGGGTCTTTCAAACCAATTAACGTTGTCTATAGTTATTTCAGATAAGCAAATCTTACATTACTTAGAAAAACTAATTTTGTAAATGTAACTGTGAATATAAATAAAACGAAAAAAAAACAAAAACAAACGCGCACTTAGTCATTTTCATATAGAAAAGTCATTTTTTTAATTTTTTTCCGATACTTTCGGTGCAGGGTTAGCTTAAGCGGTTATGGCGCCAAATCTAAGTCAATTTTCTTTAATAAAAAATGTTGTCGAACGCTTCTGCGTTTTGTTCTTTTTTAAGAAAATGGTCCAGTAGTTTTTTCTATTCAGAAGTTTTCCTTTTGATACCTGGGCCCAAGATAATAAAACTGAAATTAGAGACCAGTCTTAAATCTCAAGCATCTGATTGGCCAGTCGCCATTTCAGCCCATCAGACGCTCGAGATTTGACCAGTCGCCATATCAGTCAATCAGACGCTTGTGATTTGAGACTGGTTTCCTGATTTAGTTTTCAGGGTGGCTATACCACGTGACTTTTCGGATGTCGTGCACATATTTATATTGGAAAAATCGCTCGCTTCAGGTAGGGTTTTTGCTTATTTCTCAGTAATTACTTGGCCGATTTTGACCAGATAAAGCGCACCGTACTTCTGTTACCAAGCATTTTCATCCACACTTAGTCTCTTCTTTTAGTTTATCGCCGTTTTCTCAAACATTCAAAGACAAATTTTGTCTGAAGCGTCGAATGTTTTGATGTCGTGCACACCCAATCATAAAATCCAATGATTCTCGCGCATAAAACTTTGTTAACGCTTACCATGTTATTTAGCTTGTGTCATTTAATATTCTGGAACACACGCATGTTGTATTTCATCCGGACTCGGGCTACTTATTGAGCTTTTTACATTTTTTTAAACGGATGTCGTACACACCTGGAAAAATAGACGATGTCGTACACACTCTGGTTTTCTTATTTAGTCACCGGGTGCAGTGTTTGTACTATTTCTCGTTATTCTGTAAACAAATCATTTTATTTTCATATGTGATCCTTCTGAATATCAACCTCTCAGTCCCTACACTAAATAAAATAGTTTTGAAATATGGAAACACTCTGGAATGCAGGTTTTCAGTCTACGGCTCATTCAATGGTTGTGATGTTTTATTTTTATCCAGCTCAAAGTCGGTTATTACCAGTTTAATGTAGTATAAAATAACCGCGAAATATAACATGGTAATGCTTCATCATAACCAAAAATGAATATTTGTTTCTACAGCACAGATTTACACATTTGGTCAAAATATTCCTGTGTTTACAATTTTCCAAATTCTGTGTGTTTCAATTGATTTTTAAATGAATACGTTTTTAACATTGTCAAATAGCATCTATTTTTGAATAATAAACAGCATAACGTAAATATATACATATTTAAAAAAAATAAAAGTCAGTGGCTGTGTATTCGCAGATGAAGTTTGTATGTTCCAACTATTAAAATATTTGTCCAAATTCATATCTGTGAGCCTTTTAAATCGATTAGGTGGGAGGCTGGCTTTTAAAGTGTGAGATCCGGATGAAAACAAAATAATTTTGTGACTTGATGTATCTAAATTAAACGCTGTTTTTACCGATGCACTGTGTATTTTAACGCAATCTTAAAGATGTTCTTTGTATAATAAAACTTTGCCTCCGCTAGACCTCCGAGCATTACGATGATGAAAATTTCTGTACGAATTGTGGACTATAACCATTAAGAGCAATATTACTAGATGATTTTGACATTGATTGAAACAAAAAAAACCCAACAAATATCAGCATAAGAAACGATATTTATAAAATCTGGCGATTGCTGCTTCTCTTAAGCAAGTACTCCTTAGGGAACTGCTCGAACATTTGAAAGTCTGTACCCCTAAGTTCATTCCACTGTCTGTGCAAAATCTGTTTTGTGTCTGATTCCCCTTTATATCCATTTATATAGAAACTATGTAACACTTATATCTCATTCACGCTGGTAATCTAGTCTTTTATTTAGATATGTCTTTTCCATTTGTGTGCTGTATTTGTGACATTATTTTGTATGATTTAAACTGCAATATAGACATCGTACTTTTTACACGTCTTAATAAAATATCTGTTCTGTTCTTTTTTAACGCAAATTTACAGAAAATCTGGAACGATGTCATATCGTTTATATTTTTAAACTATAGCATTTATGTCAAACAAAATTTTGTGAAAGAATGGAAAACTTTTACCACACCGTTTTCGAGAAAAACTGGTTTACGTTTTGATCGTGCGTAAAATTGCGAATTTTTAATGTTTGACGTCGCTTTTAATGTCCGTTAAGTACGACTAGATTGTAATTTTATAAGGAAAACGATATGTAAATAGTTTCTCTATCAGAAACACCTTTTACAAACGATTTAACGTTATTGTTTGCAAAGTTATTCAAGTTTCAATGATACACGTTTGTTCACAGACAGCTTCGCTAGGTGGCGCGTCATTCCCAAAAATTGCTAACTAGGCAATGGGAAAATGCTTTTTTATACTATTCAAAATTTCAAACGTCTACCAGTATTTTAATTTCATATTTTGACGTCGTTTTTCGTAAATATAATATTAAAACATCGACAAAAGAACTGAACATTTATAATGAAAAGGTTTCACACGGAACATTAAACACATTTTGTACAAAATTTACAAATTCAATAATTGACAAGATTGATAAACAATACGTTCTGTTGTGATCAAGATATTTTTTTCAAAAATGTGGTAAACGAATTACAGACACGGAGAGATAGAGTAAGGTTGAACGACGATAATAAATATCTGTCTTCAAAGAATATGAAATACCTATACAAAAACACTGCACCCGGTGACTAAATAAGAAAACCAGAGTGTGTACGACATCGTCTATTTTTCCAGGTGTGTACGACATCCGTTTAAAAAAATGTAAAAAGCTCAATAAGTAGCCCGAGTCCGGATGAAATACAACATGCGTGTGTTCCAGAATATTAAATGACACAAGCTAAATAACATGGTAAGCGTTAACAAAGTTTTATGCGCGAGAATCATTGGATTTTATGATTGGGTGTGCACGACATCAAAACATTCGACGCTTCAGACAAAATTTGTCTTTGAATGTTTGAGAAAACGGCGATAAACTAAAAGAAGAGACTAAGTGTGGATGAAAATGCTTGGTAACAGAAGTACGGTGCGCTTTATCTGGTCAAAATCGGCCAAGTAATTACTGAGAAATAAGCAAAAACCCTACCTGAAGCGAGCGATTTTTCCAATATAAATATGTGCACGACATCCGAAAAGTCACGTGGTATAGCCACCCTGGTTTTATAATCTTTGGCTCTGATTCTCTTATTGACGTCGACGTCTTAGTACTTGACGTCAGTGTGATGAGGATCCGTGCAGTAAGTCCCTAACGTATTCCGTTTATTTATTGCATTTTAAACAAGAATTTAAAAGTGATACATTTACCGTTTAGTATACTGGAAATTTATACATTGACAATCTGATTTAATTAAGCGTATTCGCTTAATTTAATTTTTAATTAGAAATGATCAAGGAAAACATTTAGGAAGACACCTGTTCATATTATTTTAATGTTTTAACATATGGACTTCTGATTACATAAACTATTTCACAATTATAACAAATGATATAAACTGGATGAAGTGAATATGTGTATTAATATTTTACAAACGTTTGCAAAGGAGCCATCATTTTGTAAGCATGATAAATACACAAATTTATTTATTTATTATTTATTCTGATGGAAGAATTTTATATTCTCTTTCTGTGTAAATGTTATGAAAATCGTTAGAAATAACACACACGTTACTAATAAATTTATTTATTTTTTACAATTCCGGAAAATTTATAGTTCCTCTTGGATTTGTATCCGTTATTTAACTTATTTTGAATGTTTGACGCAATGTCATTAACAAAGATAAACAGTATAATATGGTAACAAATACAAATTACAAAAGTGACAAAACTACAAAGCTACAAAACTAGTTGCAATGGAACTACATTTTATGATAAGGCGAAGGCTTTCTTCCAGCTTATGTATTTCGCTTTCAATTGTTGAATTGTGTTAGAACTTTTTACATATTCTGGAAGAGAATTCCAGACGTGTGTTCCTGTGTAAATAAATGTTTTGCGAAAGAGTCCACTGTTTGGTTTCGGTTGATAGAGCTGGGGATTTGAAACTGGGCTGAATTCAGGTTATAAAGCTGAGTTTGGAAACCAGTCTCAAATCTCAAGCATCTGATTGGCTGAAATGGCGACTGGTCGCCATTTAAGCCAATCAGATGCTTGAGATTTGAGACTGGTTTCCATGCTCAGTTTTATAACCTTGGGCACTGATCGCAAGTTTTTTATTTATGTCGGATGTGAATAGGATATGGTTTTTCGGCGTTAGCTGTCTAAGCTCACTTTTGACCTAGTTTTTCGACCAATGAAATGTTGTAAATAATACTCGTATTCTCTTATTATGCAGAGGGAAAATGAAATAAACTATTTCAATTGGCAGCTATTTACACCAGAGAGGCATCTAGCAGGGTGGAGAGGTATCTAGTGGGATTTTTATTATTATGCAGCGGAAAAATCAAATAGATTATTTCGATTGGTTGTTAGTGGGTGTTGTATTGGAGAAAAAAAACAACATATTTACGATTTAAATAACCAGTTAAGTCAATATTGATGGCTTAAATACAATTTTATATGGAATATTCTTGGGTGTCAGGTAAACACTTGCATACAAGTTTACACAGTGTAAAAACGAAAGAGAAGTGTAGATATTTCTAGTTCTTACTGGTTCCTTTCTAGTTCCTTTGATACTGATTGTTAATTTCAAGTACAAAAAACAAGTTCATTGTAGTGTAGTGGATGACACTCTCGCCTCTCAAGCGGAGGCCCCGGGTTCAATACTCGGGACGGACACTTTTTTTAAAGTTAATTTACGTAAAAGTTGGTAGATTTCGCTCTTGTAAAAGGCTGTTTGTATTTATTTTTATTAAATTTCAAGGACATTTAATCATCTTGAGTTCTAACTCTACAAGAGGTATTTTATTGAAACTGAATAAATGTAGATCAAGACTTAATGTAAGACACTGCTTCTTTAATCGACTTGTTATCACTGTATGAAATTGCTGCAACAGCTTGAACATTTTTTTTAAAGACACTTTCAATGAATTTATGAGTTGTCATGATTCGGTCGCTTAATCTCTAGGTCATACTAAGAAGGCAGGGAGGGTTCGTCAACAGCTATAACAAGTAAAATAAAATAACTAAACTGTGTCTGCTTCGCCTCTCTGTATTTCTTTCTTTCTTATATACGTGTACATATAAATATTTTCCATCAACGCCGTTTATCTTTTTTAAAGATATTTCTTGTTTAATATACGTTGCCTATTGACCCTTAATACGGTGGAGCGAATTAGACTGAGAAACAAACTTTTCAAAAGAAGTTTTCTCATATCTAACTTTTTTATTCTAATGTTGTGCAGATTGCAACGAAAGTAAGCTTGGTTCATTGTTTCCGGAACTATATTTCACGGATAACGACATCAGCGCCAACTGGCCGGGTGAAATTCGGAACATCTCGGTGCAAGAGCAGGAAATCAGGTGGAAAGTAACGCCCGACGGTAAATAATCACTTAATCTTGTGTTAAACTAAATATTTGTTCCGCTACCATGTTTTAGCAAGAAAACAGTTGACCAGAAAGACAGAGATCTAGCCCCGACTCAAGTATTCGCTCAGCTTAATTTTCATTGGTTGTTAAACGGATCCTCTGTTAAGCCTGAGATCAAGATGTGCAGACGGCGAAGAAAAATTCTAAGTCTATGGTAAATTTAAGAATAGATGAATAAGCCGACGAACGTGACAAATATCAAAATATTGTTGATTTAATAGCCTGTTCATGAGCAGTAATGGAAGTGCATAATTTATTAAAAGGAAACTTATCCTCCGTGTATGCGTGTGTCTGGGTTGGGGGTGGGGTATGGGGGTGAGGGGTGCGGCGGGGAGACGAAGAAAGTAGTATTATTGATACCATACCTGCCTCTTAAACGGCTTACTTCATGATTGAACTTGCAAACTAAGAAGGGTACCTACGAAAACGCTAACGATAAAACATTATATATTTTGCAGGAAGCGTTCACTTCTTAAAAGGTTTCCAAGTGATACAAGACGGTAACAGCATGGAAACGTTCGGTTCTAAATTATGCAGCGTGATAGACTTGACGAACATGACGACGAAAACTGACTACAAAGATCTCTTGGAGGTTTGTACACAAAGCTGTCCAATGGGCCCAACATCATAAAACTTAGTTTGGCCTGAAACCAGTCTCAAATCTCAAGCATCTAATCAAATGCTTGAGATTTAAGACTGGTCTTAAGATTTAGTTTTATGATCTTATGCCCAGGACGCGAAGCAGTGGTGTATGTTGAGTATTTTATCACGGTCGCTCGAATCCTTAAATTGAGTTCGTTTTAGAATTGCTTCAACTAATTCTTATATCTTAGTTAAACATTGAACTGTAAACTAAATAATTTAGACATTGGAAATTTATTTTAGGTGACGTTTAGTGTAAGTAATGACATGGCAGGATCGTACTTTGTGATGATCAAACCTTTACCGTTACCAAAGATCCCGCAGGTCTCTAGCGCAGTCGTTCTCCAGCCTGATCCAAAATTCGAGGGTAATTAACACATTCTTTAACCTCACAGGTCCAATAAATGTTAATAATAATTTCTCTTCATAAACTTCCATTTTTATGTGATAATAGTTTGTTTGTTGTGTTTTGTTTTTCATAAAAAATAACTTATCAATAAAACTAAATATTGTAAAACTGAAGCAGAAACATATCCGTATAATGCAGTATGTGAGCGTACTCTACGGTGTTCCGGTGGGGCAATCGTTGTTTCTCCCTCAAAGACGAGAGCACGAAAACACGAGAACACGATGCGAGATCGCGAAACAACGATGCGAGATCGCGAAGCCAATATGAGAAAACGCGAAACAACGATGCGTGGTCGCGAAAGTACGATGAAAGGACGCCATTATTAATATTCCGCTCTCGCATCGTGTTTTCGCGATCCCGCCTCGTTATTTCGCGATCGCGAACGCCGTTTTCGCGTTTTCGTGGTCTCGCCCAAGAGGTCGACAAGGTGTAACGATGGTCCAAACGGAACACCGTAATTCTCTTCTATTTAATACGTTTTAATGACGTGGTGCAATTGGAAATCAATTGTTATTAACTATTTAATTTTTTTGATTTTTTGTTTACAGTTTATCACCCTGATATCAAAGTGCGGGCGGACTACATTCAGATAAATTCTAGTGCGGTTAACATCTCTGTAACAATACTTCTTCAAAAAGACGAGGTGTCATTCAAACAATGTTATATCCAGATCACTCGAGATGGAAACCTCGTGGACAATGTGCCACAAATATATAATATTTCCCAGGTAGGTGTGCAATCCGGTCTCTCTATACAATCCGCACAAACACTCATTTAATGATGTGTGCGGCGACGTTCGTAAAACTTCTAATTTTACTTAAAGTTTCTAATTATTATTATTATTAGTATTATTATTATTATTATTATTATTCAAATAATAACCACGTCTTAACCCCCCTTATTCTTGCGTTGTTTAGTATCCACCATGAAAAGAGGTACAGGACATATATATGTTTAAGATGTAACTTTTAAAAAAGAGAGAAAGACTACTTTGATTTCGTTTGATTTAGTATCAGAAACTGTCCCTCTATATCTTATTATCATTTATATTTTTCAGCAATATTTTCTAGTCTCTGGTCTCGTTGTTGGAAACTACACCATAAAGGTAATAATTTTGTTTTCGTTTTCGTATGCAAAAATGATAGAGTTTTTTCACGCTTAACAAAGTCACTAAAAGTCTCATTGCAATAAAATTGTGTTCGTGCCTTTGAAAGGAGAATTGTGACTCAAATAAAGTCGTATTTCTTGAATTTGTTTTGATGAAGCCTAAGAAATGTTCTATAAATTTCCATTTTGAACACAATTGAAACTGACACAATTGAAGCATAGATCTGGTCCCAATATTATAAATCTCAGATTGGAGGCCAGTCACTAATCTCAATAATCTGATTGGCTGAAATGGAGACCAGTCTCAAAGTTTGAGCATCTGATTGACTGATAATGGAGACAAGTTTCCATTTCATCCAGAGTCACAATTTCAGCCAATCAGATGCTTGAGATTTGAGACCGGTGACTGCAGTTTGTTAATCTTGGGACCCCTGCAATAAAATTAGAACATTAACTTTTTCAGATTATTCCTATCGACCCTTTCCTATTAATAGACGGTAAGTGTGAATGTTATGTTGGAACACCGGACAGCAGAAGATGCATGCTGTGTACTGGATATGCTAGGGCAATTGAAGTGAGGGTCTTGACAGGAACAATTAGTAAGCCACCTTTCGATTTCCACGATGTGGCGCCTCTCTCTTTGCTTGGGTAGTGGAACCCACAACAACTATTTATTTGTTCACCCGCTCCACGTGTTTCTCTAGCATCCCTGTGTTTTTTTGTTTATTTTGCTTCTATTTAATTTGATCGTTACATTTATTCAGGTCATTAGATATGTGTTGTATTATACGCAATATATATTTTAATACGTGATATGTAATTGATATGTATTCGTGATACACCAAAATGTTTTCCAAAGATTTCTTCAAACATAAACTAAACAGGTTTCCAATAAAATTAACTCTGGCGATTATTTGGGCTTTAAGTCAACATTTAAATCATTTGAGATGAAAATATGTGTTATGTGTTGCATGCGGCATGATGGCAAAGGTGCTGTGTTGCATGCCGCCACATAATCACAAAAGTAGTGTGTGAATGCTTCCGCATACAGATAAAAGTGGCTTGTGTTGCATGCCGCCGCATGGTGACAAAGTGGTCTGTTGCATGCCGCCGCATGCAGACTAAAGTGGAGTGTTGCATGACGTCACATGCAGACTAAAATGGAGTGTTGCATGCCGCCGCATGCAGACTAAAGTGGAGTGTTGCATGCCGCCACATGCAGGCTAAAATGGAGTGTTGCATGCCGCCGCATGCAGACTTAAGTAGCTTGTGAATGCCTCCGCATGGTGACAAAAGTGGTCTGTTGCATGCCTCTTCATGGTGACAAAAGTGGTCTGTTGCATGCCGCCGCATGGTGACAAAAGTGGAGTGTTTGCTTGCCGCCGCATGGTGACAAAAGTGGTATTGCTTGCCGCCGCATGCAGACTAAAGTGGAGTGTTGCATGCCGCCGGATGCAGACTAAAGTGGAATGTTGCATGCCGCCGGATGCAGACAAAAGTGGAGTTTTGCATGCTGCCGCATGGTGACAAAAGTGGAGTGTTGCTTGCCGCCGCATGCAGACTAAATTGGAGTGTTGCATGCCGCCGGATGCAGACTAAAGTGGAGTGTTGCATGCCGCCGGATGCAGACTAAAGCGGAGTGTTGCATGCCGCCGGATGCAGACTAAAGTGGAGTTTTGCATGCTGCCGCATGCTGCATGATTGCAAAGTTTCTGTTTTACATACCGCATTATGACAATAGTGGCGTGTTGACAGCAGCAAATAATATAAGAAACCATATGGCATATCACACTGAAGTTTCAGTCGACATACAGCCTTTTTGTTGCAAATATTACAAATTTTATGAACACAACAGCATTGTATCAAAATTGAAGTTATGGATGTTTCAAGTTTGCCTTTTACATTAATTTTAACCTTACTTCCTTTGTTTTGCTTGTGTTTTGTAGTTTACTGTACTCTATTTGAAATTCGTTAATATTTGCTATGATTATGTTTAATAAATCAACATATGTAAACGCTTCCCTCTCTGCTTTGTCACCTCCCTTGGATCTCATGTGGCAACCCTCCATTCCATTTTACCTTTCCAAGCGTTGTGTCATTCCCCTACATTAAAGATATTTTGTGTTGTTATATATATTTTATAACTTCTAATTAATTTGGAAACGTTTAATAAATAAAAAAGTAGACGCAAATCGAGAAAATATCAACAAGTGGAAGCTACGACGAATTCCATTTTATGTTGAAGGATATGTATACATTGCGAAGTATTACTTTATTTCAAAGACATCATTTAATATTGATGCATTTAAGAAGTTTTCACATTCGATAAACCCATCTATCATGTTGTCACTAAGAAATATATACAATAGTTTAACCTTAGTCGCGCAATTAGGACTTGTTTGTGTTATGAATTCGAAGCGAATGAAATATTGCTATGGGAACAAACCTAATTTAAGTTGGAATATACGTGCGATTTTAAAGATCTGCGTTTCTTCTGTTAGTATGAACCTCACAAAAAAGAGACAGAAATTGATGTAGAAAAGTACATCTCAGTTTTCTTTTAAATGGAAGTCATTCAGAAATTTGAATCGTCCAAAAAATCAGTTTCACCAGTTCCCATCATCACGGAAAATATCGAGTTGGATTTTATACTCGGCGATAATGTTTACAATTCTGAAGATACCCAGCTCACTTGATTGATTTTGTTTCTAAGTTTAAGTTTATATCATATTTCTTGTTTTAAACGCAATTTTGAAAAGTTGCTTCCCCTATATTCTGATTAAAACTGTTTGTGGAAACTAAAACGACTCTGTTTGAATTCAACATTTAAATTGATACACGTAAATTAACATAAGAATGTGTCCTCAACACCATAATTGTTCTGATAAAGCGGTGTTTATTATGCACTGTACCTTTCACTTACAAGCGACGAAAGACGAGGACAACACGGTTGCCCTCGTGGTAGCACCGATATTAGTCATAACCCTGGTTGTTACTATACTCTTGATTGTCTGGCATGTTGGCTTCAGACACAAACTACTGCCTTTTATGTCACGGAGGAGGCGTTACCAAGGTAACAGTTAATACAATAATAGTATAATACAATACATTAACGGCGAGAGCAGTCGTTAATTAAACAAAGTATTTGCTTTAAGTGACCCAAACCTGGATTCATTAGTAAGTTGAATTATCCGTTACATTATGACAAAACTTCACCCGAAGTTCTTAATTTCTATAAGTGTAAGAGTAGCGTTGTTTTTGCCCTGTGGCGGCTTAAAGTATCCCCGTACATTCAATCAGTGCTGTTTTTAATAATGACTTTTGACGGTCGTTGAGCACGATACTTATATTGGTGTAAATATGGAGTTGCACTCAACTCGAGGCTAGACGGCGTGGACAGTAATATACATTTCTATTACTGCAATGAACTGTCATAATCAAACCGGCCTGCAATATTTAGATATTTTGTCGTGTTCGGTTGCATATAAAAGTTCCCTTTTCATCTGTTTAAAGTGGCGTTGTTAGTGCCGTGTGGCGGCTGTAAAAGTCTCCCCGCAATCAGTGATATTATAAAATACGCATTTAGAATGCCTTTGGGCACGATTCTTATATTTGTGTAAATATTCAACCCTGGGCAAGGCTGCTTGGACAGTAATATGCACTTGAAACCGAGCCTGCAGTATTTTGATTGATTATCTGTCGTGTTCGGTTGCTTGGAATGTTCCGTTTTTATTAAGGCTATTTAGGTTTTTTCAGAACCTTGCAGAATAAATTATGTTCATGTTTTATTTACATAAAGGGTAACACAATGATACTTCGAAAACTTAAATATTGTTTTAGATAACTAGGTTTAACATTCACAAATTACAAAGCTTTTTACAAAAAGCAAGAACATTCATAATCAATGATTGTAATCCGTCGTAACTGGTTGCAATTTAATTGCAGATTCTTCATCAGTGGCTCAAAGCCAGGAACCAATGAAAGTTCCATGCATTCATATTGTTTATGCGTGGGATCATACCTCACATAAAACTGCAGTTGAAAATTTTGTGCGGCTTATCAGCAACTGCACGGATTACAAGGTCTCTTTGTTTGACATCAGCTTACGGAAACGTTTTGCTGACTCGCTGCTTTCTGTGGGAAACACAACGACAGAAAGTGATTCGGACTCCGGCAGAACCATTGAAGAAAGTGTTGACAACAATACACTAACAGATACCGACGTATTATGCTTTGTCCATTCAGAATGGGCGCAAAAACTTCTAACATTAATAGGGTCAGGGGATGTGGGCGTGGCGGAGGTTACAAGTCGGGAAGATCAAAGTTTTCTTTACTGTGTGAACGAAGTTTGTCAAAATACTGAGTGGTCTTCAAAAATTATATCAATACGTTTCGAGTACACGCCTGAATCAGCGCTGATCAAAGAACCTTTCCTCGGTCCTGTGTTCAATATACCAGAAAACACCGAGTCTCTTGTGAAACATTTATGTTCCAAATCTGAATCTCATTGTTTTGAAAACGCAACTGTACACACGGAAGATAAAATTGCACTCATATCCTCCATTAACGCAGCGTTTGCGTATCAGTGTAAACACAGTCATTGGCTTTTCTCAAAGTTGTTTCATCTTAGAAACGCTCCGTCCAGTGATGACTCTGGCATTGTGATAACAAAACGTCTGCGTTCTAGAAGCACGCGCTCACGAAGCGCTGACACAATTCCATTCCCCATGTGCAAATGTGACGTCAGCAGCAGACGAACTTTGTGTGATGCTTGTTACCGGAAACGAGCGTGTAGGCAAAGAACGCATTCGTGTGACCTGAGTTTTTATCTTCCGGAATCTATTGGAGATGTTGCCAGTGAAAGACTTAGCTTGCTTGAAAGCAAATTCTTAGAAATAAACACTCGCTATCGCCAGGCTCTGCATCATAAAGTCGTTATAGAGGATGACAGTTTTACTCTGGATGGACAAAGTATTTAAAGTATCGCCGGTTTTTAATCAGTGCCTCAAAAAGTTCATGTTCCATAAAGCCTCTTTGGTCAAACAGAAAATTAAATTGACCCTTGCAGAATATCAGTATTGAACTGGCCAATCTTAGAGAGATTATTTTTTACATTAAGATAAAATTTATTTATTAATAAATGAAAATCGTATCAAAGTATTTCTATTGTTCATCGTTCTGGATTTTTGTTTAAAATGGTTTATTCATTAAATGTGTCTTAATTATTATGATAATTTAATTAAAATTTCCATTTTCAACAAGTTTATGTTAGTGAATTTTTTACCATGATCTATCCCAAAAAATCATAGATGACTTTGACAATATCTTTACTTGTTAGCTATGAATCAGTGCCTGTAAAATAATTGAAATGGTGAGTTTCATTTTCAGGAAGTGTCGAATTCAAATATGTTGATTTCGTTTTATTTACATAAATTATGAAACACATAATTACTCATTTGTTTGCAGATTCAATTTTTATTTGATTTGCATATATTTAAAACATCAAACATGAACAATGTCATAAAAATCTACAAAAGCTACGAGGCATTTTGACAATAACACCATTTCTAATGTTTTGTAGAAAAGTGCAACTATGTCCTAGAAATAAGATAGTAAATAAATTGATCCCGTTAACAGCACTGATCAATATGTGTTCAGTCTATTTTAATCTTATCACCATAGTACCACTTAGCTAAAGTGTTGGGGTGAACTCCAAGGTGGTATGCCAAGATAATCAGCTGGCTCAGACCTGTTACCTGTCCAATGTATAAAACAATCAGATATTAAGTAAGCAAAGTGTGCACTATAATCTACAGTAAAACCCCTCTTACAGACCGACCAAAATTAAGATTATCCCGCAAACAAGAGCGCTATTTAAATGTCCATATTAACAGTTTTGCATTAATTTCTACCCTGGAATTTTGACCACCAAAATAATTAAGTCCACTCTCGTCCAGCCCCAGTGGTGGTCTTAAAAGTTGGGTTTCACTGTATAAATGTATGAGTAAAAAAAATATTCAAGTATATGTACAATTGTCTACTACTTATTTTGTTGATGCTTTATGATAAGTTAATATTCTTTGCACCAATAATATCTTTTCCATCTGAATTTGATGGCTATAAAATAACAAGAGTCTATAAATTTATTTTATACTATCAATAAGTCACCTTGACATTCATTAGAATTGATACCTAAACCATGTTTTCTATGTACAGAGTGTGACAGATAGTTCAAGTGCAAGTTGACAATAATATAACCTTGACTGTCTACATTGCATTTGAATTTTAACCCTTTCCTCCATATATACGCATTTTTCCACATTTGCGACCAGTGTAGATCCAGATCAGCTGGCACATCCGTGCCATTTGATCAGGATCACATTTTGGTCAGAAATAACCTAATGAATAAAAAGCAAACAGTTTAGATCCTGATTAGATGGCACTGATGTGCCAGCTGATCTGGATCTAAACTGTTCGCTCATGCAATAATGGTTTATCTATGGAGGAAAGGGTTAAGAAATTAAAGCTTATTTTCCCTTGCATCTTACATATGATTCCCCCACAGTAAAAGCAGGAGATTGATGAAAACTGCAATTTATTCTACACCAATTTTTATAAAAAGTTAAAAAATAAACTATTTACAGCTCTTGCCTGTCATTGTGATTTAACCCTTTACCACATATGTACATGTACATGTTTTCATGCTTGTGCCTTCAATCAAAAACAATAAAAATCTGACAAAAGAACTCTCTAGGTTACAGCACACATTGAACTGTATCGAATGTCGCATAAAACAGGCATGCGTAACAGTGTCTCTTGGGAAAAGCATGAAACAAGAAAAACACAAATCATCTAAGTTTACATTGCATTTCTTTATGTCTTGAGTATATATTATAAGTAAAACATACCTTCAGGTACCCCCATTTTCTCCATCTTCTATATGAAGTAGTGACAGGATGACCTTCAACTATTGCTATATGTCCTAATGTTTGTAGTTTTTCTACCTGCAAACAATATTGCTAGTCATACACTTACTTAACAAAAATAACATCTTGGTTAAGTACTCTGACTTCTTATTAGCAATAAGACTTACTCACCATTAACCCTTTGGTCCATAGATACACCTCTATTGCATGAGTTAACAGTGTAGATCCAGACCAGCTGGCACATCTGTGCCGTCTGATCAGGACCTACACTGCATTTTTATTAGGTTATTTCTGACCAAGAAGTGACAGTTGCCCCTGCTGATCTGGATCTACACTGTTTGCACACATGTCGAAAGGTGATTCTATGTAATAAAGGGTTAAAACTGATTTTCATGAAATTTGAAACATCGTGAGACCAGGGTGTTTATAAAGTTATTAACATTAATAAACAAACATTCTAAAAAATATGCAAGCTTGTCAGAACACATTATAGATATA
Source organism: Corbicula japonica (assembly GCA_038501625.1). Lineage (NCBI taxonomy): Eukaryota > Metazoa > Mollusca > Bivalvia > Venerida > Cyrenidae > Corbicula > Corbicula japonica. The sequence goes on along the minus strand of JAZAYU010000017.1, from coordinate 5,613,357 downwards.
AAAGTCACAATATTATTGATTTTCTGTAATGGTCATTGGTAACTATTACAACTTCTCAACACTTGCAATATACGAAAACTGTGTTTTAGTAAAATAACTGATCTTTTTTTTTCATAAAAAAAACAACAACAAACAGGCTCTCCTTTGACTAATTTTAAATGTTGTGACTTTAACATTTGTATTGTGTTCTTTAGTTAGTTTGGTGACCTTAATTTAACAAATTACTGAGTAATGCTCATTTTATATGGGGCGCCTCGCAGTAATAGGTACCTTCAGACAGTTGACTTAAATTCATGAAATGATGTGAGCAGAGGACATTACTTAGAATGCATTTTGCGGCAAAAAAATATCATTACTTTGTCAATATATGTAATAAAATCTTTAATTAGATATGAGAAAATATCAGTTAGCTCTTAGCTCTTTCCAGATAACGTAAAAACTCAAATGACACCTTTTCCCATGGCGTGCGAGTGAACGTAGGGTTTATAATTTCTGAGTCATGCTAAGATCCAGTTAAACAATCAAAGTGGTTTTGTTGTACCCAAAAAGAACAAAAATGACTTTGAACTATTCTTTACAATTAGTCTAAACAATTAAAATGGTTCTACAAGCTTTTGCCATGCGTGATGAAATCAGTTTTTCCACTGAATACAGTTAACAAGCATACTTCACTTAAGTGGTCTTACAAATTATTAAATAAGACAAACATGTCCATCCCTAGAAATCTTTGCACAATATTCAGCACAACCATTTTAATAACTAATGCATATTGATTATGAACATTTGCACTGAATATCTGCTCTGTTTCCAATGATTTATTACTTGTTATTTCAAAGGGTGAAAACCTCGAATGATATTCGCACAAGTGGCATAGCTAATTTGTTTAAACCTTTACTTCATATGAATCATTTTATCACATGTGCGACCAGTGTTGATCCAGATCAGCACAGATGTGCCAGCTGATCTGGATCTACACTGTTCACCCATAAAGGTGTATATATCATGAAGTAAAGGGTTAAATCAAACTGAAAGAGTTCTCACCATGATATAATCTTCCATGAGGAAATATGGAGGAAACCCTCCGACCATGTTATACACTTCCTTGGTCATAAAAATAGCTTGATCTCCATATGGTTTCTCTGGAACATAAAGTTATTAAGTATTATTGTATACATTCACTGTAAATACTTTAAGATACATAACACAACACATTTCACCATTTTAAGCATGTAATTTGAAATTCCCTTAAGAAATATCATTGGACCCAAACACTCTAAAAATTGAAATATCAATCTGTGAGCACTATATCATGTTTGCATTTATCCACCACCTTCAAGGCAACTATTCTCTTCCTTATTTTTTTTTTATTTTAAAATCTTTCTTGACACATGCTATTTGACATCTTTTAAAAAAATGGCAGTCTGAAAACATGACAACAATAATGACATGAAGAAGTTTGCAGTTTTATAGGTGGTCCTAGGTGTATAAAGGACTGTGCAGTTTTAAAGATGGCGATAGTGGTATAAGAATAATTAGGGCTTTGCAGTCTTGAAGATTATCCAAGGAGAATAGGGAATTTTAAGCCTGGAAGATTGCACTAGGCATATGAGGGTCAAGTAGTCTTAAAAATAGTGCTAGGGGATGAGACTTGTGATCCCAGATGCATGGCAGACTTTGCAGTATCAAGTATTCCTAATAAAGTTATTTCTAATCAAGTCTGCATTTTTGTGTTCTGTGGTTTCCCCTTGATCCTTCAAACCAGTTAAGTTGTCTTTCTTTAGATATATGGTTAAATCCTGTTTGTCTTTACGGATCAACTTACCATATTTCACTGCACGCTTATTAGTTCCCCAAACTAAAGCTTTCATTTGAAGAATAAACCACCAGGGCTCCTTTCTCTGCCTGCAGAATAATATTCAACAACAAGTAAATAAAAATTTAGCAAAATTGTGAACAAGAAAAAATGTTTCAGTTAATTTTTTTTTAAATTTGGACCAAATAGAATTCTGTAATACCAATAGATGGAACCAGAAATTTAACAAGAGCTGTCAGAGGAGACAGCATGCTCGACTATTCGAATCATTTGAAACAAATGCAATTTGAAGATTAAAACAGTAACAACTATGGCCATACATTCATGTGCAATCAGTAAAAATATTAACAAATATTAACAAGTGAATGGTAAGGGAAAAATTCATTTCAAATAACAGAAATAATTTCATAATGTACCATAAATATTAAACTGAAAAGGGGAATAACTATGAAATATTTCTGAAGTTGTTAGAAAACTTGTTAGAAATTTTTTTATTAGAGATATTTACTTTTAGTCAATTATCAATCACTTCAGTAATGTTACAGAAAAGAACTGACCTAAAGGCATGGAAATGGTACACAACTCACCAGCTTGTCATGGTGAACATTTCTGGCAAGTTACTATATTCCTAATGTATTTAAAACCCTGACAAGAAAATTCTATTTTAGTAGCAGTGACCTTGGACCTACAGGCATGGGCATGGTACGGGACACACCAACTTGTCATGATGACCATTTGTGTCAAGTTATTTTGAAATCACTCTATTCCTAACGAAGTTACAGCCCGGACAAGAGAAATCTATTTTTAGTAACAGTGACCTTGACCTACAGGCATGGTCATGGTATGGGATACAACACCCTGTCATTGTGAACAATTGTGCAAGTTATTTTGAAATCTGTCCATTTATAATGAAGTTACATCCCGGACAAGAAAATTCTGTTTTAAGTAACAGTGACTTGGACCTTCAGGCTTGGGTATTGTGTGGACACACTGCCTTGTCATAGTGAACGTTTGTGCAAAGTTATTTTGAAATCCCCCATTCATAACAAAGTAACAGCACGGACAAGAGTATTCTATTTTTTGTAAGATTGACTTTGACCTTTGACCTACAGGCATGGGCATGGTGCGCGACACACCACCCTGTCATAGTGAACATTTGTGTCAAGTTATTTCGAAATCCCTCCATTCAAAACAAAGTTACAGCCTGGACAAGAAAATTCTATTTTTAGTAACAGTCACCTTGACCTTGGATCTACAGCCATGGGTATTGTGCGGACACACAGCCTTGTCATTGTGAACATTTGTGTCAAGTTATATTGAAATCCCTCCATTCATAACAAAGTTACAGCCCGGACAAGAAAATTCTATTTTTTGTAACAGTGACCTTGACCTTCGACCTACAGGCATAGGTATTGTACGCGACACACCGCCTTGTCATGGTGAACATTTGTGCCAAGTTATTTTGAAATCCCTCCATTAATAATGAAGTTAAGGGCCAAGTGTATATTTTGCTTAACACAAAATGTAAGTGGAAAAGGGGCATAATTTGAAAAATATTGAAAGCAGGGTTATGGGTCTTGTTGGTTATGATGTAGATTTTGATGGTGAAAATATATTTCAAGTTTCAAGGCAATATCTCAAGTAGTTTTGAAGTTATGGGCAAAATGCATATTTTGCTTAACACAAAATATAAGAAAAAAGGGGCATAACTTGAAATATATTGACAGCAGAGTTATGGGTCTTGTTGGTAATGATGTAGAATTTGATGGTGAATATATATTCCAAATTTCAAGTTGATATCTCCAGTAGTTTATAAGTTATGGACCAAAGTGCATATTTTCCTTAACGCAAAATTTAAGTGAAAAAGGGGCATAACTTAAAAAATATTTGTAGCAGAGTTATGGGTCTTGTTGGTAATGATGTAGAATTTGATGGTGAATATATATTTCAAGTTTGAAGTTGATATCATAAGTAGTTTTTAAGTTATGGACCAAAGTGCATATTTTGTTTAACGGACGGAGTCGCCGACGCCGACGCCGACACCGGGGTGAGTAGGATAGCTCCCCTATTCTTCGAATAGTCGAGCTAAAAAAGCCATGAACCACATACGATGAAAATACTACATGCTCAGTTGAACTGAATTTGTCAATTTCAACAACTAAGTTAGTTCTATGTAAAGATTTGATCTGTAACAGCTAAAGCTAAAGCAAAAGCAAGATTTATGAGGCACAAATCAAAACATAAAACAAGTTATTAAAAAAACAGTCCAGGGAGTTTTCCAGTTTTACAGCTAAGCACATCAAAAGCACAGATCCAGATCAGACGTGCAGTTGCTTTGGAAGATCTGGGTCTATAATGGTCTAAATTCTGTACCTATTATGGTCACAAATTCTGTGCTTAGCACTTGACAGGGTTATGTTTCTTTTCAACAGTTTAATAACTGAAAAGAACTCGGTCAACCTAGAGCTGGTATTCAAACTTTTAAAATTCAACTGATGTTGAAAAGGGTCATAATTTTTTAAAAAGTTATGATACTTGTCATATCAATAGTAGTATGTAAGATATACATGTGATAAAGTTTCAAAAAAGTCTGAGTAGAAAAGCTTAATGCAGTCATAACATAACAATTTACTGCTTTGGACATAGCTTATACACTACAGGCAACAAGGGTAGATTCAGATCAGCCAGCACATCTGTACAGCCTGATTAGGATCAACAGTTTCTGCTTACTTGTCAGATATTACCTAATGAATCTTAAAGCAATCAGTCTAGATCCTTTTCAGATGGCATGGGTGGATCAGGCAGATCAGGATCTACACCAGTTGCACATAGGACAAAAGCCATATCTATGCAGTAAAGGAATATTGGAGCTTAAAGGTATTCACCCGTAAAAACTCAAAATGTTATTTGTGTTTTATTTCTTTGGACATGGATTAATGCCTTTCCTCCATAACTACATTTTTTGGGTTGGGCAAACAGTGGAGATTCAGAGCAGCCAGCACATCCATGCCATTTGATTAGAATCTACACGGTTTGCTTTTTGATTCATTAGGTTATTTCTGACAATGCAGCAAACCGTGCAGATATAGATCAGATGGCACAGATGTGCTGGCTGATCTGGATCTACACTGTTTGCACATGCAATAAAATGTGTATATATGGAGAAAAGGGTTAAAAAGTATTTCCCTTTAAAAAAGTTATTGGTTTTTCTCTGCCCAAGGTTATAAAGCTGAGATTGGAAACCAGTCTCAAATCTCAAGCATCTGATTGGCTGAAATGGCGAGCAGTCGCCATTTCAGCCAATCAGATGCTTGAGATTTTAGACTGGTTTCCAATCTCAGCTTTATAACCTTCAGCCGTCTTCTTTGGAAATGGCTTTCAGCTTGTGTCGCCTTACTACTACTCTTGTTCTGAAAATCTATAGGCCATTCAATAAAAGATGTGTTTGACTTACAATGTACTCACAACTCAGAATCATCCAGGACATCTAGTTGGAATGGAAATGCCCCCGCAACCACTCCTGGTTTGTTCAAACACTCCCAAGCTAGGATGTCAAAGTTTGGTGGAAGTCTGGTGTCTGCATGAAGGAACAGAAGGTTTCTGCCAGCAGCCTTCTTTGCACCAGTCATCAGCTGATTTCCCCGCCCTAATTAACATATTAGAAAGAAAACAGATGAGTGGGTTTAACACAGCCATATGTTAGGACCATGATTCTTGTACACCAGTAATAACCCTGGGCTGAATGTTATAAATCTGAGATTGTAAACCAGTCTCAAATCTCAAGCATTTAATTAGCTGCTGAAATCCAGTTTTTAAGATTTTGTTACTCAATGGAAGAAATAAATTATCACGTGAACATTTTCTTACCAGGTTTACTTGAGACAACATGTATGGGGACATGAGAAGTTTTACTGAAATCTGTGACAATATCAACAGTTGAGTCCTGGCTACCTCCATCAACAATCAGAACTTCTTTTATGTTTTTCAAATTGGCACTATTCTGAAACAAAATGAAAGTTATTAAATACCCCCACATGTATGCTTGATAATTGAACTGGGAATGCTTCGAATCAATGGCATAATGTGCCCCACTTTCAATCCAAAGTGTCGTCTTCACAGTAGCCACATATTCAGCAAGTTTCATCACAATATCTCATTCCTTCTAAATTTATTGAGCAGAAATGGTTTAAATATGTTAGTAACAGTGGCCTTTATCTAACTTTTATCTAAGAACTGTGTGCCAAACATTGTTTATGAGAAATCATCCAGAAACCATTTTTTCTATTTTTAGTAACAGTGACCTTGACCCCATCAGGCCCAATTTCAATACCAAGTTTCGTCTTCACAGACACTACCTATATAGCAATTTTCATGACAATATCTCATTCTGAACCAAAGTTATTGAGCATACAGTTTATTTTCTATTTTTAGTAACAGTGACCTTGACCCCACAGGCCTTGAATCCCAAAAGTCATCTTCACAAAAACCATCAATACACCAAATTTCATTTAAGAATCTCATTCCAAGCTATAGTTACTGAGTGGAAACGAAGTTTTGAAGTTTAAATAACAGTGACCTTGACCTTGAACCCACAGGCCCCAAAGTCAAACCTAATCTTTATCTTGTTATGTTACATCTGTGTCCCAAAAAATAATTAAATCTATGAAGTATTTCATGAGTTATAGTCCAGAAACAATTTTTCTTTTTTAAGTTACAGTGACCTTGACCCCTACCCCTCAGGCCCCAAAGTCGAACTCGACCTGTATCTTCTGATATTACATATATGTACCAAAAAAGGATTTAATCTGTGAAGTTTTTCATGAGTTATTATCTGGAAACCCTTTTTCTATTTTTAGTAATACTGACCTTGACATTGACCCCACCAGCCCCAAAGTCGAACTTGACCTGTATCTTGTGATGTTACATCTATTTACCAAACAAGGATTAAATCTGTGAAGTGTTTCATGAGTTATCATCCGGAAACCATTTTTCTATTTTTAGTAACAGTGACCTTGACACTGATCCCACCAGCCCCAAAATCGAACTTGACCTGTATCTTATGACGATATACCTGTGTACCAAAAATTATTTAATTCTGTCAAGCCTTTCGTGAGTTATCATCTGGAAACGAAGAATCCGACCGACCGACCGACCGACAGACCGACCGACCGACCGACCGACAAGCTCACTCCTATATACCCCCTCAAACTTCGTTTGTGGGGGTATAATAATCATCATTCTTGTTGTAAAGCAATCCCAAAACAGCATGTTTAGTACTGGTAATTTTTACATTTTGCACTGGTTTAAACTCTGTAACATCAACACTATGAAGCAACCTTTCTTTGTCTCCAACCGGTGTTCAATGTTTTTCAAACTGGTATTCGATGTTGAAGAGACTTACATGCTACTTAATTGAAATGTTGTCATTTTGATCTACTACTGTGTACTAACCAATCATCTAACAGACTGCTTTAAAAAGGCATATGACATGGAGATTTTAAATAGAATAAAAGAACAAAATTCGCATAATTAACCCTTTCCTCCATATATACGCATTTTTACGCATGTGCGACCAATGTAGATCCAGATCAGCAGGCAAATCTGTGCTGTCTGATCAGGATAGGCACTGGTCGCATTTTGGTCAGAAATAACCTTACAAATCAAAAAGCGAACAGTTTATCATGGATGTGCCGGCTGATTTGTATCTAAACTATTAGCCCATGCAATAACAGTGTGTATATGGCGGAAAGGGTTAAGCCTCTAGAGCAGTCTCAGAACTCGATGTATACCTGAAGGAGATTATTCAGCATACAGAGTATATTGTTCTCTTCATTGAGCACAGGAACTACAATACTCCATGAGGTGTCACACAGGTCTGTCCTCAATATACCTACATGTTTCTCAAACACTGAGATATCTTCTTCTGTGTCCTGTACAAAATGTAATCATGGCCCAAGATCATAAAACTAAGATTGGAGACCAGTCTCAAATCTCAAGCATATGATTGGCTGAAATGGTGACCAGTTACCATTTCAGCCAATCAGATTCTTGATATTTGAGACTGGTCTCCAGATTTAGTTTTATGATCTTGGGTACAGTACTCTGGTTTTTTTCATTTTTGACAGCGTAGATGGGTATGTACCACTGTCAAACTACAATTCTTTATCTTGAGAAACAGTATACAGTTATTTCATATGTGATCTGGGAACAGTTAAAGCGGCATTACTTCAATTTAACCTGCTCTTGTATGAAATATTACATGTATTTGGAACTATAGGCACAAAATTGCAGCATTAGTTCTGGCTAATAAAATTTTAATTTACTAAAATAAATTTGGTCCGCGCGACTTAAAGCAAAAGTAGAATTTCCGAAATGTCACAGAAATCGAGATCATGCACTTGATTGTAAAAGTACCTACAACAGCTGTCAGATCAGAGAGAAATAAAAAAATAGCATTTAAGGACCGTAACTCCAGAATGACTGAAGCTGTCTGAGTGGTTTATAATCTTGTTCACCACATTATGCCCTTAACCATTCTGACTACACAGAAAGGGAGCATGCATCAGCAATTAATGGACCATAACTCCTGAGCAGTTAGAGCAAACTGGCTGGTTATTAAACATTATGGCTGTTAACTTCAAATCAAGTTTGGTGAAAACTAGATAAGTATTACATGTATTAGCCATTAACCATAGTAAGTCCAATTCTCTAATGTGTCTACGAAATGGAGAGCTAAACTTTACCACATCCTGAAGTTCTACAGGCAGAATGGAAATGTTAGCATTCACAGCTTTAGCCTTGTTCACTTGTTGAAGGAATACTTTGTCTGTACCCCAGTCTATGTCTTCAAATATTCTTTCTGCAAACATACATTAAAAATATAACACATGTTTTTTGGGACAAGTATTATATCAAACAAAACATGATACTGGTATGTATTAATATAACACATCATTTCAAATTACACAAACATGTACCTGTTAAGAACAAATGTTCAAGAAATTAGTACTGACTGGAGATGTTTATAGACGCAAGTTCATTTCTTTACTATGAAATATTGATGTTTACGCAAACCTTATTTTGTAAATGAAGTCATTAACTTGAATATATTACATCAGATACTTGAAGACGTGACTAGGGAAAAGATGAGATTTTCTTTCCCTTGTAAATCACGCTGAAATACTTATATGGTATACAGGAATGTTTCTTCCTGACTGATAAATTCCAAATCTAGGAATTAGTGTTAAATACATTGAAAAAAATCTGTTTACCATTGTCATTACATTTCCAAGAAATAAATATAGCTACTTCGTTTCATCATTTTGATTTGAAGTACCAGTAAAAGATTTTAGTTTGATGTGCAAATATAATATATTATCGGGCTCTAACTAGTTTGTATTTTTATAAAAATTTGAAGTACTGACTGACAGGATACTCACAAACCATGGTATGACCCCTAGAAAACAAGCTTGGACTGAAGGTTATAAAACTGAGATTGGAAACCAGTCGCAAATCTCAAGCATCTGATTGGATTAAATGGTAATGACTGGTCGCCATTTCAGCCAATCAGATGCTTGAGATTTGAGACTGGTTCATATGCTCAGTTTTTTAACCTTGGGCATTGATGACAATTAACCCTTTACTCCTTATATAGAATGTGCAACTTATGTAGATCGAGATCCACCTGTACATCCATGCCATCTGATCAGGAACTGCACTATTAGCCAACTGGTCAGAAATAACCTAATGAACAAGAGGGCCAATAGCCCTATCGCTCACCAGATTCTTGGATTCATGAAATGAAAGGTAGAAAAATATTCAAGAAAATAACAAATACACAGCTGACTTTGCAACAATTTAAATAACGGGCCTTATAGCATCACACAAAGATGTGTTTTCACATTTCATGAGATGACGATTCTACTTCATTTGCTGGTGTATTATAGCATTTCATACCGTCACACTTGTGTTTAGTTCCAAGAAGCCTCTAGTCTTCAATCCATTACATAAATGCAAATAATCTGTTTTCTTTTGAGGCAGTAGTTTGGTTGAAATTAATAGAATATACCTTTTCCTACAAAAATGCTTAACCCTTTCCTCCATATATATACCTTTATTGCGTGGACAAACAGTGTAGATCCAGATCAGCCAGCATATCCCTACCATCTGAACAAAATCTACACTGTTAACTTTTTTATTTGTTCAGTTACTTCTAAAATGCAACCAGTGCAGATCCAGAACAGACGACACAAATGAGCCAGCTGATCTGGATCTACACTGTTGGCATTGCATAAAAATGTGTATATATGAAGGTAAGGGTTAAAGACAGGTTTGGTCAAGATCAGGGCCAAAGACAACAAGAGCCATGTTACACATGGTTAATCCCCCCGCCGGAAATAAGTTACGTGAAGGTTGTACTTTTGTATAATTTACAAAAAAAACCCTAAAAATAGGCAAGGTAGAGTTATTGTTCTTATACACTGCATTACCTACCAATGTGCTCTGTCAGTGTATGAAATTTGAATAAAATCCCTCTAGTAGTTTTGGAGTTATGCTCCGGACAAAATTTATCAAGTAATTCTGATAAAGGGAAATAACTCTAAAATAGGCAAGGAAGAGTTATTGTTCTTGCACACTGCACTACCTACCAATGTGCTCTGTCAGTGTATGAAGTTTGAATAAAATCCCTCAAGTAGTTTTGGACTTATGCTCTGGACAAAATTTATTAAGTAAATCTGATAAAGAGGAATAACTCTAAAAATAGGCAAGGTAGAGTTATTGGACTTGCACACTGCACTACCTACCAATGTGCTCTGTCAGTGTATGAAGTTTGAATAAAATCCCTCTAGTAGTTTTGGAGTTATGCTCTGGAAAAAATTCATCAAGTAAATGTGATAAAGGGGAATAACTATTAAAAAAGGCAAGGTAGAGTTATTGCACTTGCACACTGCACTACCTACCAATATGCTCTGTCAGTGTATGAAATTTGAATAAAATCCCTCAAATAGTTTTGGAGTTATGCTACAGACAAAATTTATCAAGTAAATATGATAAAGAAGAATAACTCTAAAAATAGGCAAGGTAAAGTTATTGTTCTTGCACACTGCACTACCTACCAATGTGCTCTGTCTGTGCATGAAGTTTGTATAAAATCCCTGTAGTAGTTTTGGAGTTATGCTCCGGACAAAATTTATCAAGTAAATATGATAAAGAGGAATAACTCTAAAAATAGGCAAGGTAGAGTTATTGATCTTGTACATTGCACTACCTACCAATGTGCTCTGTCAGTGTATGAAGTTTGAATAAAAGCCCTCAAGTAGTTTTGGACTTATGCTCTGGACAAAATTGTTTCGGACGGACCCACAGACGGACGAAGGGCATTTCTAATATCCCCCTCGCCTTTGGGGGGGATAAATAAAACTGAGACTAGAGACCATACTCAATTCTCAAGCATCTGACTGCCGAAAACTGATACTAGTCTTAGAAAAAAATAAATGCATTAGTTCTGAGACCTCCTATTAATTTGCAAGTTTGTGTACATACACTGTATACAGCTGAGACCTCTCTTTAACCCTTTCCTCCATATATACCCATTTTTACGCATCTGCGACAAGTGTAGATCCAGATCAGCCGGCACATTCGTGCCTTCAGGATCTGCACTGGTCCCATATTGGTCAGAAATAACCTAATGAATCAAAAAGCGAACAGTGTAGATCCTGATAAGATGGCACGGATGTGCCGGCTGATCTGGATCTTCACTGTTCATCCACGTAATAAAGTTGTGTCTATGAAGGAAAGGGTTAATATAATCTGAACATTTTTAGAATGTACTTCAAATTTGTTGTAGTTGTTGTTTTACTTACTAACAGTGAATAAAATATTAAGAAAAGCCTGATATTTAAAGTGTTGTAAAGTAAGAATGTTTATTTGGTCAGTATCCATAGAAAATGACAAAATTTACCTTATAAAAACTTCCAGAGCAAAGTTCTTAATATTGCATAACACAGATCTAAGCAGGAAAGTTCAGTAGGTCATTTAAACCAGCAACAGGAGGAATGAACTAATACATCTTAACATATTAAGATTGAATCTAAATATAGCTGAAGACAGGTAAAACTATTGGAATTTTGACACTTGAAATTTTCACCCTGCTACTAAAATGTTTCAAATTTTATCACTGAACAACCAGTGAATGAAATGTTCAGGAAAGATTGAATTTTAAGATGGTATGAAGTTTGTGCCAAAATCTGGTTGATAACTGTAGAAAATCAAAGGTTAAAAACAGATTTTAAAAGAAAAAAATTTTTAAAACCCCAAGGCGAGGCCCCTGGGCAATTCAAGAACATGATTTTAATAATTTGAGTAAAGATCATCAATATCAATATTCATACCAAATTTGATGACAATCGGATAAAAAATGTGACCTCTATTGCTTTAACAACATTTTCGCTTAAATCTGACCTAGTGACCTAGTTTTTGACCCAAGATGACCCAGTTTCGAAAGGGATCGCCACACCATCAAGAGAAACATTCTGACCAAGTTTGATGACAATTGGTTAAAAATTGTGGCCTCTATCGCGCTAACAAACAAAATGCTGACGGACAACGAACATCTGGTCCCTCTCTGATCACAATAGCTCACTCAGAGCCTTTGGCTCTGGTGAGCTAATAAAAAAGCAAACAGTGTAGATCCTGATCAGAAGGCATAGATCTATACTGTTTGCCCATGCAATAAAGGTGTATCTATGGACGCCCATGCAATAAAGGTGTATCTATGGAGTAAAAGGTTAAAAACATACCAATATATTGTATCGCCCCGCAGTTGAAGCCCACCAGGTAGTAACCTCCATCAGTCGCTTTACCAAGAACCATGTCCGTATGTGGCTTCTTTAGAACATCAAATGCTGTATTTATAACACTGTGTGTAATTCCTGGGATGTCTGCACCTGTGAGAGAATACATCATCATCAGGGCTGAAGGTTATAAAACTGAGTTTGGAAACCAGTCTCAAATCTCAAGCATCTGATTGGCTGAAATGGCGACTGTTCACCATTTCAGCCAATCAGATGCTTGAGATTTGCCTACAAAAAATAACTATTTGGCTCTTGTTAAATGACGTAAATGGTCTTTTAAAAAAACTTCAAATCTGACTAAATAAAAAAAAAATTCAGTCAGTGGGGAAAATGGGGACTAGAATGACACCTTTTTGGTAAAGGGGAAACAGCCTAATTAATCAGCAGTAAATTACACAAAAAAATCACCGTGTAAAGACACTTTATTACACTGAAACACTGAAAAAAAATTAACATGAGTAAATACTAGTGATGAGCCAATTAATTATATAGTCTATGAATTGCAATCAAAATGAAAACCTCCTCAATGTGATGGCAGACAAAAATTAAACAAGAGCACCATGAATCGGGGCAATATACGCCCAAAGGGTTGCATTAGAGGATGTGAGCAAAATTTAGACTTTTGAAGCCTAAAGGACAGGAACACGCATCAAAATGGTCCAATTAAAAAAGATTGAAGTTATATATAAAAAAATGTAAGTCCCACCCTGAAAATCCTAACCAGGTACAAAAATGTAATAAAAACACCAAAAAAATTTGTCTTGGTTTTTCTGCACTGCCAATAATAAAAAAGTTACAAATTATGCTACTGATAGTCACATACAAGGGAAGTAATTCAATAAAAAGTTAGCAAACAAAAAAAGATATCCCAAATAAAAACCAGATCACTGCAATCAAGAGGAAATGCCGAGCAATACACACAAAGTCATACGACACTTAAATCCAAAGTGTGACCTTGACCTTGAAGTCAGCCATCCCGAATATGGGATCTGCACGTCATCTCAATGTAGTGAACATATGTGTCTGATGTCTTCGAACTCCTTTAAGGGGTTCAAGAGTTAGAGAGTGGAAGGGAAACAAAGTCATATGACAGATCCCTAAGTCTGACCTTGACCTTGAAGCCAGCAATCCTGAACATGGCTTCTGCATGTCATCCCAATGTGGTAAACATTTATGTCAGGTTTCTTGGAAATCCTTCAAGGGGTTCAAGAGTTAGAGAGCGGAAGGGAAACAAAGTCATATGACCTTTGACCCCTAACTCTGACCTTGACCATAAAGAACGATCCGGAACATGGCTTCTGCATGTCATCTCGATGTGGTTAACATTTTTGTCAGGTTTCTTCGAAATCCTTCAAGGGGTTCAAGAGTTACAAAGCAAAAGGGAAACAAAGTCATATGACCTTTGATCCCTGTCTGACCTTGACCTTGAAGCCAGCCATACTGAACATGGCTTCTGCAGGTCGCCTCAAAGTGGTTAACATTTTTGTCAGGTTTCTTTGAAATTCTCAAGGGGCTCAAGAGTTACCGAGCGGAAGGGAAACAAAGTCATATGACCTTTGATCCCTAAGTCTGACCTTGACCTTGAAGCCATCAATCCTGAACATGGCTTCTGCATGTAATCTCAATGTGGTAAACATTTATGTCAGGTTTCTTTGAAATCCTTCAAGGGGGCACAAGAGTTACAGAGCGGAATGGAATTTGCTGACGAGAGACAGAAAGACAGACAGACAGACAGACAGACACCGAGGCAAACATAATATACTGAACAAAAATGAAAACTTACCAGTTTTTAAATTCAAATATTTTGTTTAGTGATGATATATTTTATCTTTCATTTAATTTGTGTTATTTGCACATATCTGGACATTTGATAAAGCAGGAAGACGTTGTTATTTTTTCACAGGGGTCAATGTTATTTCCTCTTTCCTAAATAATGATGAAATTGATATTTTTTAACAAAAAAAGTCTCAAACAGATTATTTGACTGTCAACTTTAGAAGTTTATGACATGTAGAGAAGGAAAAACACAATCTTAAAAGCCCACTGATGCAAAGAAATACGATACAGTTACATAAATGTCCGTTTTAGCAAATTACCTCCCTTTTAATTAAAATCAGAACAAAATCCAACGCTTAATATTCCAAAACCACATACTGTTGTTCTTTGTTTATTTTTTGAAACCGATAGATACTGAACCAACAACTTTCAACATAAACATGTTGGTGATCAAATTCCAGCAGATATTTGCATTCACTGGCATCATTTATGTAATAGGAGTTTTCCATGTTATTTTTGTCAAGTTTTCATTTTGGCTCAGTATATGTCCCTTCGGGGTTATAAATGTTCTTAAAAAGAGTTCATATTCCTAAATATAAGGAAAATGTGAGAAATGTTGATTTCACAGTTGGATTAAAACCCTACTTATTTCTTCAACAACTGTTTTGCTGTATTAAAGAATCCTTAAATGGGGAACATATTTAATATATAGACTTAATACAAGGTAAAACTTTTGTCTTAATAACCATTTACTCCATGAATACTGCTTATAACCCATGTGTGACCTATGCTAAAGGTTATAAAACTGAGCATTGAAACCATTCTCAAATTTCAATTTATAACCTTCAGCCCTGTTTTTTAACCCTTTACTCAATGCATACAGCTTATATCCCATATGTGACCAGGGTAGATGCTAGATCGGCCTGCACATCTGTGCAGGATCATCACTGGTTGCTTCTTGTCCAGAAATAACTAAAACAAATCTAAAAGCAACTAGTGTTGATCCTGATCAGACTGAATGGGTTGTGCAGGCTGATCTGGATCTACATTGGCCACACATAGATGCTAAGCCATATCCATGAAGTAACAGGTTAAGAAACATATTCAGTCATACATACTTAAACCATCTCACATTAATTATTATTAAAGTAGACACAATCTCAGGAAAAGTCAATTAACTTGAAGGCCCTCTTCTCTTCCTGCTGTAAAACATTAAAATAACCTAACAATCACAATAATTGCAAAACTGTAAAAAATGATACCTATAACAATAACATATGTATTTCCTCTTTTAAAACTGTTTTTGACTGCTCGTTTTAATTTTTCTCCCAATGAAGCACCAACTTGAGGTCTGTAGGTACATGGAAGGCCACACAGTTTCCTATCTAACCAAAAGCTCATGTCATCATGTGTGCCACCATTATACTGCAGGGTTACAGAAAATGTCCCGAACCAAGAGGAAACTTTCTGAAGAACTTGTATAATATGCTCTGTCTGAAAAATGGATACACATGGCAAAACTGATTAAGACATCTTGTTTTTTATATTTCTACACTATGCACTTATAAAATTGATTACAGTTTACTAAAAACAAATCTTTTACAGGCTCAATCAAACTGAGCCTGCAACATTTTCATATTTGTTCGATGGCTTTCAAAGTTCCTTTTCATCTATTGTAATCAAGAGTCAAGAGTTTGTCTTCAAAGATTGGGAGTTTACCAACTGAAAGGTGAGGTATGCCAACTTCATAAATTATTGGACACAAATTGCCAATAGATTATGACAGAATAAGTCAATAACCATCGCTCTTTAGCTAGCTCTTTTGCAACATGGTAAAATGTACTGACTGCACAATAAGTTAAGCAACAGTTTGCTCAATCTGGATGGGTGTCACACTGGGGTGTGGTTGGTTGGCCTCCAGCAGAAATTACCATGCTAGTGTCTGGAGTGCTAGACTGCAGTTCACATGCTTGTGTGGTTGATGGCTGGCTGCCAAATGTGTGGGGAGAAAGTAATAAAAGCAGCATAATCTTCAGCAACATAGTTAAAGTGTTCTGATTACCTAACAAGTTAAGCAACAGTTTGATCAGTTACTGCCTGGACAGAAGGATGTCCTGTGAGGGATGGCTGGTTTGCCCACTGGTTATTACCTCTGATCTATCAAGTTTCTAAAACATCATTATAATATGTATTACAACATTTCATTCTGTTGTAAGCCACCAGCAACTTAACAGCAGACCTACCATAAACACCTGTAACCTTGCTGCTCCTTCAGGTCCCAGAGCAGGGATCATGCGGGTTTTGGCTTTGCCAGCCACCGGGTATCGTGTGAAAACTATCACCTCTTTTCTTGTCCTCTTGACCCTATTGACCATTACGAGAAACGAGCATATTATACTTAACATTGACGCAAAAACTACACACAAATTACAATTTGTAAAATACCATTCGTCTGCCATGTTTTGATCATGTGACATGTAGTACAGCCGCTTACAACAAAAACAAATAAAAATGAAAATATGAAACTATTTGCCACATAATACAGTCATATTGTACTTTTATTCTTTATTTTAAATTCAAAATAAACGATTTAGAAAAAGAAAAATCGTAAAAGAATGCAAGCGAAGAATTTGGTAAATGTTACGCAATTAATATTTTATTTGACAGAAGCTGCTATGTCAAAGTTGTAAACAAAATTATTTTGTATTACATTTTAGTTTTCTTTGCAGAAAATGGACCAGCACGAATTAATTTTGTGTTGCAGGCGAGGTGATCTGTCAAAAATAAAGTGCGTATCAACATGACAATCAATCGTGTTCGTGCATTTAACAAGTTACTTGCAGCTCTTCAAATTTGACCTTACATTTTGTAACTGCAAAACAATTAACCCATATTATGGCATATATACTCAGTTTGCATGTATAAACAGTATACACACAACTAATGTTTTTAATGGAATATGCAAGAAACAGTAAAATGTTACAATTTTTCAGTAGAACTCCTCCATGCATACTGATATTGTATTGCACCATTTGACAACAATGCTATCTCAGTGGTTCTTCAAGACTAAATTTCAGAAGCAAGGCAAAGACTGCACTGTTATATAGTTACTTTCGCTGGCAAATATCTTACAGGCTTAAGCTTATAGCATTTATAACATTAAGAATACATTATTTATTTGCTGAAGAATCAAGGTGTAAATTTGAACAGTTTTCTGGGTTAGAATATCTTGATAATTAGGTCTGTCTTGTGTGTCATCTGACTCATCAAGGTGATGAGTAAATTGACACTGAGTAAATAGTTCTGAATTTCATTCACTTCCTGTTTTGGTTAGTCTTATAAACTTTCAAAGCATGCAAGTCATAGTTATATATGGAGATACATTCAAATGTCAAAAAATATTTTCTGGACTGAGTCCCTTATTGATATCTGAATTTTGCTCTTTCAATAAATTATACTGAAATATCCACACATTATTTAATTCTTTGATAATTTACATAACAAATAGTTTATTATGACATTCTATACTAAATTCTTTATGAGATATGTTACTAAAACTGATTAATAGGATTTTCTTTACCTTTGCAAAATACAGTGTAATAAATGTTATTTGATGTTTTTCCTATAATCAGTTAAAATGACTATCCACTAATCCAGTATACTTTCTACAAGAATTAATGTTCACAGGGGACAAATTTTTTGTTAAAAATATGTTAACAATGCATTTTTTACAATTATAGGTACTTAGTGGAACAGAAAGAAGTCAATGTGAACATAAGAGATAAATGGGACAGCACACCTCTGTATGTAGATTTTTTTTTCATGTATGAGTTTTGACTATAAGATCTAGAAAATAAAACTGAAGTCTTATTTGTGTAATCTAAATTAACCTTTTACTCCATAGATATTTATGTGATCCCATGTGTGAACACTGAACAGTGTAGATCCAGATCAGCCTGCTCCCCAGGATCTGCACTGTGCACTTTTTGATTCATTAGGTTTTTTCTGACCAAGAAGTGAACAGTGCAGATAATGATCAGATGGCACAATTATTCCAAATCACATTTATGACTGTATTTGTATACATGTCCAAGCTAATTTTAACCAATGTGATACAAGAATGCAGGTGCATAGTTTGTGCATAGTTTGTTTTTAATTTCTACTAAGAATATTTATGTTGCAGGTATTATGCTTGTCTGTGTGGCCATGAAGAAGTTGTAAAGTACCTTCTAGATAATGGTAGGTTGCACTGCCTTTATTTCCAAGTTTGGCAAAAAGTATAATGGTAAGACATGTTGTTATGTTTACAATGTAACTTGTGAATTATATTTTGTTGCATAATTTCAACAAGACAAACTTGCATATGTCCAGAACAAAAAGATACCAATAAGTTATTTAATAGGGTATATATGAAGTCTGGTCGTGATGTTACTGAAACATTCCTAGTTTGTCATTCAATAAATTCTTGCAAAACAAAGACATGTTTGAATTAGAAAATAGAATGAAATACAAAGTGCATCTGTGAAATCTGAAATGGATGTGTTGCTGTAGTTTGATTATGAATAACTGCAAAATAGAACCGGAAAACATGGGCAAGACAATTTGATGTAGGTTTTGGCGTTACCTCAGGAAGTAGTCATGAGGTAATTTCAACACTTTATTGACTGACTTAATATAATGGACCATTCGTTCAGTCAGTTTAACCCTTTCCTCCATGTATACACCTTTATGGCGTGGGTGAGCAGTGTAGATCTGGATGTGCAGGGTAATCTGAAACTACACTGTTTGTCCATGCAATAAAAATTGTATCTATGGAGTAAAGGGTTCAACCAATCTATTCATTGTTTCTAGGAATGCTTTTCAGAAGATAGCTTAACTGAATTTATTTGTTTATTTGCTAAAAAGAATACAATTATCCGACTACATGTAGGTTTGTCTGTGTCTATATTAGTTGCATAATGCAACATTTTTAATGCTGTGCTTAGCACTAAAATGTTAACTTTTGTCCTACCTCTTTACTCCCATAGATACACTTTTTATTGCATAGACAAAGAGGGAAGATCCAGATCAGCTGGTCCATCTGTGCCTTATCAGGATTTACCCTGATAGCTTTTAGATTTATTAGGTTATTTCTGACCAAGATGTGTCCAGTCTGTAGATCAAGATCAGATGGAATGGATGTGCTGGCTGATGTGGATAAACACTGACCGCACATGAATACAATGCATATATCCTTTCCCCGCCCGACCCTGTTTTCCGGACGGACGTCCGTAACATATTTAAACGTGACAAAATTTTGACTTCCCAAAACTTGACCCTGTTTTACTCGAGGACGCCCGAAACATATTTAAACGTATGCTTTTTTCACGATTTTAAAACCCATAACGTAAATCTGCGTAAATTTTTTTTTAATGCCCGTTGATAAGTGTATGTTTGAATAAAGAATATACGCTTTTGTCTGTTACCGGTATTCTACCTTTTAATGAAATTCGGAATTTTCAGCATGGTAAGAAACCCAATAAATAACTGTAAAACAAGTTATTTAACGTTACGGTCTTTCTTCTGTAAAAAAGGTGGAAAATGCATATCAGGAATAGTGCGTTAAAATCCCGAATTTCAACGCTCTTTTACATAATGGGTGAAAAATTCGGTTTATCGCAGGAAGACTGTAACGTAAAATTCCGTAAATTAATTAATCTAATTAACAGTAATTAATTTTTATACTATTGCAAAAACTGTCATTTTTAAGTTATTTCTAGGTAGATATAGGAATTTTTTAAAATAATGAATAACTGTTTTGGAGCCACTTTTTTATTTTGACAATGAAAGATGAAGAAAGAGCAACACATGTAATTAGATTTTTTTTCTTAAAATTGAACTTTTTAAAATTACTTATTTTCTTATCAGATTATCTAAGTCAAATGTATTCAATTTCTTACTAAATTATATTTGAGAGAAAATATGCGATGCGTTCAAAGGACTAATAGTTTTAAAATACTGATCGATGATTCCGTGTTCTTTTAAATAGCCACCAAAGTAAGGACTTTTTTAAAAATGAAAAATAAATCGACAGGTTTCCGACGAAAAAACAGGGTCGGGTTTTGAAAAGCGATTTTTTTTGATACGTTTAAATACGTTTCGGGCGTCTTCCCGTAAAACAGGGTCTGGTTTTGGGAAGTCAAAATTTTGTCACATTTAAATACGTTATGGTCGTGTAAAGGATATATGTAGTAAAGGGTTAACTGACTTTCTTTACAGATTTTAAATATATAGGTTTAAACTTAACTATATATACATCAAATGACTATTTCTTTGTTGACAATGACAGGAGTTCGCTGTGAAGCTAACACATTTGATGGTGAGCGTTGCTTGTATGGAGCGCTGACTGACAAGATCAAGAGGATGCTTCTCTCATACAACATGGTGTCTTCCAAAGTGATGAGGAGAGATATGTATGAAGAATTTCTGAGAAGGTAGTTTGCATCAGAATCGTAATATGACAGTCACTTACAAACAATCGTTTACCTTTTCTTCCATGTATACGCCTTTAAAGAGTTGGCAAACTGTGTATATCAAGATTAGCCAACACATCTGTGCCGTCTGATCAGGATCTGCACTGTTTCTTGTTTATTTCTTAGGTTACTTATGACCATAAAGCAAACAGTGCAGATCCTGATCAAACAGCATGGTGTTCTGGGTGATCTGGATCTGCACAGGTCACACATCTGATACAATGCATTTATATAGAATAAAGGGTTTAATATATGTCAGTGTGGTTTTGTAGGAAAGCAAACATTGGCAACACACATTTGGTTCAGCTTTTATGTGTTTGATTCATGAGATACATCATTCAATGCTTTACTTCATAAAAAGATTTTTATTGCATATGTAGTTCCAGATCAGCCAGCACATCCATGCCATCTGATCAGGATTAACACTGTTTGTTTCTTGGTCAGAAATAACTAAATAAATCCAAAGATGTGCCAGCTTACCTGGATCTACAAGGTTTGCACATGGGGCAACAACCATATCCTATGGAATTAAGGTTTAAAGTAGTGTACAAGAGACTTATTTTTCTGAACAGTTTACTTATTTGTGAGGTCCGATGCATACAGTATATCTATGAGCTCGACTACAGTCAACCTTGAATTTGAAACAGATTATGGAATATTGATATATTTGTGCAAATATTTGATATAAGTTAGTCATGCAAATTTGAATATTTTATAAAAAAAATTTTACTTTAGATATTGCAGTTAAAGAAATTAAAAATGTTATTTTAACAATGTATCATTGGCATGTTTCAGGTTACAGGAAGTGGGCATGTATCAGGATGTGACGTTCCATGTACATGGGAAGAAGTTTCCGGCACATAGATGTATCCTCAGCGCTCGGAGCTCTTACTTTGCTGATTTGTTCCGCACACGTTGGAAGGGAAGGAAAGACATTTTACTTAAACATCAGATGGTGAGTTTCAAAATAGATCTAATAGTATTAACAGTTTGTGTATTGTTCTCAACCCTTTACTCCATATACGGGTTTCATCGCATGTGTCAACAGTATAGCTCCACATCAGCCATTGGATCAGGATCTACACTGTTTGCTTCTTGGTCAGAAATAAACTAATGAATCAAGAAGCAAACAGTGCAGATCCTGATCAGATCATACAAATGTGCTGGCTGATCTGGATCTACACACTGTTCATCCTTGGATAACAGCAATATTCCATGATGTCAAGTGTTAACTTGGCACATATAATGTATGTTAAAGCTACACCGGTAATTATTATCTGACTGTGACTTGGAAATGGAAAACAATTGAACTAGTTAATTTGGATTGTGATGATTCTTCTCTGTATATGAATCTTTTTGCAGATTATTCCAGAAGCTTTTCAACAAATTCTTCAATTCCTTTACTCAGGTAAGTTTTACAAGTGCGTTTAAAGTATCAAGAGTTTCATAATATCCTACTATATCCAAAGGAGTAGAGATTATCTATGTGATTTCTGCTTATAAAAATGATATAAATTGTCTTATTATTTTGTCGCCTGTAATATCAGGTAGATACGTAGGGATCCTGAAACTTAATTGCTTCTAACTTGGAATGTATGTTCTTTTGACGCATAACTTGATATATGTCATCTGTTTTAATGGAATTATATCTGTTTTGAGTTAAGTTCCTTTGAAATTATTTTAAAATGTAACTTATTTTTGTTTATAACTGGAATATAGAATAAAGATAAAACCTGATAAATTATAATTTGTTCAGTAATTTTGTAGTATTGCAATGCAGCTTGAATTATATCTTTTTATCATCTTCAATTACATCTTTTTATCATAAATGATAAAACATAGGCCCACATTTCAACTTGTTCCAAGCATGTGACACATTTTAAGTGCTATGTTATCT
The DNA here is from genome assembly GCA_038501625.1 of Corbicula japonica. Lineage (NCBI taxonomy): Eukaryota > Metazoa > Mollusca > Bivalvia > Venerida > Cyrenidae > Corbicula > Corbicula japonica. The sequence continues at coordinate 5,590,506 of JAZAYU010000017.1, read as the reverse complement.
CAGGTCAGCTGGAGATCCCTGTGGGAATGAAGGAGCCCTATATAACTCTCGCCAAGCAGTGTAAACTCAACAAACTCATCACACTCATTGAGGAGAGATGCAAGAAACTGGAATCATTTGGTAAGGACTGCTATAGGCAATGTAAAGTTCCTTTTAAATTCGCCTCCCATAATTATTGCCCCCCCCCCACCACATTATTATTTAGAGAAACAAATCTACTGTAATTATAAAGTACTGAAGATTTAAGCCATATTTGTTATCCAGTATTCTTCGGAATGTAATACTTTAATAAAACAACAGAATAAGTTCAATAAATCCTCTCTATTTTAATTTAATTTAATAAAAAATACAATAAGCATGGTTTAACCTCATGAACTGGTATACATATTGCAAGATATTGATTGATTACGTCATCATTGACACTGCCAGACATAAAAAACATGCTTGAGTTCACGTCAGCCATATACTGATGCTGTTAACATGAATAAATGCTGCATACCTGTTAATTGATTTTTACCAGATTTAGGGATAAACCTCTTCTAATAAGCACCCTACTTTCAGAAAATGAAACATCCTCGGGGGTGTTTAAAAGTATTTCATGGTATGTGAGTTATATAACATCTGTAATGTTATTTTGGATATGTTACATCCACAAGAAGAGGCTTATTCTCAAAGAAAAAGCTAAATATATGTCATTTTGTATTTCAGAGTCGTCAAAGCCTGGTGTCAATATAACAAGTGTTTGGGTGGAGGAAGCAGACAAGTTGCAGCTTCAGCTAGACTTTGGCTCCCTGGCAGATGTGGCTCTTCCAGAAGAACTCTGTTCCATTGTAGGTTTTAAGCCTTTTATGCTTATTTTAGATTTAGGCTTGTGTCAGGGATTCCACTAGCTTTTGGATCTCAAAGGTCATTTTGATCATTGAACTGAAGACTTTCCTTTAGCAGATTTAAGATTGTGTTATCCAAGTCGTAATTTTTAACTTCTTAAAGATTAGTATAATTCAGTTGATTTTATCCTACAGGTTTGCTCTTGGTTTAAAGCAAATTCTGCTTGTAAAATGTTCGAAGGAAAAACAAGAAGATGTCAGTACAAGTAATTTTATAGTTCATTTATCTAAAAGTTTGTGAGCCTCTCTTTTCATCAACTCTTTGAATAATTTACAAATCACAAAAATGTAATGCACAGATTATGAAGGTTACTAACATCAATCAAGATCATTCAAATGCAAGATTAAACTGAAGGATTAACCCATTACTCCATATAATTATATGGGTTTTATCACATGCGACCTTTTAGATCCAGGTCAGCTGTCACATCTGAGCCATCTGATCAAAATCTACACTTTTCTTTTGGATTCATTAGGTTATTTATGACCAAGAAGTGTAGATCCAGATCAAACTGCACAGATGTTTCAGCTATAATGGTTGCTCTTGCTATAAAACTGGTATTAATGGATTAAAGGGTTTAAACGTCAATATTTTCGTGCCACTCATTATCTGATCAGTTCCTTGAAGGAAAGATGTCTGGAAAGAAAAGAGATTTGCCTGCTGTTACAAGTTCAGCCATATTAGATAATTAAGTTGATTGCATTCAGAAGTACTTCCAACACATTACATTAATTTCCAGCCCTTTTATCACTTTACTCCCTATTTAGGGGTTTTATAGCAAGTGCAAACAGTGTAGATCCAAATCAGCAAACACTTTCCTGCCCTCTGAATGGGATCTACACTTTTCATTTCTTGGTGAAAAAAAATTTCCTAATATTTTAAAAAGCCAACAGTGCAGTGCCCAAGGTTATAAAGCTGAGCATGGAAACCAGTCTCAAATCTCAAGCATCTGATTGGCTGAAATGGCGACCAGTCGCCATTTCAGCCAATCAGATGCTTGAGATTTGAGACTGGTTTCCAATCTCAGCTTTATAACCTTGGGCACAGGTCATGATCAGATGGCACAGCCATATCCCATTGAGTAAAGGGTTAAAAAATATGTTTATTTTATTTGTTTCAGGCAACAGGGGAACTTCCGTTTGAACCAGAGTTTGCCTCAGTATATGCAGACATTGTACTTCTGGTCCAAGGTCACAAGTTTTATTGTCATAAGGTACCAAGCACAGAGATTTGTTACTGCATTGTTATAGGCTGTAGCCCTATCTTACTTACTGATAACCAAAAGTATTTTTATTATGCCCCCACAAAGTGGGAGGCATATAGAGTTGCACTCTTCCGACCTTCCGTACGTCCGTACGTACGTCCCCAAATCTTGTGACATCAACTCCTCCTAAACTATAAGGCAGATTGCTTTCAAACTTGCACAGATGATCTAACAGGATGTGTAGATGATTGTAAAGAAAGGATTTTTTCCTGTGACCATTTTTACCAGAGTTATGGCCCTTTGTTTATTTCAGTAATAAAATCTTGTGGCAACAACTTCTCATTTACTATTGGACTTATTTCTTTCAAACTTGCACACATTATGAAGCTGGATGTGTAGATGATCATAAAGAATTTTTTTTTCTTGTGGCCATTTTTACCAGAGTTATGGCCCTTTGTTAAATTCACTTACAAAATTGGGTGGCATCAACTCCACATTTTCTATTTGGCTGATTTCTTTCAAACTTGCACAGATGATTAGACATGATGTGTCGATTGTTTTAAAGGACATTGTCTTGCAACCATTTTCACCAGAGTTATGTTGTTATTCATGTTTAATGTTAGTCATTAAATTTTGTGGCACTTACTCCTCATTTACTTATCATGATCACCACATGTTGACAATTTTGTTACAAATGTTGTTGCAGCAGTGGGGGCATCAGTGTCCTGAGGACACAGTCTAGTTTGTCACATAAAACAGCATAAAATCAACAGTCATCAAGTAAAATTCACAGCTGATATAATTATGTTTTACTTTTCTAAACTAATTGCTGTATTTTCACTTTTTGTTCAAAAATACCCATTTTATTTTAGTTAACAAAAGTTGTTTGTTATCAAATCTTGCATTAAACGTAATGCATTGTTAAATTGTTTTTCTATTACTGGTATATTCTGCATATATTGCCCGCCCGGCTAGCTCAGTGGATAGAGCATTGGACTGTCAATCCAGGGGTCGTGAGTTCGATCCCCAGCCGAGGCGGGAAAAATTTCTCTGTGACAATTGAACTCGGACATTGCGTCTGAGAGTCATTTGTCCCTCACCTCTGATTCAAGTGAGGAAGCAGTCAGTCGCTTGCGGAGAAATTGGTTAGTACTGGTTAGAGACCCAGGAACACCGGTTAGGTGGACTGACCGCCGGGATATAAACAGAAAGTGTTGAAACCAGGCGTTAAACCCCAAACAAACAAACAAACAAAACTGCATATATTGCCTTTGTGAAATTTAATTCTGACAAATAGTTAGGTCAAGAGGAGTTCTGCACATAAAACATTTACAATAATCTCTGTAAAAAAGTCAATTTTTGGAATTTTTTTAAACACAGGTCTGCGAAATTCGTCTTATGATAGAAAAGTTTTGAATGATCGATTTAATCTTAAATGAGCAGGAATAAATCATATTTTTTTTTATAAAATCATAACTTTACTTTCAGCAGTGACAATTTCATCACATATCACTCAGAGGTATTCAATTAGGGTTTGCTCGTAACCCCTCTGTGGGCAGCACTTATTTAATTTTCATGAGGATTTGGCCAGAAGGTTGGAATTTGTCATGTAACTTACTACCTTTAATCTGCTGCAAGTGAACTCCCATGCTGGCATTCCTGCATCTTACGATGTTACTGAAGAAATATTTCAAACAGATATTTGTAAACTGAAAAATAATCATTTAACCCATCAAACAGCAGTGAAATTATTATTTTTCAGGCATTCTTCTGTGGTCGCAGTGATTACTTTCGAGCATTGATACATGATCATTTTGGTGAGAGTTGGACGTCAGAAGAACAGTTACCTATGTTAGAGATACACAAGATTAATGTGGAGATATTTGTCTGCGTTATGTATTACCTGTATCAGGATTCCTGTGAGGTGAGTTCACATGTACTGTGATACTTATGTTAATGATATACTCCACAGACACATTTTTTTATCACAAGGTAGACTGATATAGATCCAGATCAGTGGGCATTTCTTTACAATTTATCTGGATTTTCACTAAGCTTCTTGAACCTAGAACCTAATGACCTAGCAAACAGTGTAGGTCCTGATAAGATTGCACGGATGTGCTGGCTGATCAGGATGAAAGCTATGGAGAAAAAAGAACACCAGTAAGAATATTAAGATGGACCTGTCTTTGTTCTTGGTATTAATTTATTCTTGATAACAGACACAAGTTCAAAAATTTGATTTAAAGAGTAAAATCTTACATAGAGTTATTGTGTAATATTTAAGTAAATAATGACAGTTTGATTAGGTTTTATTGTTTCCAAAATAGAGTAGTGTATTGTAATATTTAGGTATTTTGGACATCACAAATTGTTTTTTTTAATTAAGGACAGTGTGAGAACACTTTGTCTTAGATTTTATTGTAGTTAACTGAGGACAGTACATAATTATGACAAAAATATATCACCAAACGTTTTATGGTGTAGACGTCTGGAGATGTGCAGTTCCCTGGCATGCAGCAGCAAGACTGGCAGCACTTACTTCATTTTAACCACAGATTTTGTATTAACAAAAGTACAGCAGCAACCTAAAACCATAAGCACTTTTAGAACGAAGAATAGGGGAGCTATAATTCTCGCCCCGGTGTCGGCGTCGGCGTCTGTTAAACAAATGCGTTAAACAAAAATGCACTTTGGTCCATAACTTGAAAACTACTTGAGATATCAGCTTGAAACTTGGAATATATATTCACCATCAAATTCTACATCATTACCAACAAGACCCATAACTCTGCTGTCAATATATTTCAAGTTATGCCCCTTTTTTCTTACATTTTGTGTTAAGCAAAATATGCATTTTGCCCATAACTTTAAAACTACTTGAGATATTGCCATGAAACTTGAAATATATTTTCACCATCAAAATCTACATTATAAACAACAAGACCCATAACCCTGCTTCCAATATTTTTCAAATTATGCCCCTTTTTCACTTACATTTTGTGTTGAGCAAAATATACACTTGGCCCTTAACTTCGTTATGAATGGAGGGATTTCAAAATAACTTGGCACAAATGTTCACCATGTCAAGGTGGTGTGTCGCTTACAATACCCATGCCTGTAGGTCAAAATTCAAGGTCACTGTTACTAAAAATATAATTTTCTTGCAAAATCGTGTCCACTCTGTAACTTTATTAATTCTTAATGGATTTTTAAATAACTTGGTATAATTGTTCACCATATCAAGACGGTGTGTCACGTACATGCCCAAGCCTGTAGGTCGAAGGTCAAGGTCACTTTTACTAAAAATAGAATTTTCTTGTCCGGGCTGTTACTTTGTTATGAATGGAGGGATTTCAAAATAACTTGGCGCAAATGTTCACCATGACAAGGTGGTGCGTCCGCACAATACCCATGCCTGTAGATCCAAGGTCAAGGTCACTGTTACTAAAAATAGAATTTTCTTGTCCAGGCTGTAACTTCGTTATGAATGGAGGGATTTCAAAATAACTTGACACAAATGTTCACCATGACTGGGCGGTGTGTCATGTACCATGCCCATTCCTGTAGGTCAAGGTCACTGTTACTAAAATTAGAATTTGCTTGTTCAGGCTGTAACTTCGTTAGGAATAGAGTGATTTCAAAATAACTTGACACAAATCTTCATCATGACAAGGTGGTTCTTCCCCTACCATGCCCATGCCTGTAGGTCCAAGGTCAAGGTCACTGTTACTAAAATAGAATTTTCTTGTCAGGGTTGTAACTACGTTAGGATTAGAGTAATTTCAAAATAACTTGGCAGAAATGTTCACCATAAAAAGGTGGTGAGTCATGAACCATGTCAATGCCTGTAGGTCCAAGATCAAGGTCACTGTTACTAAAAATACAATTTTTTTGTCCGGGCTATAACTTTGTTTTGAATGGAGGGTTTTCAAAATAACTTGGCACAAATGTTCACCATGACAAGGCGGTGTGTTGCGTACATTACTCATGCCTGTAAGTCCAAGGTCAAGGTCACAGTTACTAAAACTTGAATTTACTTGTTCGGGCTATAACTTCTTTATGAATGAAGGGATTTCAAAATAACTTGGCACAAATGTTCACTATGACATTGCATTGCATTACCACCAACTTCTTCACAGACATTTCCGTAATGAGAAGACAACAGTGCCACAATTTCTTATAATTACTCAAACATCACTGTCTTTGAAATGCTATTATTCCCATCATTGCACTTGAGTGTCTGAAAACGATGCTTAGCGGGGGCATCCGTGTCCTATGGACACATTTCTAGTTTCACTTATATTTTTACTTAAGTGCACTTCATCGATAACTTTGCAAATACTTAGGGTATCAACTTCAAACTTCCATTATATTTTCATTTCAGTTCTTTTTCTGTAACATTACTGAAGTAATTGATATTTGACTAAAAGTAAATGTGTCTAATAAAAATTACTAACAAGTTTTCTAAAAAATTCAGAAATATTTCATAGTTATTCCCCTATTCAGTTTAATATTTATGGTACATTAAGGAATTATTTCTGTTGAAATGAATTTCTCCCTTACTATTCACTTGTTAATATTTTTCCTGATTGCACATGAATGTATGGCCATAGTTGTTATTGTTTTAATCTTCAAATTGCATTTGTTTCAAATGATTCAAATAGTCGAGCATGCTGTCTCCTCTGACAGCTCTTGTTGCATATTATCATCATAAATATCAATAGCATAATTTTCTTTGGGTCTTTTTGTCCAAACAAAACCACAATGTATAAAAAAAACGTATCTATTAAACACAATAAATGTAAACGCCATTTAGCCGTAAAACCAGGAAAGGAATTTAAATAAGCACTCTACGAGGGCTTGTTTTTCAATCCTTTATTTAATAATTATATACATCTGTCTTATTGTTTGAATATTTATTATATTTACATGAAATAAATATTGTTTAAACCAATTATGACATCATATTTCAGTTAACAGAAGACAATGTGTACGATGTTTTATGTGCTGCGGACATGTTTTTACTTCCTGGTTTGAAGCGCTTCTGTGCAAATGCAATGGCAAAGTTCCTTACAGTAAATGATGTGGTCACAGTACTTCGCACTGCCAGGATGTTTAACCTGCCAAGACTAGAAGACCAGTGTGCAGAGTTCATGGCTGAGAATTTAGAGCAAGTAAGTCAGGTTACTAAAACTAAAAACTGTATTAGAAAAAAAGGGTTGGTACAGATTTCTCTAAATGCAGACAATTAACTTCTGATCATATTTTCTTTTAAGTCATATAAGTCTTTGTGAAATAAATTTCAAATTAGTTAATGTATTTTAAATTTCATGACAACATTGTATTATCTATTAAGGTGCCTAGTCACATACCAAGACTGAAATATAAAGTGTTTTCCAATATCAAAATTTACAGTATTAACTGTAGAAGTCCTATAATCAAACTAAATGTAAAATATTTGAAGCCAAAGTTGCTATAGTGTCACAGTACAATTCACTCACAGCAGATTCTAAACTGTAATGATTTGTCCAAAATATTAGCGAAATTTACTCCTGCTTAGTCATTCATAGGCAGTATATATCAATACCATGAATATTAACCACATCTCAGACATTGAAGTATTTCAGGCTTGCATTATATTGTTTACACATGCATTTTAAATGATATGAACCCACTGACTGCATACTGTTATAACCCTTTCCTCCATATATACACATTTTTACGCATGTGGGACCAGTGTAGATCCAGATCAGCCGCCACATCCATCTGATCAGAATCTGCACTGGTCGCATTTTTGGCACAGCTGATCTGGATCTAAACTGTTTTGCCCTTGCAATAAAGGTGTATCTATGGAGGAAAGGGATAATATTCCATTTGTATTATTACAGGTACTCGAGTTGAAGGAGTTTGAGGACCTGGTACGAGCAGATGCCAGTGAAATAGAGAATCGTGAGGAGACCGACTCCATTGATATCGTAGATAGCATCCGCTTCCATCTGACAAGCTTCATACAGACCTACAGTGAAATGCATGACGCTGAAGAAAAACTCAAAACTATTGATGACTTTCTAGAGGGCCTGGGATTGGAGTGTTAAACAATAAATAATCCAGTGTACAATAAATAAACCATTGTTAATGACTCCAAGATCACTTTTGTCCTGTTTTTGCAAAAAATTTGTGAGTGTGCATTACTTTCTCCATTTTAGTATTTAAACAATTACTTGTTAACTATTTAAATGCAAAACATACTTTTTGTCATGTTTCTGACCAGTGTAAACCCAGATCAGCATACACATTCACACCTTCTGATCAGTGCCCAAGGTTATAAAACTGAGCATGGAAACCAGTCTCAAATCTCAAGCACCTGATTGGCTGAAATGGCGACTGGTCGCCATTTCAGCCAATCAGATACTTGAGATTTGAGACTGGTTTCCAAACTCAGCTTTATAACCTTGGAGCCAGATCTACACTGTTGGCTATTCTGCCAATAAATTGGGTTAATGAATTTCTTTAAAAAAAAACACCAATATAAACAATAAGGCAACTCCATTTCATTAATTCAGCTCTTGAAGGGTTAAAATGCAGTTGTTAATGAACTCAACTTTTTCTTGAATTTGTATTTGTTGTTTGTTGTTATGATTTTTATTGACTGAACAGCAAATGAGTAAATGTTATGTAGACCCAGTTCAGTGCTGAATATTATAAAACTTTGATTGAAGACCAGTCTCAAATCTTAAGCCTCCATTTGAGCCAATCAGATACTTGAGATTTGAGACTTGTTTCCATCCTCAGTTTTATAATCATGGGGCCTGGATACACTGGTTTTCAGATTCAACGGCATAAGATTAACTTTTTTTAAAAACCCAAATTATTCTCTTAAATGGGAAAGGAAAATATATGCCTTTTTAAAAAGAAAACTACATTTGTATTCTTAATTAAATTAAAGAAGAAAATGAACTAAGATAAATTCATTTTTTTTAAATTAACCACAGGAGAGAAACAAAGTTTCCTGTTTGGTTATGCAGTTGTTAATGTATAAAGATTTTTTATATGCCACTAACTCCAAGTCTTGCAAGTTGGGAATTACTTAATTTACACTCTTGAAATATTTCTTAAATATTTATTTGAAACAAATGGAATGGTACTGTTCAACTAACTTAATGGAACATAAACAAGAAGAAGTTGTTTTTTTTTTCATTTTATAAGATTCAGGAATATTTTAATCGGGGCAATTTTATATTCACTTTCCTCATGACTTCTAGATTTAAGTTTATTACGCCTTTTTTTAGACCAGCCTCATACAACATGACCTAAATGATCAGATTTAAGCAGTTTAATGCTGGGATATAACAAATTGTATACTGTTGTTTTATAATGTTATATTGAGCCATCGTCAAGTCATTTCATATTATATTTTTAATTTTGTTAAACACCTAACATAAATTTGTCAAGTTTGATATACAAGCATCAAGAGGTTCTGAGTAATAATTCATACATATAGGTTTTATCACACATTCTGACAGTGCAGAACATTGTGAAGCCTGATCATGATTCACACTGTTTATAGATTTATTGGATTTGTTTTTCAGATAAAAAAGCAAACAGTGTTGATCAATATCAGACTGCGTTGATGTGAAGGCTGATCTTGATCAACACTGTTCACACATGCAATAAAACCCAGATGTTTGGAGTAAAGGATTAACTAGTTTTTCTCCAAAAAAATGTTATGCCTTTTTCATAGCAAACCATGTAAAAATATGCAATTAAGGGCTTACCACACTCCTCCCAAGCACGTTCATGGATAAAAAGAAAATTATCAAAATCTCAATAACGGAAAAATGCTGTTAAATGAAACTTTGCACAAATGTATGTTATTAATGTATCTTTATTTTGCAGATGGTAAGACATGTTAGAACGGTAAAGAAAAATAGCGAGATCTAAAAATTCCCTCAACTTCTATTTACATAAATTCACAAAAACTAAACAACACAAAACATCATTATAAATGCCCACATGAGTAATATGATACTGACAACAATTTATTGTGTCCTCGTGACTTACTCGTACATATGTAAACTTTACGAGATATTAGTAAAAGTGTGTTTGACCTTCAATTTCCTGGTCGCTTCCTGGTCACATAAATTGATGACAGTCACTGATTTCTCATTTAGTGGTTGAATGTTCTTTACAAAGTACACAACATTTTCTTGTCATTATCACTGCACTCACGTGGGAATTTAAAATTGTGTTTTATATCGTTTAGTTTTTGTGAATTTATGTAATTAGAATTTAAGGAATTTTAAGGTCTAGCTTTTTTCTTTACTTTTCTAACGTGTCTTACTGTATGCAAAATAAAGATACATTAGTAAAATTCATTTGTGCAAAGTTTCATTGAACGTCATTTTGCCATTATTGAGATTTTGATAATTTTCTTTTCATCAATGAACGTGGTTGGGGGAAGTGTGGTAAGCCCTTAAAATAAACATTGCTTTGTTAATACTGTTGATTCATTGACCTATCATGGCTTTATTGGCCTCGCTGGTCATTATTTCTATGTAAACCTTGATCTGAAAACTTTTTATGAGAAAGCAGTGTTATGTGACAGGAGATTGAGCTGATGAAATTTTTCATCTGATTAATTTATATTTGTGTTTGCAGATCAATGTTGTTTGATTTATTTTGTAAAAAGAAATGCCAATTTTTATAATTTGCTTTGAAACTAATAATTAATTATATATTAACCCTTTGCTCCATATAATTAAATGCCTTTTGTCAGATGGGCTACCAGTGTAGATTCAGATCAGCCAGCACTTCAGTGCTATTGGATCAGGATCCGCACTTTTAGCTTCTAGGTCAAAAATAACCTCATGGATCTGAAAGTGAACAGTGCGTTTCCTGGTCAAATGCCATGAATATGCCAGCTGATCTGGATCCACACTGGCCACCCAAGTGATAAAAGGCATATCTATGAAGTAAAACTATTATCACAACCAAATAACCAAAAAAGGGAAATAAACATATCAGGAATGGCCACCTACAGAAGACACAGTCACCCCACAGAGCCAAAATGTAGAGGAAAAGAGAGCATTGGTGATTAACTGATCAATTCAAAATAGACACCACAAACAATTAACAGAAGTAAGAATCCGAGTGGATACTGCCTTGGAACAGACAGTGCCACTTGGGGTTAAAACCAGGTTCTAGGGTGCACAAACCTCACACTTGCCCAAACAGGTTCTCATAATTAAATTACCAAGCTATTATATATTACATGCATAATATTCCAAGTAATATCCATATTGTATGAAAATTTTCATATTTTTATACACAGCTAATCCCTTATTGCATAATGTGTAATATTCAATATATACTGCATAAGTATGTATATTTAAATGTTGAAAATATAAATGTTTCATAGATAAATGTAATAATGAATTAACACTTTCTTTTTTGACAGAAGTTGTTAGATCTGGTAAAATATAATTTCCCACTGGGAATATGTCTTTATGGGTGCCAGTGTCGAAACTGTGAATAATCACTTTCTATTTGCTGAAAAAGTGATAAAGCTTAAAATTCTGTGTCTGCCTTCACTTGTCCTTTTAAACATCTATGTCTTAAAGTACTGTATGCAAAGTTAGGTTTATGTGTATATTTCCATCAAAAAGTAAAGAGTTGAAGGATACTGTTTTAGTGCCTTTGGCTAGCAGCTCGGCACTGCCATAATATTAATATTATACCAAAAAGTAAGAGTTATGAACAATTAAAGAATACTTTTAGTGTCTTTACCTAGAATCATCAGCACTGCCATAGTGGTTATGCTATTATAGCCAGTTTTATTTATGTCCTTTTGCAATTTTACTACAAAATATGTTTGAAATCAGATGTATGTTCTGCTTTTTGGTGTATTATGGAAAAAGTGGTATGTGCACTAAAATGTTTAATGGCAGGAAATGTGTGTATACTAATTACAGTGAAACCTTGCTATTAAGAAAAATTGGGAGTGGGAAATAATGCTATTAATAGTGTACTGGTTTTTAATTTTGGGGTAGAAAATAGTGCAAAAGTGTAAATTTGGACAATGGAAAAGTGGTCCTATTATCGAGGTGGTCTTAGTATCAGTGTGGTCTTAATGATTGGTTCACTGTAGTGTGATTTAACAGCCTAACTTTTTACAAACTAAGATAACAGTAAGATAAAGTTTTTAATTAAGAACTGTAATTGCAACACATCCTATTTTTGGAATACTATAGAGAAAATGTTGCAGATTTGGGATTTTTTATATGAAGCATCTTCAAAGCATTGCAGAAGTATAACTTCCTTTGCTAACAATATAGTTTTGCTAGTTGTTTATAAAAATAATTGCTTTTGAATGACACAAGTGAAAGACTTGCTTGTCCATATTTTGATTGGAGAACAGTTTTAAACACTTGCTACCAGTATATTGTAATACTTTGTTGTGTTTTATGTATATACTTTATGTTATACATATTAAGTTTGTACTTTGTTAAAGAAGTAAGAATTAGCTGCCTGTAATTTATTTTAGAATATATCACAGGTGAAGTATAGATGCCAAAGGATATATGTTGTATCTCTAGTACTTAGTGATGTGCAATTCCGCACATCTAATAGAAGCTTAGTGATATATTCAAAGATTGGTTGATACCAGTTTTGATAATTTTGATTCTAACATGTTTTCTTATGCAAGCATTGCAAGTGCTTGAACCTCTATGTAATAAGTCCTGTGGTTTATGAACCAGTGTCCAGATTATTAAACAGAGATTTGAGACTGGTATTCATTCTGTTTTTAATCTGCGGCCCAAAATTTAGAAGATGACATTACGCAACATATACAGGTATATAAGGTCAATATCCTCTATAGCCTGGTTCAAAATGGCTAGTCATTCAGTTTGTTGACATTTATGTCCTTGTTGCCTATAAAGGATTAATAACATTTCCAATCTCAAGAATCTGATTGGTTAAACCCTTTGCTCCATATATACGCATTTTATTGCATGTGAAAATGGAATAGATCCATGCTGTCTGATCAGGAAAATCACTGTTTGGTTTTTTATTTAGGTAATTTCTGACCAAAAAGCGAACAGTGCAGATTCTGGATCTACACTGGTCGCACATGCATTAAAACGCATTGAGTAAAGGGTTAAAATGATTCAATTATTTAATGTAAGGATTGACTATAAGCCTGATGTCAGCTACTGATTCTCAGTCTTCTGTGTGAACTGTTGCATGTACTTATTTGAAGTGTTTTTATTATATTGAGTGTTAAGTTTCATGTCATATTAATGAAAAAAATAAAGAACAAAAGCAATTTTTTAGTTATTACTATTAGCTCATGTGTGAGATTTCATCTAGTGCTGTTTTTTATGCCCCGCCGCCTAGCGGCTGGTGATATAGGAATGGTCTTCGTCCGTCCGTCCATCCTTCCGTGCACGCACATTTCGTGTCCGGTCCATAACTTTTCAACCCCTAGAAGGAATTTTATGAAACTCTAGGCAAATGTTCTCCTCATCAAGACGACGTGCAGAACCCATGTTCCAACATGGTCGGCTCAATGTCAAGGTCACTAGGTCAGATTAAAGCAAAAGTTTTGTAATCGCAATAGAGGTCACATTTTTTGTTTTGTCCGATTGTCATCAAATTTGGTATGAATATTGATATTGATGATATCTACTCAAATTATTAAAATCATGTTCTTGAATTGCCCAGGGGCCCCGCCCTGGGGTTTTTAAAAAAAATTCTTTTAAATTCTGTTTTTAACCTTTGATTTTCTACAGTTATCAACCAGATTTTGACACAAACTTTATACCATCTTAAAATTCAATCTTTCCTGAACAATTCATTCATTGGTAGTTCAGTGATAAAATTTGAAACAAAAATTTTAGTAGCAGAGTGGAAATTTCAAGTATCAAAACTCCAATATTTCTACCTGTCTTCAGCTATATTTAGATTCAATCTTAAGATGTTATTAGGATGCATTCCTCAAGTTGTTGGTCAATGACCTAGTGAACTTTGCTATTAGATCTGTGTTATGCATAATAAAGAACTTTGCTCTGGAAGATTTTTAATAGTGTAAATTTTGTCATTTTCTATGGATACTGACCAAATAAACTTTCATACTTTATAGCACTTTGAAAATCAGGCTTTTCTGAATATTTTGTTCACTGTTTGTATGTAAAACAACAACACGTTTGTAGCACATTCTCAAAATGTTAAAGACTAAATTTAAGAGAGGTCTCAGCTGTATACAGTGTATGTACAGTGAAATCTGCCTTAGCAGCCACCTGCGAATAGCAACCTAAAGGCCTTTTAGGGTAAAATATTAATAAATAAAGAGTAAATAAAGGCAATTTATGTCGAATTTCTTTTTGAAAAAAAAACAACGTAATATATTTGGTTATTAATGAAAAAAGTTGATATATATATAAGGCAACCCACACTATAAAAAATCTAGATATCAGAAATAGGCATAACTGATATTAGTTTCTTAATGTCTAAATTATACATAATGGCTGACACACAAGCAGTCTTAATAACAACACTTAAAGGGGGAAGAATTACAGTAGTGCAACAATTACTTACTTAAAATTAACACGGCAAGCAGTCTGAACAAAAGTATAGGTTGGAGTGAAAAGTACAGGCTAATTGGCCATTTTAAAGGTTTTTCTAGATGACTTAAAGGTTTTAAAGGTTTGCAATGAAATTAAAGGTTTCGCTAGGATGCATGGATGATCTACCAGTGAAGAGGATCAGACGGCATGAACTTGCTGGCTGATTAGATTTTCACTGGTCAACTCTTGAACATAAATAACCCAATGAATCAAAATGTGAACAGTGTATATTTTGATCTGCCAGCTAATCTGGATCTACACTGTTGGTCTTTAATCAACAGCCATATATCATGGAGTAAAGAGTTAACTTGGTTAGATGTATTGGTCTTGGGGAGCAATGTCCCCTATTAATCTGTAGTTGAAAAGACCGAGGTCTTTGACTGTGAATGTTTATCAACGTGATTTCCTATTGATAAGTGAAGAACAGTTTGACCACCAGTCACCAAACTTTAAAGGTATATTGTTCTTTGTCAGTAAATGGCAATTTAGTGGTCAAAACAAGCTTCAATCATAAAATGATTTCCATTTAACAACTAAAGAACAGTCGTCTTGTCACCCAACTTGTTGATTGGTTTTGATCTGAAGTTATCTGAAAATTCCCGTTCATTTGACACTTATTTTAAGTTGTCACTTGTTGCTGTACTAGTCCAAACGAGCCTATTCCATAGCAAGTCAGCAATGTTTTGCTTTAATAAACAACTAGTCTAAAATGGACTGGACAATTTTGACGATTATAACACCCTTATTTTCCCCTCTAGTTCCTTAAACCTGCCATTGCTAAGGTACCGATTTGTACCCGCATTGCATTTGCAACCAATTATGATTAACTCAAGTTTCTTGTTGTATATGGCAATGCTCTTTCTAGTTTGAAATTAGAGCAATCCAGGCTAGTTCTGTGATACATTTTCTCTTTTAAGAACTGCTACACAATACCCAATATTTAGAAATGAAGATAAACCAAAGCAGTTTTAACAATTTATTTTTCAATTTTTTGCTAATATTGTATAAAACCAATACCTTTTCATGACATTTTATACAAATAAAATATTTTTTGCTGTCAAAATTATGCATGTACCATAATTTAATGAATGACAAGACCTTTCAATAAATTTTTAAGTGACAAAGGGAAGCTGTACAAATATTGTGATGTATTGACTTTTTGTTGCCCTGAAGGCAATTTGAGACAACAGTAAAGTACCGACCAGTACATCATATCAGAGATGTTTATTGATAACTGTCAAGATAAGCAATACTGTGGCTTGAAGCTATTTCCTCAACAATCTCTGTCAATATTTCATACCCCATTACAAGATTTCAGCACTACATCATCCTGTCAAAGCTAGCACAATTGATTATTTGGAATGACATGTTACACATATTTTGTAAAATGAAACAAACAGTGCTCATTAAATATAAAACGCCCGAGGCTCTCGAGATCATTTTTCTCTCCAACAACATAATTGTTGTCATGAATTTAAATTAGGCAACAGTTCTATGGGTTTTTTTTAATATACAGCAAGTTTCTAATTGCACTGAATCACCAGAATAGTTCATACATCTTTTGCATTGCTAATTTTCACTTGTAAGAATGTTATCTCCATGAAACAAATCCAGCTGAACAACATGTGAGCATGCAGAACAAGTAAAAATGTAGATGATAGGTTGACTAAGATTCTGTTAAGGAGAACAATATAAATAAATGACAAATATCAAACACTGTGTTTTAATTCATTCTACAGCAGTTGATCCAGGACTCGAACTTCGAACTACACGAATATAGTTTATTTATAACCAGTGAGGAGTTAGTGGCATTACCTAAAGACCACTGGTGAGAAAATGTCCAAATACATAATTAAATCTAAAAGTTACAGGACGGTACCTCCTTTTAAGATATGCTACTTGTCTATAATATGTCCTCTCTGGTGTTAGAAATAAACATATATTCCATACTTATCTAACCACATCCACCAATATACACATCACAATTACTGCATTTAAACGTTTATTTGACTTGGGTCATGTTTTAAAACAATAGAGTGCTCATTCCTCCCATCTCACTCTGTTCTTTCACAAAGATTTCAAAGTATTGGTAAATGATGGTAACAGCTAATAAAATACCAGTTCCACTGCCAATGGCACCTGAAATATACAAATACTTGATTACAGACAGTAGTCAAAGTTAATCATACTTAATCAACTAGACTTGGAACTCGAAAAAAGTAACAAAAAACTAGTTTATATCAACTCTTCCCTACTGGACCGGGTGTCTCAGTATAAGTTGTTAAATGTGCCTGTATTATTCTGGTACCAAATGGTTTACAACCTTGTAACATTACCTCTTACAGACAAAATCAAACTAGACTTCCCTCCAACCTCTTATACACAAACTACACTTCATCAAGATTTTCATGCACATACTAATTATTAAATAGCTACTATTAAATGATAATAAATAGATCTGTTTGCTTTCATAAATTAATTTTTAAGTAAAATTGCAAACATGCTTACATTCAAACTAAAACTTATGATTTAGAAAATAATCGGTTTTGTACACCTCTTAATTAAGATCTTACCCATAAAGTCAGCCATGACAGATAATGCTCCTATACATAGACCACCAAATGCTGCAGCAGTTGGGATATATCTGTTCAACTCCTTGATCATGGACGTCTCTCTGTGACCTCTCATTACCATCTGTTGATCCTTCAACTGCTTGGCTACCTGAACAGTTAATCACAAAGTTTGGTCAAAATTGCTTTTTTAAACACATATAGCATTATTCATGGCCACTTGTTCTGCTCCTATGTTTGTGCATGCATCAAATAATTAATTTTAAGTGCAAATTTAAACCAACTGATTGAGAAATCAGAGAGACAGTTACATCAGTAATTATTCAATTCCCTTTTTTACTAGATTGATGAATAGATACTAGCAAAGTGGTTAAACTTCTAAATAAACATGCAGAAAAGCCAAAACTCAAAGACAACAAACGAAAGTCACAAAGCAAAAGGTCAGCTTGCTTAGTGGCCATTCAACTGAGAGTACAATTTAAGTTAATGACAAATTTTAAATAATTGAAAACATATTTTTAACAAGGTACAAAATTAAGAAAATTAGAATGATAAATTTGCAACCATATAATTATTATTTTATTCTAAAGCATATAATAATAGTATAATTATAGTATAAGTGTAAAAAAAATATGAATGAGCAAAGTCTGCTCCCACTACTTACATCTTTAGCACTAGACCCTGACACTTCAATCCATGTCTTTGAGAAGAAAGCACATGAACCTAGCATGAAAATAATGTAGAGAACAGCGTGAATAGGATCTTCTGCTACATGTCCGAGGGTCTCTGGAGGTGACAAGTAATAACACAGGCCACCAACTGGGTAAGATCTGGCTGGACCACCACTGTTTACATCCTGCAAAACAAAACATGATCACCTCAGTAATTCTTCCATGAGTAGGCTTTATTTTAAATAAAGTACAAGAAGATTATAGCAAGTGTACTGAAATTAAAATTATTAGCCATATGTCCTGGGTATTTTTTTAACTCCATTTACCTATAAATATTAAGTGACATGTTACAGAAATCTTTGAAATTTACAATAAATGTAACACTTACAGGTAGTCAATGTATAAATACTTGTTTTCATCACAAATCAAGCATCTTTTTCCATTTCCATTCCCCTTTGGAGGCAAACTTACTTTTTCCTCCTTACATTACAGGAGATGAGCCCCTCCACTTACAGTGAAGGAAATTTATTACAGACATTAAAAAATACTGCAAATAAATATTACTTACAGCCCAAACTCCTAACAAGTTTATGAAGAAATTTCCATGGAATTTAGTTGCTAACATCTGAAACAAAGAAAGATTTACTGGTAAGGTAACTCAGAACTTGCTACATATTTTTCATACATCTAATTATTTCATATATGTATATCTGCTATTAGTGTATTTACACTGAAATTGTTTTTTAACTAAACTCATAAACATAAATCAACAAAATATTTTGCTCAACAACCATTCAAACAGACTCCTGCATAAACAATAAATCTAAAAGTGTTGTTAACTAAGTGACAAACCTGTGAAATAACATATAAGTTAGAGACAAGAGCACTCTGCAAAATGATAGGTATGTTGGACGTGTAGAATAACTTGATTGGGTAAGAGCTGTACTGGCCACGGTAGCGAGCGGACTTGATTGGAAGATCCACTCGGAATCCCTAAAATAGAAACATGACATATTTAATATAAGCTTTAATAGCAACTTAAAACAAAAACAGGATTTAAACTGTGGTCCACATCAAATTACTACAGGTCAATGCTATATGCCATTATTATGCAATATTAAAGCATGTTATTATTAACAATTTGATCTGAATCTTGGGTTTGGTTTCTAAGATAAAAAAGATCATACTGGCTTTTAAAATTCTTGTTCAAAAGCTTTATTTCTGAAGTTCTACCCAGTACAAGCATAATTACAGTGATATCAACATTTAATCACCCATAAAAGCATTTTACAACTCTCACTGAAATGAGACCTTACAACAAAGTACTGAAAACATTTTAGACTAATGATAGCTTTAATTTTTTTAGCACAGGCCACTTGTTGTTTGGTCATTAATGACCAAAGAACCTTTAGTCTTTACATCTTTGTAACTATAAGTATTTGTTTGCATGAGTGAAAACCAGTTCAGACTGGTCTATGGCCAATTTAAGCAACAATTTGTTATGAAAAATCTATTTATAAATCAAGAAACATACCTGGAAGTATATGACCACACCAAACACAAACACTGTGGCAAGCAGGTTCATCAAATTGGGCAAGTTCTGTCTGTAGAAAGCCTCTCTGAGACCACGAACTTTGTCTTGTTTGGTAGCCAGTAAGTGGAACAACGCTATTACAGCTCCTTCAAACTCAGTACCTACAGAATAAGTATAGTATATTATAGATTTGTCAACTGTTAGAAGCAACACTGTTCTTCTAATGCTTCGAACACATGTAGGTTTTTAATGTTTTTAAAATATCGCAAATAAATTCTATAATAAATGATAAAATTGAGTTCCCAACAGTGAAAATATGTGGAAATATGACTAAATGAGACAGACACCATCTCCTAATTCTGACTGATCAACATACATTCATGTTAAAATATAGTTTGCCTATCACCAGGTTTACACAAAATAGTTATGTCCTAACTTCTAACTTATGTCTAATACACATCAGTGTTGTGCTATTGACTAGCATATTTCTGATTTTCGCGATAAATTAACCAGTGACAAATGATAAAACATTTAGAATACCTCTTCCTGTATTGACAGTTGCAGGACTGAAGGCTTTCCAGACAATGGTCTCACAGATGTTGGTGGCTATAAACAGTGAGATACCCGAACCCAGACCATAGCCCTTCTGTAACAGCTCATCCAGTAGCAGCACTATCAGACCAGCAACAAACAACTGCAACACAAACAGCTCAACCTCATCAAACATCTGTTATACTGGTATATCTGTTATGTTATTCATTACTATTTCATGTTATTTACTATTTATTTTTATCTTACTTGTAGTTTCTTTTTTTCCTCTATATAGTGCACAGTAGTAACTACTATATATCTGTATTCAGGGTGAATGTTGTCTAAATTTGAATACAATAGTTCCATTAATTTCTCTGCAGTACAGGAAAAAGCCATTTTATCAATATTACTTACCAAATGTAAAACTCAAGTAGAAAAATCCAATTGTGTAGATGTTAACCATCAATTTTAAGAGATTTTTTTCTATATTTTAATGTGCAGAATATGATGACTTCAAAATGAAGAAACTGTGTAAAAAACGGCAAAATAATCTTTGATTACCTGAATGATAATAAGGAGACAGACACCAGCTCCTACTTCTGACGGATCACCGTACATTCCTGTCATGACATAGACTATAGCTTGGCCCACGGTAATTACCATACCAAACACTGAAAGCAAAGCATAGTGTCAAAACTTGATAATTGCAGTAACAAAAACAGTGAAGTGCAACTTTGATCATGAGCTTTTAAAGTACAGCAGCAAATGTGTTGATAACTAAATTTAATGCAATATTGTTGTTCAAAGCAAAGTTACATTACAAAACCTGTGTTTGTAATAAGCTTCCATTTCTGCACAACCTTTTTCACTTTGGTGTGAAGCTTGTGTATATCTTGTCAACTTCCCAAGAACAACATATGTTACTTACATTTTTGAGCTCCATTGAAGAGTGCTCTGTCCTTGGGGGTGTCACCTACTTCAATGATTTTAGCTCCAGCCAAAAGCTGCATGATAAGTCCTGATGTTACAATGGGTGAAATTCCAAGTTCCATCAAAGTTCCTAAAGTTAAGAAATATATGTGGAGTTTATTAAATGAATAATCAAATACTCATAAAAACGACATACAATTTTCATGTGTTTCTTACTGATCTGACTGGTCCTATTATTCTTGAGCACAAGATGAAATCAAAGTTGCACGGAGTATGTGAATCAGGTGCCAGCAATCATACATATATAAATACTGTAGTGAAATATGGCCACTGAATGGAAAAATTAAATTGTTAAAATAGAGCATTACAGATTATTCAAGAGCCAAATGTAACTTGTGATTTTTTTATTTGCTCATTGGTAATGACTATGTCTGAAACAACCTTACTTCAACTCGAGAACCTTATTTAATGTTCATGAAAAAAACAACCAAGTACTGTAACCAAATCTTCTATGATCAGAAATAAGAAAACAAGTGAATTACCTCTACTTGATGCAAGAATGACCCTCTGCCAGTAGAATGGATCTGCAGAATCCGATGACATGATCCCAAAGAGTGGGATCTGGCAACACACCAGGAAGATAAACAGTGTGATAGCAGTCCATAATACCTTCTCTCGAAATTGTATCTGTGTTAAAAATAAAACAATACTGCAAATGAAATTAAGTCTTCATACATGTGTTTTCTTAAGTTGAGAACTGGGTAGATTGTAATTTGAGAATTGGAAGAACTATTCTACCTCATGTCCTGAACTCCTTTTTTATAGCCAAAGTCATTTCAATAGTAAGTTGAAAAATAAGTTTACAGAATATATATTAAAATCTAGCCAATTGCTTTGTTTTATTTATAATATGAACACTCACAGTTATATATGGCAGATACAACACAGAAAATATTGTATACATAGATAATGACATAGAAAATAGATGTACCTTTCTGTCTGGTTTTGCAATTTCCGGCAGCACTGCACAGAACGGTTTGATGAATTCTAAAAATTTGACTGAAATAGAAGAAAATAAATCTCAGTAACTGAAAAATAGTTCAATATTATTTGGTTTGGTATTTTTTTATTAAATAATAAATGTTATCAAAATGTGTCAAGACAGAAGTCCTGGAAATCTCATTATTTACATCCTCTTACGTGTTACTGTCATTTCAAAATGCAGTTTAGAAATTTTTAATAGTAAGTAGCTAATTAATTTATAAATCTGCATTCTGCTAATACAGGGTTTTGCAAGCATCACAATGAAATGCTCGAGGATAATAATCCAGGTTGATGATCTCCTTATATATAAAAAATAGTTACAACTTTATGTGTTACATCCAAAAAGATTTAATAATTATTATTAATACCGAATGAAATCGAAAAAACTAAAACTAAAACAAAAAAAAACACTTAAGCTGCACCCCACCCACTTACACAAACGACCGACGTGGCAACCGGCTTTAAATTGTTAACAAATTTTGCACGCAAATATTGAGGCAAGTTTTAAATAAACAATTGATTGCAATATATACTTACTCCCCATTGTGTCTATAAGGGTCTACCCCTCAAATGTCGATGTACTCCGTCAAAATGATGAAAAATTCGCCGACGATCTGACCAAACAGCTTTGATGCCGGAAGTGTCTACTTTGAAGGAAAGATCACGTGACTAAATACGTGGTCGGACAGTTAAAAGGACTTTCAAAGAATTTTATAAAAATATATAATAATATATACAGACATTCAGTTGCTTAGAAGAATATATTTTGGTTCAGGAAATGATGCTATTAAAAAAGAAGGATAAAAAACACATTTTAAAACGTTGCAGCAGGCTCTATACCACTAAATGAAGTGACACCACAGTAGACTACTTCACTGCGTCTATTAACAATTTTAGAAGTGTCACCGTATATACTATTGCTTTTCACTATATGTTCTACATAGAGCCTTGAGTGTCTCCTAGATTTATTAACTCTTAGGCAATATCAACCATTCTTCTAAAGAAGTTTGAATATAAATTTGTACTAAAGCATATGTGTCACCATGACGATAGATCTCGGTTGCAAATTTCACCTTAAAGATTACATCATTGCCCATCGACTAGATTTACCTTAGTCTAACCTGTTTATATGCATTCTTTTCTGGTTTCTTATCCCTAATGAATTGGATAATGGTTTTTGATTATATAAGTGCAAAATCCTCAATTTCTGTTTTTAAACGAAGATTTAATGTTCTATAGCTATTTAGGCAAATCAGAAAATGGTTCTATCTAGTTTTACTATAATTGTTAATAAGATAGTACTGAAATGAAAAGCCAACTTTTGGTTCTAAGGGCAAATCATCATTTGTTGAGTCTTTTCTAGAGATTCATGCTCACTAACAGTCACACAAAAGTGAAGAAATATAGTGTCCTAAGACTTTATTTAAGTTTGGATGCGTTTTTTTATCAAACAATTTTTTAACATACATTATTTACTCACCAAAAGAAATATCATTTCCACCAGAACTTTGGATTTGCTGAATCATACCGACATCGCATAAACACTTATCTACAATATGTTAATGCCATCTGTTAAATAATGCCTTTAAATAATGTTTTTAAATAATTGAGCAAAATGTTTTGACATCGAAACCGGAAGCAGACATGAATGAAGTCTTTCTCGAATTTGTTAAAACCCGAACATTATTTAGACAATTCGCCACAATTAACATCTTGTAGATAAGCTTATACTACTTAGTTCAGGTAAGGGTTAATTTTTTGGTGTATTATTAAATTATAATAAAATTAAACCTAACCGTCATTGCGATCTACAACACATTTATATAAAAAGTATTTAAATGCATAGAATATATCAAGTATGCACATAGCTAATGTTTTTATATGAAAAAAAATCTTTAAAATCTTTATTTGTGTTGAATGCTAACCGTTTATGAAAAAAATCATATTAAAATATGTTGTCATTTATATAGCAGAACCGTAATATTATTATCGCTATCTTCACATTACTGAAAAGATTTACAAAAAATTCAGTTTACAAAATAATATATGCGTTTGAACGCATCACTCACTAAGCAAAATACATTGACCGAATGACAGATTCTGAATTTTAAAATTTTATCCTTAATTTCTAGTGTTTAACAAGACGCCGATGAATGGCAAAAGATGTTCCAATTTATGTTTCAATTTATATTAATTATTAATAAAAACTAAAATATATACTAAACAAAACATATACATACTTTGAACACTTTCTTTGAACTTACTCATCTGTTTTCGTAAAATGTAAAACAAAGTAAAATAGCCGTGTTGACATTATCTCAGGTCGGAATGTCTTGGAGTTTGAATTGTCTTAGGTCGAAATGTCTTAAGGTCGAAATATCTTAGGGGTCGAAATGTCTTGGCCAAGAAGGAGTTGGGGTTGAAAAGTCTTGGGGTCGACACTTGTGATATTTAGGTTTTAGGTATAATGCTTCTGATGCAACATTTTTTTTGTTTTAGTATGTCCTTATTAATTAGAGAATTAATTTTATTGAACTCAAACAATAATAGATCATACGATAAATACATTTCTTCACTTACACCTAGCTGGCAATAAGTATTTTTCATAAAAACAATTTTTGAAATTTAGTCAGTTTTCGCTATTTAGAATGTTTGTTCCCCCCTTAATTTGACGTTCTAATTTGGACGATCCCTTTTTCAAAATTTTGAAGTTAAACTCCTTTTTCAAGCTTATATGTAATGTTCATTGAAATCTTTAATAGCACTGTTAAATGCTCAAGAAAAGCGAAAATGATGGTGTGCCAACCTCACAAGCGAGGCTAACCATCAAAGCGAGGCGTAAAATCCAAAAACTGAAGCAGTCTATACACCATAATTAACAAAACTAAAATAAAAAAGCTTTGTTAGCAATTATATTTAAAGAAATCTGCAAAGATAGGGAAATGCATTGAACTACAAATCAGAACACGAAATGCAAGAAGAGCAAAACAAGAAGTAGCAGAAAGTTGTAAATACAAACTGATTTGGAGTTAATTCACCAAGGCGACATGTACTTGTTTGTTCCTATGAGAATTTGTAGGAGACAAATGTGAGGTTGGTGCATCACGGAACCCGGTTTAAACCTTCCATTGGCAAAGTATAAAAAAAGTGAAATATGCATATCAGGAATCGCTACACTCATAGAACACAGCCTCCCCACGCAGCGAAAAAGAACAGAGGAAAAGAGAGCATGTTTGTTATGTTATGTCAAGAGTTTCATAGAAGCAGGCTCGAAAAAACTTTTTCATTAAACATCTTGTGATTTTCTAATGATGATGTTTGTTTGTTGTTTTTTATGTTTGATCTTTAGTTATTTCGTTGTTGTTGCTGCTGTAAACGATAAATATGACGACGACGATGGTGATTATGACCATAATGATGATGGTAATTATAACGTGCTCGATGCAAATAGTATTTATATAAGGTGAAACAAGAATCTGTCAATAAGAATTAAGATTTCTTAAAGAATAAAGAGGTTATTTCATACTTAGCATATTTTCACATGTGTTCTTCTTTAGAATAAAAATACTTTTAAAGAATTTCAAGTAAATAGTTTGTCGTGCCTTTTGGAAAAGGATAAAGGCTTTGGCTTGAGAAAACAATGGAGGATCGCCTCTTTCAAAGCAGCATCTTGAGAATGAATTGTTATCTTTTCTGTGTTTCTGGATTGATTTCCCAAAACGGATATAAAAAAAGATGAACGCGAGTGCGATATCCAGGGCCAAGCTAAGTTTTATGACACCTTTATGTACTTGTAAGTTAGACCTGGGGCATAGTGTCACTGTCCGCGTTAGATCTTATCTCTCAATAAAGAGGTAGCCTAAATTGTGAGTGTGTGATAGAACGATGTGAGAGTGTGCAACAATTCAACATAAATTTTGTTAATATTTTGTGTTGTTTTGTGTAGAAGTTTTGGGATGAAATGAATAGTCTTGACCAGGAATCGAACCTACCATGCCGGCGCTCTATTTGTTTTCGAACAGACTATTAGCAATCAAACTATTATTAATTTGATCATTAAAATTGTGTATATTGTGAGAATTCCTAAATTTTGTCGAGTATATAATAATATATACAAGATAATCTGAGAATATAACTCAATACATTTATAATTATATAATAAAGTACTAATATTTAAGTATTTAGTTCAACAAGAATTCATTTATAAATGTTCAATATTAATAATAAATGTCCCATCAGTTTCCATGTAACTCGGTGATATATAAAGTATGTTAGTATCGATATCTATCAAACTCATATACAGCGAGAATGGAATTCAGACCAGATGATTACTCATGTATTTTTGTCGTTTTCAAACTTTCAATATTACTTACTTTTTATGAATTGTGATATCCATTTCATTCTTGTTTTACATTTAGCTGCAGTAATTCCGTTACTTTTAAGAAAAGGGTATTTTAAGAACCTGATTTCTGCCTTCAGCGCAATCAGTCCCCAAGCTTATAAAACTGAGCATGGAAACCAGTCTCAAATCTCAAGCATCTGAATGGCTGAAATGGCGACTGGTCAGATGCTTGAGATTTGAGACTTGTTTCCAATCTCAGTTTTATAATCTTCAGCCCAGTACTGAACCATTTACCCTCTTTGAAGGCTGTTGAGCAAGGTAAAGATATAAATTTGTATAAATATTGAGTAGCGCTCAACCCGGGGCTAGGCGGCGTGAACAGTAATATACATTTCAATTACTGCCCATGAACAGACTTAATCAACCCGTGCCTGCAATATTTTGATATGAGTCGTGTTCAAAGTTCTTTTTCTTCTATTTGAATTAACAAACAAGTTAGCAGAAAACCAGATAAACAGACCAACTACTCACAGTCCAACTCGCAATATCAAGTTGCTTTGTTAATTTTATTTATCAAAACAAAAATTTATATTACTTAAACAGCTTCCGGCTTTCAAATGATGTATCATGTATTTTGTATTATCTTCAAGAAATCTACATGTTTTATGATTAGCCAAAACGACAAGAGCATACATAGCCAATGTTCTAACTAAACCGATAATATTATTTTTATTTCTCTATGTGGAATTGAGGTATATTTAAAATTGAAACATAATAAGTCATTTTCACTTCTTTTTATGAAATAACCATTGAATTCCCTACATGTGTTAAGAAACCACTGGCATTTTATCAAGTTAGGGGTAAAACAAGTCACAAAATCGTCAGTAGCGGGTTTATTATCTGTTAATGAAATTCGTGTCTCCTTATTAATCCGATTGACCCTGATAGAAAGCAGAGGCATTATGAACGTTACTACCCCCCCCCCCCACCTTGTTAAATTGGTTCGTATTAACCAAGGTCAACCTTTATGCAGCAGTATTCAAGTTACATCGAAATAAAATGTAATTTCTGAAAGTTATTTAAAGAAAACCGAACAAAACCTAGTCGTTGATCCAAAATGTTTTTGCTCCAGCACATATGTAAACTGATTTTTTTTCTTTCGTTTCGGTTATAAGGCGTTATTTTATGTAGCTTTACTTGTTTAAAGAATTTTCCGTTTCTATGGCAAGCAGATTGCATAATTATTCCGATATACACGGTTATTGACCAATAACTATAGATATCGAGCTGATAACCTCAGTCAAGCCCCGGTCACAACCCGCCGTACGTGCAAGTGCGTGCTGTCTACGTGCAAAAACGTGGACCAAATTCAGAGATCCGTACGTGGTGAGTACCTCGTCCGTACGGGTTTAGGAGCACGCAGAGACGCCGTAGCATTTTTAGTGCATGCAAAACTTTCTCTGCGTTCGAGCTGCTTGCGGGCTACGGATTCACCACCCGTACGGGTGACGTGCGTGCCCTGTACGTCCACGAGCGCATAACGCACTGCCTCTGCGAGTCTTTGCGTGGTCCGTGCGTGGTCCGTGCTTCTTCAGTTCAACCGTCCAAAACGCGCACAGAACTCAGGCGGACCGTACAGAGCAAGTACGTGCTCCGCACTTACAACGCACGGTGTGCGCACGGACCTCTGCGGTATATAAAATATTTCGAGTATCGATAGGTCGTCCTTATATATATCACCCAACAGCGACCGAAATAAACTCACGTTCACCGCACTTCCACGCACTTACAACGTGCGAGCGAGTAAGAACACCGTACGTGAGCAGTACGGCCTCCGTACGTTGACATGGAAATCGCACGGAGAACTTGCGTTGTAAGCACGTACAACTCACTTACCACCTACGGAACGTACGATGCACGCAACTTTTTACCCCTAGACGTGGCGTGCGGGCAACGAACTCACACATTGCGTGTGACGTGCGTCCTCTCTGCTCTTGCCACGTCCGACCAAAAAACGCCGCGAACGTAACCTCCGCAGAACACGTAGCCTACGGTCAAAAAAGACGCACGACGGGTTGTGACCGGGGCTTTATTGACGATAGCTAGGGTTACCGCCTAGTATCTATAGTTATTGGTGAAAACCCTAGTTCTCGGCGGATAACCACAGTTATTGTCGTTATCTATAGTTCTTGATTCGGGAACTATAGATATCGCCGAAAACTATAGTTAATCGACCGAAAACCACATTTCTCGGCGTAAACCGTGGTTTACGGGCGATATCTAGGGGTTTCACCAATAACTATGGTTATCGAAATTATTTTGCAATAGATATGGTCGATAACTATGGTTATCGAATGAGAAGTAGGACTTTCATCAATAACTATGGTTACTGGCCGTTAACTCTAGTTATCGTCAATAACAATGGTTTATAGACCGATATCCCTAGATTAGTGTTGGTCAATACCTATGGAGATTGAATAATTCGTGCAAACCGCATGCTAAACAGACGAGATCCATAATTATCGAACCAAGAAATATAGTTTTGGACGATAACTATGGTTCTCTCCGGATATCTAGGGTTTTCGCCAATAACTATGGTTGTGGGGCGGTAAACCTAGTTGTTGTTAATAACTATGGTTATCGGATCGATGTCCATAGTTGTTGGTCGATAGTCATAGATATTGGATTAATTGTGCAAACCGCTTACCTTACATTTCAACTGAAATTGTTGACGTTACCGCATTAGGTGTGACAATAATAAAACAAGTGCTTGATAAATCCGTTTATTTTATTCTTGTTCATATATAAAACACAAAACAGTTCACCGTTTACCTGAAATTAAAAGGAAAAGATTAAGATTGTCTATTTGAATAAAATACTATTCTGAATTTACTTTTAAATTTGAACGTTATAAGCATGTAGAGTTGGAGTCACAAATATAACAGCTGAGCTTGGGAATGCAATTTTTGACATTGCTTTTAAATTTTGGTAAGATGAAGTCAAGGTAGCTATAGTACCAATAATTTATATGCTTGGTTTCTTTATAATATTACAGAATATATATTTTATATATAAGCTGGAGCTCATTAGAATATATTTTATTCACAAGAGATAGAAAATGGTTATTATCTATATTAAACAAGATGTCATGGTGTTGTTAAAGGCTGTAATAATGTCATTTTGACGTTCGGTAGAAAGAGATAACAAAATAACTTTCATAACAGTATAAAAATAGAAGAAAAAAAACAGATTAGCAACAAGAGGTGCACAATTAGTACTCATAAGGATTCCTATTACTTGTTTATAGATAGAGGTACAACATCTAACATAAATATTATTCAGTAAAGAATGATTTATAAGTTTATATAACGAATAATTTACTAATAATTTCATAAATAAGACACCAGAAACAATTTACGAAAAAGATCGTAAAGTCCAGTCAGGTAGAACCATCTGATTTTCAGTCTGTTTTCCAATCTCATCCCTTGCTCCTGTCAATTGATCTGTGTTCTTAATACTATGCAATAGTTTTATATCACCGAGCTCTGTTTAAGACATTTACTTTTTCTGTCTAAAATTCTGATATACAAAATTCATATTGAATATACAATTTAATTTTTCGGGCGGGTTTATGTGAAAATTCATATTGAATATACAATTTAATTTTTCGGGCGGGTTTATGTGCCAGGATGAGTGGTTTAAAAGACATTTAATAAAAGACAAGAAACTGACTCACCTACAAATGGACTTGAAGGATCGGTCGTCGATTCACAACCTTTAAAACCACGTATTAGATAAATTTTAATCCATTCAAGAATTCGAAATTTCACGGTATATATAATAATAAAAACATAATATCTAGCAGTTTGTTATAGTTTGAGTTAACAAGTTAAGACCATATGCATATTTTTAATCGCCAAACGTCGACGATTATAGGTGAACAAAGAGCAATAATTATTAGAGTGCATTCTAATTTGTTCCATTACATTAATAAAAGAAATATATGAAAAAGAACGTAAACATCTGTTTCCTAGAGTGATAAGCGATGTATTAGTAATACTAGTACTTAAACAAAAAATAACGGGATTGAATATCGTCGTATCTCAACTTGTCTGTCGGTATGCTTGACAATAGGTCCGGCACGTACCGCATACCGTTCCGTACTCCATTAACTTTAGCAAGTTAATTAATAAGGGCCAACCTGGCTGGACTAGCTTGACAATAGATACCTGAAGATTTCCAAAACTGCATGCCAGCTGGGTATCCGAACGCATATTCTGGTGAGTGCGCCGAATAGCCATTTATCAGCAGCCCAAAAGGTTCGTTCCCTGCATGCGTCACGGTGTTACTTAAAGACGTCATTGGTATTGAAAGTATGGTGTAATTGCGCATCGGGGTATCAGTCCCAATCTGTGAAATAAATCCTGAAGTTAACAATCGCTGCTACTATTTATATGTATTATGTATTTTACATGTGCACGTGATGGCGGGCGGGGTTGGTTTGTGCTAGTGTGAGTCCCAAAGATGTAAAAGTTGAAATTTATTACTACAATTAAAAAAAATAGGCGAAGACTAAATGAGAGAGAGAGAGAGAGAGAGAGAGAGAGAGAGAGAGAGAGAGAGAGAGAGAGAGAGAGAGAGAGAGAGAGAGAGAGATAATTTATTTTCCTAATGGCATATTGTCCATTGTGTTTTTATGTTCTAGCAAAACTAAAATCGCCTTTTTACCTCCTCTGGATTATGTAACATTGGAGATCCGTCTATCAGCAGTCCTGTTGCTTCATCAGACCGAATAATAACAGTGTAAGTTTGAAGACGATCTGTTTTGTCAGCAACATACTTAGTCAGATACTGCGATACTGCTGGTATGTTGGTCATATACTCGGCTGCGCCTGTCTTGCTTAATGCTATCTGTACGACAATTACTGGAATATCTGACAGTATTTCAAGTGTATTGGTTGCTCTAATGGTTTCCTCATAGAATATCTTCTTATAAACGTGCACATGTTTAGAAGACGTAGGTGAAGAGATTATCTGCACGTGGGCATTGCCAGTCTGTGCGTAGATTCGAATCCTGTAGCTGTAGACAAAGCCGATGGCTGCCACAGAGGGTACGATAAAATGAGTTCCACCTTGACTAAATGGTACCGCTTGAACAACAATATTATGGGTAAACAGCTGTAGATTGCTCACATACTGATGTGTGTCTCCGAGTGTCACTGACGAAAATACTGCAACCGGGTGGTTACTTGTTATGTGAGTACCACTGAGATCAAGTCCCCTCTGGTTCTCGTAAACATAAACTTCGTTTTTGTTCAAAGTGTAAACTATGTTTCCAAAATCAAAACTTTCAACCCGAACTTCGGTGGAATCATTCAAAGCCACGACCATAAACTGTGTCCTACTTCCTGACACTGTGTTTGGTTGATAGGATGGTATAGCATATTCAGTACCGAGAGCACTGGCTGGCAGTACTGGGCACGTGACAACGTACTCCGTGGTTTTGTATACGGCCACAACGGAAATTGGATCACGTGACGTTATATGTATTGCTCCGCCTGTTGTTATATCGTGGTACCTGGAATGATCGACCACAATCTTTGATGATTATTAATATAAACGTGCGTATATATTTTGTGTGTTGAACATTCCTGTGACGAGAATAATATGATTACTGAAACTCATTTCGGAATCATTAAGACCAAACCAATGTTGAACAGTTCAGAGGTTATATCAAGTTCTTGGAAACTTTGATAACAAAAATATACTACTCAAATTCGAAAAGGATCACTTTTAAGATTGCGTTTGTTACTAACATAAGGTTTAAACGTTAAATTATTTGCTGTGATTCTGAAAATTCTTTCATTTGTCATCAGACATGTGCCAAAAAAGAAATGGGCCGACAAACTATTGAAGCGCTATAGTGATTGAAACTTGGTAAGGTAAAAAACTCGGGATATCGCGGAAAGCGATCCCTATCAAATTTTGAGTAGTATAGTTATCCATGTCGTATTTGCGTACGGAATTTCCAACTTGATTTGTGGTAAATAAGCTCGCTCGCTTTACACGCGATGTCCACGAATTCAGTTTCTGTGCCCAACATCATAAAACTAAATCTGGAGATCAGTCTCAAATCTCAAGCATCTGATTGGCCGAAATGGCGACCAGTCGCCATTTCAGCCAATCAGATCCTTGAGATTTGAGAATGATATCAAAACTTAGTTTTATGATCTTGGGCCCTAAGCTAGAAAAGTGAATTTTTACGCGTAAACAATCCAAATGATATCCATACTCTGATGAACGCTTTCAAATTATTTATTAAAACATTGAACCTGCTTTTAAAACTATACCTATTGATGAATGATGAATTAACTGCAATTTCCTTCATTCGTGAAACAAAGTAATTGTGAGACACCATAACTGGGGTTTTACTGGCTGAAGAACTGGTATCAGGAACCGACAAATCCAACCTCGTGCTTGAGGTAACAGGTTTAATATGTAGGCTGAGTGTGGGGTCAGTCGCAGTACCACGTGACAGATAAGACTTCAAATCCATGAAGCCGAAAACAAACTCTGTACCATAAGACGCTGAAAACATAAAAGAGAACACATTCCTGTCAGTGTATCATTCAAAACAGACCCATTCGACACAGACAGTCAAATGCTTTCTCGTTTAACATTCATTTTTAGCATGATGGAAATTTTTTGCCAAAAGCTATATTGGATGAGACATGGGTGCAATCATTTCTTTATATTATTTCAATAATACAGTATTTATATATTATGATGTTAATATAAAGGTTTTATTTAATAAAATACTGAAAAAGATTTTCTATGTAATACACCAAAGTGAGAAAATTAACTTTGTTTGACTTATTTTAATTGCCGCATCAGAAAGAAAAAAATGTGAACATAACTTACAGGCGGAGCATGTACTCTGTACTTGCGCTTCGATGCCAACAAGAAGCACAACCTTTCAATAAAAACAATAACATGTAATTGTTAATATATATATAACTCCGCACGGTGACAGTGCTTGACTTAGTTGTTAGTTACTTGCAAAATAGTTCTCTTAAACTATTAGAAACAAAAATATCAGTATAGGTATGAACAGTAATATGCACTTCCATTT
Organism: Corbicula japonica; assembly: GCA_038501625.1. NCBI lineage: Eukaryota > Metazoa > Mollusca > Bivalvia > Venerida > Cyrenidae > Corbicula > Corbicula japonica. Next base: position 5,557,031 of record JAZAYU010000017.1, on the reverse strand, counting down.
TTGCTCATGAAGAGGCTCAATTAAAACCGATCCTGCAATTTTATCATATTTGTCTTGGCAGGTAGCTTTCAAAATTCCCGTTCATCCATTGAATTATCATATTCGCTTTTTTGTGCCGTTTGGCGTCCGTAAAACATCTCCCCGTTCATTAAATCAGTACTGTAATCAAATGTACAGTGTATTTTGAAAGCCGTCGAGCACGATGCTTGTTTGTGTAAATATTACGTTGCTCTCAACCCGGGGCTAGGCGGGGTGAACGGTAATTGCACTTCCAATACGGATAACTAATAGTCTCAATCAAACCGAGCCTGCGATATTAATTGTCATATTGGCGTTGTTTGTGTCGTGTGGCGGCCGTACAAAGTCTCTTCGTACACCTACACACCGTTCAACCCGATAAGGTGAATGCCGTGGGTAAGCCGACGGCAGTTGCTTGTGTACATGAACGTTTTTCGGCGAATCTGAGTATTGGCCTGATTTTTACATTTTCCCGCAATATCTTAGCAGACAAAAATATACATATTGATTCCCTGTTTGTTAAGGACTCTACTGACGAAATCTTGACGCACACAGGATATTATTTACAAAGAAATTGCAGAAAAAGTGTGCAATTTTTTGACAAAATATGTCATTTGACGAATCGGTCCGAAATATCTTTTTTTATTACCAAATCTAAAATATTTGAAATATTCCATGATAAAGTTCAATTATTTCCCTGTTATTATTTGAAACCACAGCTTCCAATTCGCTTTCTCCAGAAAGATATTTACTTTTAAACTTGGTACGTCGTGGAGATTTTGGTAACGACAACGGCCGTTAACACTAAAATATTGGTACAGTTGAATGCAGTTTCGTCAGTGGATTGGATAACGTAAACGGCCGTCAAGTGAAAATTAGCTTTGTGACTACAATGATTAACACTGGTCTTGAGAACATAATTAAATGTTTTATTGCATCGTGATTTGACCGATGGTTTTTAACGCGCACATTGCCAATTTTGTTGTATATTTTTTCCTTAAACAGCAAGTAACAGTCAGTTGAAAACGCCATATTTACGAAAGTTTTGAGATACTTACTGTTTTACAAATTGAGTTTGATCTGACAGAGATTACGACACCTTATATTTAGACTATATTCTAAAGATATGACCATGACGTCTTAGCCTGACGACAATGATATATAAAACAGTGAAGTATGCATATCAGGGATGGCCACATCCAGCAGACACAGCCTCTCCACACAGCCAAACAGTAGAGACGAAAAGAGAACATGGTATTACAATAATCAATTTCAATATGGACGCCACAAACAATTAAAGAAAGAGATAACCCCAGGGGTTACCGCCCTGGAACGGTCAGTGGCAAAACTTAGTCGCATAAGAATAGTTGTTTTTCGTCTGTTACAAATACGAAGCAAAAGAACTTCAAATACTTCATTCTGAGTTGAATTTTACTTACTTTCGTTGTCTATATCATTTCATTTATAAATCAGAAGTAAATCAAGACCGCATGCGCTTCGAGTATTCTTAAAGAGTAATGGCTACTAAATGAAAATGAAGAATAATAACATTTATTTCCGAATTTTAAAACTATAATATTACGTACTCGGTATGGTTCGTCCCCAGATAAAGTTCGAGCTGAAATAATATACGGTGCAACATTTTTTCTCGTCTGCAGGCGGCTGTGCAAGTGCATTAAATTTCAAGTTCGTAAAGTTCATAGTAAATAATATAAGGATTTGTACATAGTTAGATAAAATATTATATTGTATTTCATTTGAATGTGTACAAACGCTTGTAATTCTCTTTTGACAAGTGTACGAAATAATTGAATACTTAAAATTATTACAATTTTAAAATTGCATCAACAACAAAACGTTAGGTAATATAATACAACCTGGAAATCAGGTGTTTTGTTATAAATGTTTTTCTTTAGGTAAACATACTTTTCAATATTTAGCTTGATTTATACAAAACAAGGAGTAGCCTAGATTTGTTAACACTAGAGTCTGATACACTTTATGCATAAAGCAGACAACAGCGACGTTGAAAATAAGTTCACTTGACGGCCTTTAACGTTATCCAATCCACTGACGAAACTGCATTCAATTGTACCAATATTTTAGTGATAACGGCCGTTGTCATTACCAAAATCACCACGACGTACCAAGTTTAAAAGTAAATATCTGTCTAGAGAAAGCGAATTGGAAGCTGTGGTTTCAAATAATTACAGGGAAATAATTGAACTTTATCATGGAATATTTCAAATATTTCAGATTTGGTAATAAAAAAGGATATTTGGAACCGATTCGTCAAATGACATATTTTGTCAAAAAATTGCACACTTTTTCTGCAATTTCTCTGTTAATAATATCCTGTGTGCGTCAAGATTCCGTCAGTAGAGTCCTTAACAAACAGGGAATCAATATGTATATTTTTGTCTGCTAAGATATTGCGGGAAAATGTAAAAATCAGGTCAATACTCAGTTTCGCCGAAAAACGTTCATGTACACAAGCAACTGCCGTCGGCTTACCCACGGCATTCACCTTATCGGGTTGAACGGTGTGACCTAATTAGTGCTGTTTTCAATTATATAGTCTTTTGAATGCCGTTGGGCATGATACTTATATCTGTGTAAATATTAAGTTGCGCGCAACCCTGGTCTAGGCGGCGTGAACAGTAATAATAATTTTGCACTTTCATTACTGCTCAAGAACAGGCTCAGTCAATATCATTATTGTATTTGTTGGTTTAGTACTAGTATTCTTTTATGCAAAGTTGTCGCTTCTAACTAATGTATGCGAAAAATGAATGCACTTTCGACAAAAAAGGCATATACTAGTCGATATATGTCGTAAAATTGTTTAACATCACCTCCGGATACTTCTCTGCTAAAAATAATCACACGCCGAAATAATTTATCGGATTTTCCAAATATAATTATTTATTATCTGCGTTTTATTTACAACATTTCATAGGCCGCGAAACTAAGTGAACGATAAGCCGAAATACAAGGCATAATTGTCTCGCCAGAAGTGTGACTGTCTATTCATTCTCTTTTTTTTCAAAAAGAGGTCCTCTTTTTAATGCAAAAAGGACCATATTATCAGAAATCTGTACGTGAAACCCGTTAAAATAATGTGGCGACTTTACCATAATTATAATTTACAATATTTGGAGCTGTTTTGTAATGATTTTCATATACGCAAAAACGTGTTAGGTGCGCGTAAATCGCTAAAAACTACAATATGCCTATCAGTCCGACGAACATGTACAGACGTATCATGTTTGTGTGTTGAATGACCTTTTCGTACACGAAATAGCTTATATTTAGTTCAGTCGTGTCGTTTGGACGGAAAATATGGAATTATTATACTAAGATTTCTATTGTGCTTTGGGTCAATTTGTAGGATAACCTGATTATTCTTGTTTTAAGTCTAGCTGCTCTTTCCACGATGTTATATATAGTTTGACTTATTCATTATTATTTACAAATCCTTGTGTGTGTTTTCCATTGTTTCGTTCTCCATATCAGAACATTTAACATTAAATTCTTATGTTTTGTAAATTGAATATGGCGTACTTACATACAAACCTACAATGCCACAAAGTCATGTCTTTCATCAAATAAATAGTGCATACAACAATATTTCGGGCATTTCTTAAAAAAAATGATGAGGCAGATAACATGAAATGTAATATACAAAAAAAAACTTGCGCTGGGTTTTGAGTTTATTTATTTATTTTGCTTTCAGTACTTAACATTTCAATAAAGATATCAAAGATTGGTGCAAATAACGCCAAATCCATGGTTTCGTAAAAGGATAGTTGCAGGAATTTTCGATTTCCTGTTGAGCATCATTTTTTTTTAAATTATGATTGAAGTTATCTGAATTTTATCGCAATCTGTATAATATCAAAATAATTACACACTTACCAAATACAAATATCCTCTTGTGACGAACATATTGTTAGACAGAAAGCACATATAATGACCTAGGAGTATATACAATGATTGTATTATACTACTTGAATTTGATAAGGATATCACTGTTGTCAAGTCCCTTGTGTTAAAATACTGTTTTACTGTTTCAGTAATTTTTCATAAGCAGAGTTTTATTCAGCGATCATGAACAAGTGTTGAGCAGCGTATGCCTAATTATGAACAAGAAATATGCATCCCTATGAGTACTAATTTTTGCACCCCTAGTTACTGTTATGAAAGAGACTTTCATATCGCTTTCCATTAGAAGATTACATTATTACAGCCTTTTACAACACTCCGAGGTAATTTGACGATTTTTTTAATATGGATTATAACATTTTCTATCTTGGGTCAACAAACAACTTAGTATATCTTGATGAACTCGATATTTACAACGCTAACAATTTAGAAAGCAAACAAAAATACTTGATCTTAATCTTTCTAGTGAAAATGCTTTCGTAACTATTAAAATATATAATGAAAGATATGATTTTGATTTTATTATTCTTTTTAGACTGTTATGCCCAACGTGCAATGTAATGGTTTATATTTCACAGCTTGTTAGCTTTGTAACAGTCAACGATTTCAAGAACGTAATCTTTGCATAAAAAGAAAAACTGTTCAAACAGTGGTATCGGTACCACAAATTAAGAAAAACCGTTTGCAAGTTTAATCGCTGATACCAATATTTTATTTAAAAATAATGCTGCAGTCACTACTGCAACAATGTATTTCTCAACCAATGTTTTATAGAGATCCGATTAATAAACTTAAGACAATAAAAGACAAAATTAATTTCTCCACGTTATTCGTAAAACTATCTGTAAATTCAAAAAGAAAGGCAACCAACATGATATTCTACAGCTCTCTGCATGCTTGATGATAAACCCATCTACAAAGGATCGCCTTGCTTACCCGTTAGTTAGCTAGACATTGGCAGGGGTTAAGAAGTTTAGGACTATCTTGTAAAACATAAGGATAAAACAAAACCTTGCGCTTATGGTTTACGTTGCAGTTGAAATCACAATTTTTATGACAATGATAGAATTAATAGTTGACAAATCCATTTATTTATTCTCGTTCTCTTATAAAACACCGAGCATTTCACCGTTTACCTGAAATAAAAAATAAAAATTTAAGATTTTTGAATTGAGAAATTACTTTTAAAGGTAGTTATCTATTTGGCAAGAAGAGACTTACTCGGCTTATCACAGGGGCAATATTTGGTTTAAGCGAACAGTTAACTGTTATAAAAAGCTAATATATTTTAGAGCAAAAGCAGAATAAATGTGACATTGGTTTAAACCTCCAGTGGCAAACTGTTTTGCCATTGACCGTTCCAAGTCAGTATCCTCGGGTTCTCATTTTTGTTAATTACTTGTGGTGTCTCTTTTGAAATTGGTCATTTTACAAACCATGCTCTCTCTTCCTCTCTTCTTATTGGCTGTGTCTTCTGAATGTGGCATTTCACTTTTTAACTGTGCCAATAACTATTATGCTTTAAAGAAAATGTAAAAACATATTTTCAAAAAATAAACACACTGTGGAATGTTATAAATATAACATGTACTGTAATCCCGAAATTCATATAGGCAAACAAGATTCCACCTGTTCGGAAGTATAGACACCGAAAACTCAATGGCTGGGAAAATTCAATTCCTAAAACTGTGTTTCAGTATAAAAAATTGGTCTTTTTGTAAGAATTTCGGATATACAGCAACAAGATCTAAACATTTTGTGATGTGACTTCTAATTTGCAGAAATTGAGTAAATTTGTAGTAACTTTTGTATCATCAAGCGCTAATAAATATGTTTAACTTTATGTTTCGGAATCCGACAGCGCATAAACAAATCCAACTACATGTACTTTTGCGAATGGTTTGTTCGGTAGCAAAAATCTTTGAATTCAAAACCTTAAAAATCGTTCCACTGTGATGAACCAGATTTTGACCCGGAATTTTCCTCATCTTAAAATTAAGTTGATTTTGAATAGTTAGTTTTTAATCTTATATTGACTCACCGACAAATGAACCTGAAGGATCGGTCGTCAATCCACAGCCTTAAAAATAGACATAATTTATAAAGCTTACCACATTCGAAATAAAATGAGTATATGTTTTAATCAGCTAATTATAAGGTCCAGCCTTCAATGACTGCAACGTAAAATAACAGCAACATAAAAAATGCTTGAAGTTGTTTTTAATTACCAAATAATAAAAAATTAGGAAAAGAAAAGGATCGTTCTAAAATTACCGGCATATAATATGCGTGAAAGTTTTCAATTACGAGGTGCTAAGTAGATATACGTATGTTAACCCTTTACTCAACAATTACGAGGTGCTAAGTAGATATACGTATGTTAACCCTTTACTCCACAGATACGACTTTTATGGCATGGGCGAACAGTGTAGATCCAGACGAGCCGGAAGGTTTGTTCCGCCTAATCAGGATCTGCACTGTTCGCTTTTAAATTCATTTGGTTATTTCTGTCCAAAAACCGAATAGTGTGGATCCTGATCAGATGGGACAGATTTGCCAGCTGATCTGGATCTGCACTGTTCGCACATGTGATAAAACCCGTTTATAAGAAATAAAGGGATAATTGTGTATTCATGCGATCTGACTTATTGGTGGACCCGTTGGAATGTATTAGTGTGTGACTGAAGTGATCCTAGTATTAACTTGGTCAGCCAGTCTGGCACACTATGCATACGAGGAAGCTTACTAGTATTTACGTCATCGATTGCAGACCTGGCATCAAGATTATAAAACTGAGAATGGAAACCAATCTCAAATCTCAAGCATCTGATTGGCTGAAATGGCGACCAGTCGCCATTTCAGCCAATCAGATGCTTGAGATTTGAGACTGGTTTCCAATCTCATTTTTATAACTTTAGCACAGACTTGGGTTATTTTTGATAATAAATACCTGAAGTTTTCGAAAACGCCATGCCAGCTGGATAAGCAAATGCATAGTACGGTGATAGTGTACTTGTTCGATCGTCTCTCCGGCCATTTATCATCAGTCCAAAAGGTTCGTTCCCTGCATGAGTCACAGTGCCACGTGAAGACATTGGTATTGTAAGAATGGTAAAATTACGTAGCGGTGCGCTGACACCAATCTGTGAAATAATCAATAAAAAGTCATCGCTGACTGCTGTGTATAGGTCAGACAAAGAGATGGATGATAAACTGGTGAGTTTTAGGCCGCTATTCCATGGTTCCGTGATCCGTGTCCGTGTCCGCGACCGTGTCCGCGATTTTTCACTCACCAAAGATAACGTTGGGTTTATTCCATACCTCCGTGTCCGTTCCACGTCGCGGACGTGGACGGACACGTACACGGAGGTATAGAATAGCACCCTAAGGCCGGTATTCCATAGACACTGAGGTATGGAGTATACCGAGCGATATCTTTGGTTAGTGAAAAATCGCGGAAACGGACGCGGAAGCGGACACGGACACAGACACCTGTTCAGAGGTATTTTTCTGGCCAGTATGTCAGTTAAGCTATATAGGCTTAAAACAGAGCTCTAGTATCAAGTTTGGTCAATTTCAGCTAATAAATGAGCGATCTGTATCACGAGATGCAACTTTAATCACCCAGAACACAAAATATCCCCGTTTTCGAAAAAAATTCTTGTTATATTATTAATAGATAATTAAGGATAGAGAGAAATATGATTTTTCGAAAACGGGGATATTTTGTGTTCTGGGTGATTGTTGTTACATCTCTTGGTACAGATCGCCCATTTATTTGCTGAAATTGACCAAACTTGATACTAGAGCTCTGTTTTAAGCCTATATAGCTCTACTGACATACTGGCCAGAAAAGGACCTCTAAACAGGTGTCTGTGGACACGGATACGGAATACGCATCACGGAACCATGGAATACCGGCCTTATGAATGTTGTGTGCGTGCGCGTGCGTGCGTGTGTTGGGGTGGGAGAGGGACTGTTGCGTGAGTGGGTAGTTAGGCTGATGAAATTGTATATAGTAATAGTAAGTGGTTGTGCGCGTACCTGGGAGTCTGCGTTTAAAAGTGTGTGTTATGAGTACGTAACTTTCTCGCCTATGGGACTGTTAATAAAAATAATTTCCGTATAAATATGTTGGACCTAAATCAATCAAGTATTTCTTAGAGAAAGAATGTTATTTCTATGTTCATATTACATTTTCATTGCGCTAATCATGATTTCTAGTAAAACATAACTTAACGTACCTGCTCGGGATTATGTAACATTGGAGACCCGTCTAGCAGCAGTCCTGTTGCAACATCAGATCGAATGATAACAGTGTAAGTTTGAAGACCTTCTATGCTTTCAGTAACATACTTGGTCAGATACTGCGATACTGCTGGTATGTTGGTCATATACTGGACCGTGCCTGTCTTGCTTAATGCTATTTGTACGACAGTTATTGGAACATCTGACAGTATTTCCAGGGTATTGTCTGCTCTAACTGTTTTCTCATAGAATATCTTCTTATAGACGTAAACATGTTGAGAAGACGTAGCCGAAGAGAATATCTGCACGTGAGCATCGCTAGTTTCTGCGTAGATTCGAATGCTGTAGCTGTAGAGAATGTCGCCAGCTACCACATGAGGTACGATAAAGTGGGTTCCACCAAATGGCATCGCTTGAACAACAAGATTTTGGCTAAAGAGTTGCTGGTGACTAGATAACTGGTGTAAGTCTCCGAGAGTCACTGACGAAAATACTGCAATCGGATGGTTACTTTTAATGAGAGAACCACTTAGATCAAGCTGTCTCTCGTATACATAAACTTCGTTTTTGTTCAAGTTTTCAACCATGTTTCCAGTATCAAATCCTTCAACCCGAACTTCGGTGGAATCGTTCAAAGCCACGAACATAAACTGTGTCCTACTTCCTGTCAGTCGATTCGGTTGATAGGATGGTATAGCATATTCAGTACCGAGAGCACTGGCTGGCAGTATTGGGCACGTGACAACGTACTCCGTGGTTTTGTATACGGCCACAACGGAAATCGGATCACGTGACGTTATATGTATTGCTCCGCCTGTTGTTTTATCCTGGTACCTGAAAAAGTCAAGTACTATCAAAATATTGTAAAACTGTATCAGAGCCTCTCGCACATCTTAATACTACAAACTTTGATTTCAGTTAGATTTTGGCTGTCAACCAAAACATCAAACACGCTGCGCGGCAACTGATATTTTCGTTGAAAAGTAGCACGGGAAATTATAATTGACAGAACGTTGTTCATTGTTAATCACGCCTTTAGGTTGCTTTACTTTAAGCCATACCTTTTATTATTGCTTTAACATTCGCAAGAGGAATGAATCCACACCGAAAAAAATTGATTGACAGCAAAACCTTATTAAGAAGTAAAAGAATTTTTTATTTGAGCGGCATTTCTAACAGTCGTCGCATGACATAAACGGGATCGGCATCTTGTGAAGCGCTACAGTGCAACAGGTGTTTTCGGAGGTTGCTCGCTGGGTCAAAATCTTATTGAAATCTAAATTTGTATTAACATTCGATCACCAATTGCCAGGAAGACGGAAGACAATTTATTTCAGTACCGTATAGGTTAGATACTGCGACACTGTCGTTAAGTTGGTCCAGAGGAAATTAACACCGGAGTTTGGTAAAATTTTTAGAAGAACTTTTTAAAGCATCATCATAACATTGAAAAAGAAGATCTTCATCCAAAAGCAAAAAACGAACAAACATTGATGTAACAATGACGGTTATTTTTGACACTGATTGTTAAGTTAACAATGAGAACGCTGGAAAACAGTACCGGTTAATGGAAGATGAATTAATGGCAATATCCTTGTGCTTGTAGACATATAAACTCGTTGTCACGTAGACTGGGGTTTTACTGGCTGAAGAACTTGTATCAGGAACGGACACTTGCACATTCGTGCTATACAGCAGGCTGTTGATATGCAGGCTGAGTGTGGGATCAGTCACTATACCACGTGACGGATAGGACTTCAAATCCATGAAGCCGAAAACAAACTCTGTACCATAAGACGCTGTAAGTATAAACAAGAGGGCCATGGTGGCCCTAAATCGCTCACCTGAGTACAAAAGTACTCTCAGTTTTACCCCAGAGCCAACATTTAAATAATGCTGGTAAAGGGTCTCTTCACAATTCTCAACACGAAATATCTAAGGATAGTCGCATTAGTTTCAGAGAAAAATGAATATATATGTTTTCCTATATAAATCAATGTAAACTAAGAGAACCCTAGGGCATGGCCAATTTTGGCCAAGGGGACATAATTTGAACAAACTTGGTAGATATCCACTAGACAATGCTACATACCAAATATCTAAGCTTAAGGCATGAGGTTTCCAGTAGGAAGATTTTTAAAAATTGCCTTTTTTACATATTAAGGGCCCCTGGAGCGGGGCCAATATTGACCACAGGGCCAACATTAAAACAATGTTGTTAAAGGGTCTCTTCACAATACTCAGCACCAAATATCTAAGAACTAGTCCTATTAGTTTCGGAGAAAAATGATTTTTCATGTTTTCCTATATAAATCAATGCAAAGAGAACCCTGGGGCGTCGCCAATTTTGGCCCAGGGGACATAATTTGAACAAACTTGGTAGATATCCACTACTAGACAATGCTACATACCAAATATCTTAGCTTAAGGCATTGAGGTTTCCAGTAGGAAGATTTTTAAAGTTTTCCTTTTCTACATATTAAGGGCCCCCAGGACGGGGCCAAAATTGACCCAGGGCCAACATTTAAACAATGTTGGTAAAGGTCTCTTCATAATACTCAACACCAAATATCTAAGGTCTAGTCCTATTAGTTTCGGAGAAAAATGATTTTTCATGTTTTCCTTTAAAAAATCAATGTAAACTAAGAGAACCCTGGGGCATAGCCGATTTTGGCCCAGGGGACATAATTTGAACAGATTTGGTAGATATCCACTAGACAATGCTACATACCAAATATCTTAGCTTTACAGTAGAAAGATTTTTAAAGTTTGCCTTTTTCACATATAAAGGGCCCCCGGTGCGGGGACAATTTTGACCCCAGGGCCAACTTTTAAACAAAGTTGATAAAGGTCCTCTACACAATTCACAGCACCAAATATCTAAGATCTAGTCCTATTAGTTTTGGAGAAAAATGATTTTCATGTTTTTCCTATATAACTATATGTAAACCAAGAGAACCCTAGGGCGTGGCGGATTTTGGCCAAGGGGACATAATGTGAACAAATTTAGTAGACATCCATTAGACAATGCTACTTACCAAATATCTAAGCTGTACGCATTGTGGTTTGTGAGAAGAAGATTTTTAAAGATTTCCTTTATAAGTCTATGCAAAATGAAGTGACCCCTGGGGCGGGGCCCATTTTGACCCCAGGGAAATAATTTGAACAATCTTTGTAGAGTTCCGCTAGAGGGTGCTAAATGCCAAATATCTAAGCTCTAGGCCTTGTGGTTTCAGACAAGAAGATTTTTAAAGTTTTTCCTATATAAGTCTTTGTAAAATGAAGTGACCCCTGGGGCGGGGCCAATTTTGACCCCAGGGAAATAATTTGAACAATCTTTGTAGAGTTCCACTAGAGGGTGCTAAATGCCAAATATCTAAGCTCTAGGCCTTGTGGTTTCAGACAAGAAGATTTTTAAAGTTTTTCCTATATAAGTCTATGTAAAATGAAGTGACCCCTGGGGCGGGGCCAATTTTGACCCCAGGGAAATAATTTGAACAATCTTTGTAGAGTTCCACTAGAGGGTGCTAAATGCCAAATATCTAAGCTCTAGGCCTTGTGGTTTCAGACAAGAAGATTTTTAAAGTTTTTCCTGTATAAGTCTATGTAAAATGAAGTGACCCCTGGGGCGGGGCCAATTTTGACCCAAGGGAAATAATTTGAACAATCTTTGTAGAGTTCCACTTGAGGTTGCAAAATGCCAAATATCTAAGCTCTAGGCCTTGTGGTTTCAGACAAGAAGATTTTTAAAATTTGTCCTATATAAGTCTATGTAAAATGAAGTGACCCCTGGGGTGGGGCCAATTTTGACCCCAGGGAAATAATTTGAACAATCTTTGTAGAGTTCCACTAGAGGGTGCTAAATGCCAAATATCTAAGCTCTAGGCCTTGTGGTTTCAGAGAAGAAGATTTTTAAAGTTTTTCCTTTAGGTTGCCATGGCAACCAGAGTTCTGCATGGAATTGATTTCTTTGAACAAATTTGGAAGAGCTTCATGCAAGGAACATCTGTGGCAAGTTTCATCAACTTTGGCCCAGGGGTTTAAGAGGAGATGTCGTTTAAAGTAAAAGTTTACGGACGGACGGACGACGGACGGACGGACGGACGCCGGACAAATTGCGATCACAAAAGCTCACCTTGTCACTACGTGACAGGTGAGCTAAAAAGAGAACAAATTATTTTTCGTTGACCGTTGTGCTTGTTTAACATAAAAATAAATTATGACAGAATAGGGGAGACCGGGGATAGTTGTTACACTTTTAGCATTTTTCAGAATTGTGACTGTTTCAGTTGTGCGAAAGTAATGTAAATAGTGGCAATTAAAAGCATAGGAAGTTAAGTTTAATATAAAATTAGACCGATTACAGTATATAAACTGAATTCAAAAAAACAAACACATTTTTTCGTAAGTAGACCAAAGTGTTACAACTTACCCCGGTCGTGGGGCATGTTGTTACCGGTCTCGGGGTAAAATGTTACAATAGCTCTGGGTACAATTTTTAACATATTCAGATACATAACAGTGATTTTTTGATAACGGTTTCATTCAAAAACGTGAACATTGTTTAGAATATGATTTTTGACAAAAACATGCATGTTGTTTCATAAATATAGTGACTGTGGATGTTAAGTTGGAAAGTCGCAAACGTTTGTCCAAACGTTTCAATAAGGCATTCATTATTTAGATCTATTCTGAATTCGGATAGATTGAATATATAAATTTGTGGTTTACTTATATTGCTCGAACGAAAACAATGTAAATTTATAACTTTTGCGAAAGAACTTTGCGAAAGTTTAGTATGATACCTGTAAAAGTGTTAGTCGAATATACATTCAGGAACAGCCAAAATCGCAGTCACAAAATACAAAAGCTTACCCATACAAACAAACCGTAGATGTTCATGAAATTCTGAGAGGGTATCAGTTAATAATTTGATCAGTTAAAAAAGACACCACAAAAAAGGGAACCAGAAGGGTTACCTTCTTCGAGCGGTCAGTGACAATAGTTTTCCGCCAGGTTTAATGCAATAAGATAAAGATATCAATATTTCGGGTTATTTTTGCGTTTACAGGAGCATTTTTCCGATAAAACATCGATAATATTGTCGAAAGTTGCGAAATGAATAATGTTAAGGTGTATCATGCTGGTCAAAAATCTATGTTTTGTTGAGGGACGAAATATTACCCTGTAACAACATGCCCCATCACAGACGTAACAACTTACCCCACCCACCCCTTGTCGCACTTCGAGGTCGCTTAATATAACATATAGCCTGATTTATTTTTATTACTAGTTTCAAAGAAAATACAAATATTTATGTTAATTTTTATTTGTGTTTAAGACTTGTATATGCAATAAGGAGGAAATATCGAAAAAAAATTCCGAATTCGATAGAAATTACTTTTACATAGTAAAATCAGTTTTTCCTAGCTAATCTGACTATTTCCCGGACAATTTTAATGAAACTTACATTAAACATAGAGAAAACTTTGAGGGTTATTTAAGTATCTATACCAATTTCATCAGTGATGCAATGTTGTCGCAACATTAAGTGTAACAACTTGCCCCGTGTAACAACTATCCCCGGTCTCCCCTATACGTTTGCTTAATGCTTTTCAAGATGATAGATATCATCATTTTTATATGAAGAATTATACAACATTTATATACTTATGTTAATGTAATTGTTTTATTTATATGACCGAACAGTATTTCTTTGTAATACAATAGAGCAAAGCACTGTTGCAGATGTGAGTATTTCGACTGAAGCAACGGAAAAATAAGAACATACTTACAGGCATTGCACGTGCTCTGTGCTTGCGCTTTGGTGCCATTAATTAGCACAACCTTTCAATAAAAAAACAACATTTTATACATAACAACTTTACTGAGAACTGTGACAAAATACATCAATGTAATTTACCGTGTTCTGTTTTAGCAACAATTCGCTTGTCAAGACAGAGCCAGAAAACTGTTGTGTTTTTTTTTCAATAATTCAAAAAGGTTGATGTATCAGACAGAAATAATTATTTGTCTAATGTTGCAACATCGCAAAACATTTATTCATTTTGTAAGAAAAAAAGTCTTACCCCGTCTTCCAGTGGCAGTGGAGTATAGATACCGGTAGTTATACATGTACTCCGTAGAAAACAGTGAATCTTAGAACAGTGAATCTTAGAAAAATAGTGGCACTGAGGAGTTTTCGATTGCCGGATGGGCTAATAAAATTATAATTACAATCTTTATTTAAAGCATTATTTCACACATACCAAATACAAAAATCCTCTTGCGATGAGCATATTGTTCGACAGAAAGCACATAGATTAATTGTATAGTGCTCAAATTTATTAAGGAAGGACTTCCTATATTATGTCTATAAGTTTATTATTATGAATTGCTTTAAGTTTAACGAGTTATTCGAACCCTTATGACTCAGCTGAATGTTTTGTTTTTTTTGTTTGTTGTTTTTTGTTTGTTGTTTTTTTTAAACAAGTAAATCTATGAACTAATGCTCACTAGTGATACCCCCGCTGTGAGAAAATGACTTTCAAAATGTAATTTGCTTTTTTCAATAAAGATGCCCTCTAGTTTATGTAATGCACCTATATAGTAATTAAGATGCCCTTTGGATTGTGTAGCACACCTGTATAGTAACAAAATCTAAAAATAGTCGGTAAACAGGAAGTCAATGATCAAGGAGCATAAAATCGCTTTATACAACATATGGGACTATAGGATAAATCAATATGCAAAATATCAGGCTGATGCATATTATAGTTGCTTAGAAAATTTTGTTACGGACAGTAGAACGGACGGAAGAACGAACAAACGAACGGACAAGGATAAAACAGTTTGAGCCCCTCTTCTTCGAAGCGGGGGTATAAAAAGTGAAATATGCATATCAGGAATCGCCACACACAGAAAAAAACACGGCATCCCTTTGCAGCCAAACAGCAGAAAGGAAAGGAGAGCATAAGTTTATAAGAAGAACAATTTCAAATAGGACAACGCAAATAATTAAGGAAAAAGAGAACCTTTGGGGTTACCGGCTTGGTACAGTCAGTGGCAAAACAATGTATGCACATTTTGCAATGTTCTGAATCGGTAATAGTAGACAATAACAGGAATCGATCCCTGACAAGTGTTGAGCAGTATACTATCAATACGTTATCAGTACGAACGAACGTTTTTCAACATTTTCATGTAAAATTACCAAATTCTTATAGTAACAAAACTTCACGTCGACCAAACAGATGGCCGCAAATCGCTCAACTGGGTGATTTATAAACTGTATGCAGACGTAAGTATGAAAATTGTGACATTGTCCTATAATTTCGAACCAGTTAATTCAGTTCGAAAATATCAAGTCAATCACATCATGCTCCGGTTGAACAAGCGTAAACCAGGAAACAGTGGATACAAATGAATAGATATACATACTCACGTGCAGACAGACGGACGTGTGAACAAACAGAAAATAAGAACTTAATTATTAAAAAAATATCAAAATGTAATGGTTTAGATTCAAGTCATGAATTCCTCTTTTTCATGAAATGGCCCGAAGATTATTAAACTGAGATTGGGGACTATAGTCTCAAATCTAAAGCATCTGATTGGCTGAAATGGAGACCAGTGTACATTTCGGCTAATCAAATGCTTGCGATTTGAGACCTGTCTCCATTCTCGATTTTATAACCTTGGACCTTATGTGTGAAACTTACTGTGTTGATTCCTCTAATCTGAGGCCACACACCATACACCGACACGTAAATTTTGCTGCGCTTCGGATCACGACATTTTATGCGTAAGTATTTAAAACAAACCTTTCTGCGAATTCCATATGAAAACTTTGATAGACATAACATAATTATTTGACAGTTTCTTTAGACATACTGCGAACATCTATGTTGTCTTCTTGTAACAATAAAAACAAAAGAACAAAAAGCTACTACTTATGTTTACAAACGATAAGAAAGGAACATTGAAAGCAACAGAACATAAAAAAATCTGAAAATATTGCAGACTTTGTTGGACTACCTGCAGTTTCACCGGGGATGTTTCACCGGGGGGTGGGGGGGGGGGGGGTGGCATTGGGAGGTTTCGCACATAACCGTTAAAGCCGGTGCAGCGAGAAAATGTTATGCAAAGTTACGATGACGATACTGTCAACGTTTATTTTGATCAGGAAAGGTAGGTGGTAAAATTATTGTTGACAGTACTGTCACCGGAACTTTGCAGAACATTACACTCGCTTCACTAGCGGAAACGGTTGTGCGCGATTCCTCCACCCCCACCCCCGTTTCATGGGCATTAGTAGAGATGCATGTTACTGCCATCCACCCAGCACCAGGCCATCCAGTCCCGTGAGTAGCGGAACTAAATGTCTTCACATAAGTAAGCAATCGAAGCTGTAAATATGATGGTTAACATGAAAACAACAGCGGACCGAAACATTGAAGCAAATGATTTGTACAGGATAACAAAATCAGAGTAAATATACGCATCGTGCTCAGCGATCTGATAAAAGCACTATCTAGCACAATAAGTATGGGGTCTTCTACTTAAGCCAGAAAAAAGACAAGACATGATATGAACATTATTCCTAATTACAGTCATGGAGAAAAAATACAAACTACGCGTATTGTTTTTGATATGTAATATTTGGAATATTCAGTGCTGCGAAGTAGGTCACACTGAGCGAAGGATTGAACTTCTGGAATCGAAGCTGGATACATTCCAGTCACTGCTCGAAAAGATTGAACGGCTCGAGACAAGAAATAGTAGGCTCGAAGATGAAGTTGCTCAGCTGAGGGAAACAAGGGCGTTAAGTAAGAACAACATCTTTTGTTAAGTTGCGATAAACATTATACTGCAGAAAAGTTAAATTGTCAAAAAGGGGCGTATAACATGTTTATAAGTCTAACATGTATACATTTATTCGGTTACTGCAATTTTAATTTGTTGAATTTGTTAACATTATCTACCAGTAAGTTATTATGAACGCAAAAAATGATGTTTTTAAACAAACACAGTCACAACATTGCTCAAATTATTAATCCACACTATTCTTTTTTAAGACGTTCGCCAATCAGTTCCAAATCGAGTTGCTTTCTCTGCATATCTGGGACCACAAACAGTGCAGCATCTTGGTATAGGCCAGAAAATCATCTTTGACAAAGTCCTGCTTAACGAAGGAAACGCCTATAATTCTTTACTGGGTGTATTCCAAGCCCCTAGAGACGGCATCTATATGTTCTCTTACTTTATTGCAAAAGTGTACCAAGGGAAAGCGGGTGTTAGAGTTGTAAAAAACGGGATAGAACTGAATGCTGCTGTCGCAAATGTTCCACGCGTGTACGAAGAGAGTCAAGGTGGGAATGTGGCAATAGTTGAATTAGCTACCGGGGATAATATCTGGATCGAAGATTACGCTAGCGAAGACACTACTATCTTCCCAGGAAATCGCTGGACAACGTTTTCTGGTGCATTATTGTCTGTTTAATGTACAAGAAGAAAAAAGTCCATTGTGAAATAAAACTATGAGATATGCGTATAACATTTTGATTAATTCAAACACGACTTGTAGTCTTAAGTTAGACTTGAGTTCCGAGTACTTCATTATAATTTAAAAATCGTGCCTTGTTTACTTTATAACGCAACAACAACTTTACACGCTGCGATTTCCCATGCGGCATTTCAAATTGCCATTTTCACTAACGACTTTATATTACTCATCTTCATCGACACCATGCTATCTAAAAACAGATTGAGATTTACTACAATTGTTTGACGACTGAAGAACATGCAAGTGTAGTCGAAAAGTTGGAAATGCGGTTTTATTCGGGAAATACAAAAATAGCTAACCTATGCGCGTCGCATAGGATAGGAAACACCATTTATATATCTTTTTTTAATAAAATATTGGTTTGAAATATTTCGGGTGTAAATCAATATTTGAGCTTCAAATAATGATATTCAACTGATTAATAACCCATTTCGCAAATCTGTTCCATTCATTAATCCTGCACATCTCCCTTTAATAGGACAATGACTTTCAAAGATATAAATAACATTAAGTTTCATACTAAAGTCATTGGAAAGAGGCATTACTAAAAAAATGTGAAACATGAACTATTATTTTTGTTGTCAGATATGTCTTTGTTCATGCAGATTATATATTCCAATTATTTAGTTAAAATAACAAGGATTTTCAATTTTATTGGCAACACTCAGTTCCATATTAAAATAATTTGATAAGGCATAACTCAAAAATACTAAAACAGGAGTAACCATTCTTGTTGTCAGATATGGCTTTGTTCATGCAGATGACACAATACAAGTAAGTTAATAGGACAAGTACTTTCACCAAGACAACTTGTACGGTACTTGTGTGTTGATATGAGAACCTGTTGGGGCAAGTGTGAAGTTGGTGCACCCTAGAACCTGGTTAAAGCCCCCAGTGGCAATGATTGTTTTGACCGTTCCAAGGCGGTAACCCCTCGGGTTCTCATTTTCGTTAATTGTTTGTGGCGTCCATTTTGAAACTGAGTATTGTAATACCATGCACTCTTTTCCTCTCTACTTTTTGGTTGTGTGGTGAGGCTGTGTCTTCTGGATGTGGTCATCCCTGATAGGCATATTTCACTTTTTTTCAAAGTTGTAGGCAACATAAGTTTCATAATAAAGTTGGAACAACATATAAAAACACGTAAACTAAATTAGCATATTAATGCCAGTTATGGACTATCCAGTAATATCCCATGTGTTGTTTGCAATTTCGAGTTCAACAAAGGACCCGATCAAGCTAAAAGTAATAGCTTTTAAGATCAAATGACATCATTCAGGGTTCTTAACAAGATGAACTTTCTTTATCCGTCTTTCTAATACCTTGCTTACTACTTTAATCATGAAGTATAACAACACTTAGTCTCAATAATTCGACTGCAAGCACAGACCCATTACCATACTGACTTTTTATAGATGTCTGCCCTTTGCGAAGGGCGACCATCGTATATACAGAAAAGCCCTTGGTGCGCACAACACTAAACAACACTGAAATGGAATTATTCCAAGTACAACCATGGTCCTAACTGCCTTAAAAATCATCATTATTTTAATCACCATTAAGTTAAAGATGATTGCGGTAGTTCCCGGTTTCGCAAAATGAATTTTACATGAGCACCATTTGTTCTCCTTTTTATTACTGTTTTGTTTCGAGGAAATAGTGAATTGCATAATTCTATATTTCGACAAGGCAGAAACTTGTTTTATAATACATTTGTATCAACTCTGTTCAGCGACTGAATTTGCCAATTAAGATTCTGGGGGAACAATTTTTCCCATATTTTGTAGGGCATAGTCTCACAGTGTCTAAGCGTACAGTTAACCGAAACGGAAGTTGCTGATCTGTACGCCGGTGATCACATAGTTGCTTACAGAAAAACACGCGACATCGGCTTTTTATTTGTAAAATATATTCAAATTAAACGTGCTTTTTGCAGAAATTATTTTTATAATAAGTACATCGTTGATTAATAGTCTTACTGTGATCTTGAAGTCTTGAACTAACGGCTATTTAAATTGCAATCCGTAATCTTTTCACACTTGATCAGTACAAAATGGGGAAAAAGAGTGGAGAAAATCTGCATTTGTGACCTCATATTTTATAATGTATATATTGGAAAGGTATATGACTTCCCGTAAAAGAAAAATCATTTCCAACGCTCACAAAATGCATTGAACGGTGCTTGAACGAATTAGCACCGAGAAAATGGTCTTTCTGTGCAGCAACCGAAAGTGACAAGACTGTACGCAAAGTTGCAGTACTTCAATGTCAGACTGTACGAACAGTTGCGATCATAAGTGCATCATATACTGATCAACTGAAAAGCATCCATGAAGCAAGAATTTGTTCAAGGAATCAATCAAAGGAATCAACCAAATCTAATGTATTATTTATCAAAAATAAAACCTTACATGATCACATTTTAGAACTGTCAAGCAAGTTTTGAGCTATAAATTGATAGGTTTTTTACTCTGATCTACTGTTGAACCATATAAACGAATTGGTACACTTTGCAAATAAGACAACGATAATTGCTAGAAATCCTAAATCCCCTGATTGTGACATTAAATAAAACCTAGTATAAACCTGCTGAAATCCCTGCCGGTGTTGGCAAAAATATACATTATGCACAAATATTATCCAATATCATAAAGACTTCAACAATCTGGTCTTTGACAGGAAAATTCCATTAAGTGGTTTCAGATTTTGAAATCCACCACTTCGTGACTGAGTTAAGTTAGTCTACAATTACGTCTGCATCTGCTAAGAATTTCATGTTTAAGGTCGTTAAAATGTCGAGTTGGATTTCATTTTGGCCGACTTTCATTGGTAGATTTCAGGGATTATGTTTATCTGATATGAGCATTCTATGAAATCTTTAGAAACTATTGTTGAAGTACTAACGGGTATTAGTCCAGCTATATTATGGCTTCTACTGTTTGCACTTCCGATAAGAAATGAAAACATTACAGCGGGCCTTTACATATCTTACACGGTCTTACCACCGATATAGCTTGGTTGGACTATAGTCGTTTTTTTCACGCCTCCTTTCATGAAGAGCTAACATAGGATTTAAAAACAAATCTGACTTTGAAACAGAAGCCAAGATCAGATATTTGTTTATACATTTGTATTATTAAAAGAATGAGCAAATTTGTTGAAAAAATATGCATTTTTCAGGTTCTCGTGTAAGAATTATTAAGGTTAACTGAAGCTAAAATGATAACCTGTCGATATAGTCAGAAAGCATTAACTGGAAACATAATTTGTTAATGATCTGTTTGACAACTATGCGTACAGATGTTAGGCATATGTTAACAACTAACGATCGCGTACAGTTGCAACTATGCGTACAGTCTTATCATTTACAGTGACATAAAGAAAGTATCATTTTCTCGTTGCTAAGTCGTTCAAACTCAGGTGAACGAAGTACACAAGTTAAATAAATGAATTTTCTCCCATACCATCACAAATTTGGTTCAAAATCTATTTACACAAAGAAATTTGAACCCAAAACGTCCCGTTTTGTTCAATGTTTTGCTCCTATTTTCACTGATCGAGTTGGGAACGATGATGGATTATAACAATACTAACCCTTCCTTTAAGTCTATATGATCACAGAAGGACTAACAATTAACGTTGTACTTACCACAGAAATATTTTTTTCCAAATGCACATTAAACTTGGTTTATTTACCAATTAATAATTCGATGTCGCAGGTTTTTCTGTAAGCAACTATGTGATCATCGGCGTACAGATCAGCAACTTCCGTTTCGGTTAACTGTACGCTTAGACACTGTGGTCTAGGCTTTGTACCACTACATTTCGGTTTTAAAAGCCGTCCCAGTCGTTATGAACTTTAGATTCATTCCGTATTTCTTGCTTCTAGCACTTTATTTTGCATAAATTAATGTGATATTTATCTTTGACACAAAAGCTTAACATTCTACATCGCATTGTTTTTTTTATTCGACGATAAACATTTTAAAGCTATGGCCACAGTGACTCTGTGACCTATGGAAAAGAGTCGCACCCTAGATTCTGTCATGCAAACGGTGAACATATAAAATTTTCGTTAAAACGGAAACTACCACAATTGTCTTTAATAAGGGCCCAAGATCATAAAACTAAGATTTGAGATCAGTCTCAAATCTCAAGGATCAGATTGGCTGGAATGGCGACTGGTCTTTGCATTTAGGAATTAGCCAGCCAAAACAAAGACATTCACCAAGCAGACATCAACAATGATATTGGCTAAACTCTACACACCAGCACAATTGCAACACACGTCATCACCAACCAAAGAAACAACTTCACTGAAATCTATGAATGATATACCGGCGTGTGTAAGTGTTTTGTAAACTAAATCTTACATTTTCTTTCTATATCTGTCACCTTTAATACCTTATTCATTCCTTAAATCAGGATTAAACGGACACACCAAACTGATTAATATGAAAAAATGAAATAGGCATATCAGGTACAGTCACATTCAGAAAACTTAGAACCCTTGGGGATACCACCTTGAAACGGTCAGTGGCAAAACAAATTGCCACTGGGGGTTTAAACCAGGTTCTATGGTGCACCAACCTCACACTTGCCCCAACAGGTTTAAATATCACAAAACAAGCGCAAGTTGTCTTTGTTAAATAACTCCAACCCACCAATCAGCTTAACAATTTTGCATGCAAAAACACACAACATAATTATCATAAGAAGCATAGCCAAAGGGGCGGTACTCAATGACCTTACCGAGACCAGAGCACCTGGAGTCAAATCAGCAAGAACACGATGACAGGGGTAAAAGAAACAAATCGAGCTTCTATGTTCTTTTAAAAAAGTTGTCCCTATAAACTTTCGTAAACTCTTAAACTCGTGCCACCGTTGTGCAACCAAAGAGGTAAGCATAATGACCATAATGAGATAATGAGCCGTATCCTAGTCAGATCTAATTGAATTTAAAAAACAGATCTCTTATCTTTAGTTAGCATTGCGTTTTCAATGCCATTGAATGTGGTTTGCTTATTTAAATTAGAAAAAAATATACAAAAATGTGCATGTGCATTACAAACCCTCTGCCCAAATCCCACTGCAATAAAAACACTCATTAAACTATGTTTTCAGGACCAATATAAACTCCTATTACATTAATGATGCCAGTGAATACAAACATCTGAAGGAAAGTGATGACTTGTATGTTTATGCTGGAAGTTGTCGGTTCGATGTCTATTGATTAAAAAATGAAAAAAAGTGATTACTTGAAATTAAGAGTCGGATTTTGTTCTTTCTTCAATTCGAATGGGGGGTAATTTACAAAAAAGAGATACATTGTATTTTAGTAACTGTATATTATTTCTTTAACTATTGTGTTTTTCTTTCTCTACATGCCATAAACTTCTTAATATAACTATCAAATAATATGTTTGAGGCTTTCATGTAAAAAAAATATCGATCTCATCATTATTTAGGAAAGATGAGATAACCTTGACCTCTGTGAAAAAATAACAACATCTTTCAACTTTATCAAATGTCCAGATAGTGATTGTAATCTTTCCAAAAATGTTCATAGCCGTAGTTGATTAAATTAAAGATAAAATAAAAATAAAACATCACTGAACACAATTTTTGAATTAGAAAAAGGGTAAGTTCTTTATTAGTCCAACTATTTGTGCGTAACAAGGGCTTTTCTATATATACGATGGTCGCCCTTAAAGAAATATCTTTAAAACAGATAAAAGGCGTAGATTATATATGAAATGATGCAGTTTATAGCTGCTATTATTCACTTCATCTTGATTTACGTGTAAATGAAATCATTTCATTGAGAATCCTACACAATGAATTTTCTATATTAAAATTTGAATGTAAAATAACATACCACACATAATAAGGAACAGATAAATAGATTTTAGTTTTGTTTATAAATATGAATCTAATAATTATGAAAAACGTATTTTAAATGTTTTGGCTTTATTAATACCTTAAACATAATAAAAAAGGTATGTATCGATTACCGAGATAATAAATAAATTCAGTAAAGATCTTAAGACTTATTGTTAGCAATAAAAAGGTAATAAAGTGTTATAATTGTTTTCTTTATAAAATTAAAGATAATTTCTTAGGAATATGAAACTATTCTAGAATATACCCCAACTTTCTACTCTGTGAAAGCTATATGCTTTAATACCAATCTTATTAAAATCACCTCTGAAAACCGCTATGCTAACATGTTCTTAGATCTTACTTGAGTGCGATTGCTTTTATAGCGCACTCAGTTTTTTCGCGTAACATATTACACGTAGTTGCCAGATTTAAGGTGGTATCATTTTGTCATGGAACATCCGACGTGGGTTGGGTGTGTGAGATCCTAATTTTATGAATTAAATTTGTTTTTCTGACTTCAAAGCTTCTTTTAGCTTGAAATATCACTCATAAAGCACATGAATGTAAAATGCCATGCAAAAGTCAAAATATAAGAGAAATCTGTAGCAATTTCTTACCTTGAAAATTCCCACTAACATCAATTATCACATTTTTTATTTTATAATCAAAGTTATTTTGAAATATTATAATAGAATTGGGATTTATCATCAATTATAATATATGTTGTATTTTTCAGTCTAAACCTGTTTTTTAAATTGTACAAACGCAAAGAAACTTTCTGATTTTGCTGATTTGGCTGTATTGCATTTATTTTACAAATATTATTGCTATTCATATTTTGATAAGAAAATGGCTGTCTCTATGGCAACATCGCTCAACGTAAACTTTGTAAAAAATTCTAGTGAATTTCGTATGAAAAACGACGCACCATTGCGTTGTTTGAAAGGCTACTCTTATGAAACTTTCCCAAATTGCGGTACCAACATTTGATGTGACATTCATGAAACAATTTAAAATTCTGATGTCAAAACACTGCCTGACGACCATAACTGCAATTTTAATAAAGGTGAGATACTAAATAAAGAAAAGACAGCACTTTTCTGCGACATAAGACAGTTACGTGTGTCTATGAATATTCGTATGAAAATAATTCTTGCATACCTTTATACGTATAGACATTATGGATACATAATAACATTGTACTTGTTTATTTATACTAATTATGTTATTATTGATCTTTTTACTTATTTCAAAACACTCCTAATTATTAAATACATTTCATTTAGTCATGAATACTTCATTTGTAAACAAATAAGTAGTGTTTCAACCTTCACTTCAAAAGGCAGATAATTCAATAATAACATTGAAAGTTATGTCCTATATTATACACCATACCATGCATTTTGAGAAATTTTGAGAAATTTGTAAACAATCATGGCTGCCAAATTTTTGGTGTGAAGTCACTTTGAGAATGTTGTTTTTGTACATTTCTGCTATGGCTTAGTGAATAAGATTCTAAGACATTGTTGTCCTTATTATGGAGTATGTTTGTGTATCAGTAATTGGTGACAAAAGTGGAAGTATAGGAAGTTTGGACTCCCACAGAAAGTCTGTTTTCAACGTAAGAAATTACTTCCAATTTCACTTTTATTTATTTTTTGCATGTCATTAAACATTCGTATGCTCAATAAATGATATGCCAAGCGACCAGAAATTAAGTCATATAAGAAATGAACATTAATGAACTTATGATTTCACACACCCAACACATTTCGGCTCCTTGATATAACCTTAAGACAAGTAAGCACATCGTACAATCTGAATCTGAATCTGCCATATACTCCAGACCCTCTTAACAGAGTATTACGTGGAGTGCCCAGTCTGAATGTTTTGGGAGTAGCATTAGGTTTAAATTAAAATTGGTAGTTTTGGTTGGTTCCTGTAATTTACCCAAAGACTCCTTACAAGCTGAAAAGTAAGAAGAAGCTTACAGGAAGCTGGAAGTGTTTGTCTTTAATTTGGTTTACCCAGGGTACTACAAGAAAAAGATGAATAATAGATGATGATTGAATGATGTAGATGAGAAACTAATGGTCTGATGGGGATGAAGGATGAGGATGAATATTGATGATTATTTGTAGCACTCTGGGTTAGAAACAATGGCTATACAGCCTTGCCTTGAATAAGGACAGGCTGTCTGCCTGAGTGATGTCCGGTGGTAGACTATTCCAGATCTTCGCCGTACGTGGGAAGAATGAATGCCTATGCCCGTCAACCCTGGAGAAGGGGATACTGTATCTGTGTCTCTGTGTTTTATGTATGTATTGAGGGAACTGGATCCTTACTAGGTTTTGTTGGATTTTATAAAACATACATAATGGTGCTACTTTACGGCGTTTTTATTTACGCTCATTATAGTATTCGTTGCAGAGACAAATCGAGTTTTTCATTTGACTGTCGCTGACATAATCCAAAATCCAATAACCAAACTTCATTCATCTGTTCCAATATTTCAATAATAACATCAGTTATTTTCTAATTCACTGCGTTCAAACGAAAATAAATTATTTATCCCATATTCAAGTAATTCATAGGTAGGAAAAGAAATAAAAACACCAAGTACAATAGGAATGGTCGTATTGCATTGCTATATACTATCGAAAAACACAAAGAACGGGAAAATTCTATTCTTAGACCTTTATGAATTGGTAGTATCTCAGAATTAAGTAAAAGTTTGTAAAATTCGCTATTAGCGCGAATGTTTTTGTTTTTTCTTTAGATTTTTATTACGTAATTTTTTGAACATTTTAATTTCTATCGACTATATCATAAAACCATATCAATACATGCACGTGCAAATCCAACTCGACAAAACCTTCAAGGAAACACACTTATCAATCTAACGTAGCGTAATACGCAACGACAAGTTATTCTGAGCTAATATTCTAAGGAACTTAGCGTAAGAACTATATGTTTCTGGTATGAGTAAATGAAATTCATGCATACTGGAATATTTAAAAAATATAGTATTCCTTGTTATTCAGCGCAACTGTGGCAATGTTACCGATAATTTCCCGTAAAATCTACAGATTGATGTCATATTATATGTACAAATTATAATATTAAAACGCAAACAATCATAACTAGGGAACATGGCGATCTTCCCATTGTGCTAATGGGCTAAAAGCTCGCACTCAAATCTACATCCCATCAAATATGAACATTCTCGTAGAAAACTAAAAAATGACCGAAAATATACGAACCCATAAATGCCAGATTTTAATATACTTTCCACTTGCCTATCCAACCATCGTTTCAGAACACCTGACAAAGCAATCTCTCCGATTCTTGGCTTACGTTGACCAACTGCATTAATGCCGAACTTGCCATAGTAATGATTATGTTGGGCTCAAACCAGCATCCCGTCATAAAAGATCAACAAATTGTTTGTCCTGAAATTACTACGCATACTCTTTCTTAATTAATTAAAACTGTTAGAATTATAATAAAAACAGTATAAATAATGGAAAAGAAAACAAATATCCACGGATTTCAATAAACATTCTATTTTCTACCGAACCAATCGACAATGCAGTCTCTATGAAGCCAAGTCTACATGTAAAGCAATAGAATTTGCTTGAAATCTTAATTGTATTAAACACTAAAATATTATAATAAATAACTGTTTTAATTATTTCTATACTTCTAAAAGTCTAACTATCGTAAGTAAACTATAGGAAAACACAAGGCTCTTTGATCAGTTTATTCTCTCCAAAACAAGAGCCACTCATTTCATTTGGATAGAAAAGTACAGTTAGCGTCTTATACTGTATAAAATATACACACTTTCCTTGTTTTCCACGTGCAAATGTACATACAATGCATAACTTATTATATATGACCTATCTGATTGTTTTGCCGCAAGCCTAAATAAACGCAGTAAAATGATATTATCACCATCACACTCATTGTTACTGCTGTTTGTTTTTTAAATACATGTGTAACAATATTTTTCATCGTTATAAAATTAACTTGTCAAATTTTTATCTATTACACAGAGATTAAGCGGCCAGACTTAAATTGCAACACTAATGCAAAAGCAATAACAGCTGATTAACTTTCTCGTCCCTCTAGCATCACATGAACCTTCAACGAAAATAACCGAAGTCTTTAAATTAGGCCTCAAACTCTCGATTTAAAAAATCAAACATTTATACCAATATCTAGAATTCAATATTTGAAAAACTAAATTAAAACAAAAATACAAAAGCATTTCCGAAAAAATGCAAACCACTCTCAGGACGCTGACTAGATACGCCTTTTATTCATCATCCAGCAATCATCACGAGACTGTCAAATCTGAAAATATTATCGTATAGCATCTCAATAACTATCAAATGGAATGCTGCATGCCCTGAATTAAAATGTTTCTTCAAACATTGCCATAACAAGTGAAATCAATCCAATTTCAAAATTACTCTCTTGTCTGTGATACTGAACAGCATTTCTTCCTCCAGTGAGTTTATCAACAACATTGCCGTTACATGCCAACGGAATAATAGTTGGAAAAAATTACTGAGATACATATTACCATTCCAAAGCCTATATTAAAATATGTTATTTAAAATGCACATGCATTAATTGCTTTTAGACAAATCGTAAATTACTGATTACAATTTCATGTCACATTTACCAACAATTCAAGATAAAAACTTTCTAAATATACATTCTCCTTATTCTATTCTTTGATTGCACTAGATAAACATATAATATCAAAATGATTTACTTATCGAACACCACGTGCTCTTCCTCAAGTTTCTAAAATCTGAAAAATGTACAAAATAAATACTCATCAGTGACAAAATAATTTGTCAATGGTTCCGACTATCGCTGTTATTGCCGACTCCGAGCTCAAGTTGTATCCATGCCCTAGGAAATTTGAAGAAAGTTGCCGAACATGAACTCCATCAGAAAAATTTAATTGTCCTTCTCACAGTCAAGTAATGACCTTCTCAAATACGTCCTTAACAATTTATGGATTAGAAATATTTAATATGTCTGTACAATAGCAATGCGACGACTCGAATGAATTCTATCCAAGGTTTACACCATATATAATGACACTGCACGAGAATTTCGTGAATCCTCACAACCAATAACCTTGAAGCATACATGTGATGAATTACATAGAAACGTGGATAAATACATTTATCTTTACCTTATTAGGCCTAACCATGGCGTCAACCATGGCGTATCAAGTTCAAATATAAAGATTTTTGTAGATTAGATGAATTTGAGGCTGTATTTTCGAATTATCACAGAGAAATAATTGAACGTACTTACTGATAGAATATTTAACATATTTCAGGTTTGCGAACAAAAAAAGATATTTACGGCAAACTTATCATCTCGTGTACGATACGATTTCGTCGGTAGAGTCCTTTTTTAAACATTGAATCAATCATAATAAGTCGTTCTCTAAGATATTGCAGCAACGTTTAATATCAGGCCCATAATCAATTTCACAAGAAAAAAAAGCATATACGTATCTGTCGTCGAGAGACCAACGACACTCAATCCGTTTGAACGGTGTGTATAATGTGTATTGCGACGGATTGGGGCGATAAGAGATCTTCAGTAACCACTAAAAAATCACAAAATGGCAGAAGGAAAAATATTGATCGAAATCGTGTCTTTAAAGTGAATTTAAGGGTAAATGTTGCTGTTTTGTTAATGGATTTCTCATATATAGTCCTTCTAATGACTGTTAACCGATTCGCTAGCGGGCGGCTCGTAGACGCCAGCAGAGGACGACTGCGCAGGTCTCGGGCAGGTGGGATGCGCGCAGGTTCAGGCGCAGCCGCAGTCCTTTGATCAATTGTGCGCATGTATGCGGAAATAAGAAGCGGCTGCTAACGCGCGCAAATGTCAGATTCGTCTAATGCATTGTTTTATTCCAAAAAGGCCATGGCTTTTTTTTAAATTAAACAACCTGCATGGAGCCACCAAATTAATATTCAATATGGCGAACTCGAGACACGAGTTATCCTCCCTTGCAGCAATCCACCATTTATTGTTTTGCTATTTCCATTTAAAATAGAAGATTGTTCATTATAATATAATATAGAGTGCTAAGTTTGGAAGGTCCTACATAGCTGTAGTAAATAATAAATTGAAAATCATTAAAAGATTACAATAATTATAGTCCAATTAGGTTCTAATTGTTTATTCAGAAATGAACGAGCTAAAATATTTTATCTTCTTGATCAGGGTATGACTATGGAAATCTTTTGATTGTGTAGTCTCAATAATTCACATCCAAGCACAGACCCATCAATGTCTGCTAAGGGCAACCATCATATATAAAGAAAAGGCCTTGTTTGGGTTATTAATTGAGTAAAGCCCTGCTTACTTTAAACAACACTTGTTTTTCATATCCTGATCATCATGATAAAATACAGATTCAATTCTTGTATTTATAATCTAAATCTTAGCAAAATATTGAGGAGAATTGCTGATTTCATGATCTTTTAAATGGCTGTTGGAATAACCACACTGACGACACAGGGAATTATGGCACGCTTTTTCACAGCAATATGTAACACGCCGCATGCTTGCCGACGTCATACGATAAATACTTGTTGTGCAGAACAATACCTTGTGCATAGCTTTTGGTGTAGCCATGCCCTGGACCAGCAGATATTTTCTATTCCATTACACAACACAGAAAAATGGGAGGCCCATGTAACGGTATACATACAATATGTCTCTTAAAACACCACCAGTAAAAAGTTAAAACATCCCCATGTTGGTCGGTACAACCTCCTGAAACTGGAAATGAATATTTCTAAAACCTGCAGCTTTTAAATTATTATTATTTAATATTTTAATATTTTTATTTAGATTTTACTTTAATTACACTAAATAATTTATAAACTTGTTTTATTAATTAGTTACTTAATTTACTTTCAAGTGACAGCTTTCAGGTTTCACTAGATAGAGTCATTGTTTTTGTACAGCATACATTTGAGAAAAATAGAACAAGAGCACATATCTATGAGCATTAACTTGTATGTAAACATGCCCATGTTATAAAGGCATATCAATGGAGTAAAGGGTTAAACACTTTACATTTGTTTGTAGACCTGCAGATACATAAATGTCAAGATTATGGATTCTGGTGTTCCTGTAACAGTAAACACTTCTGGTATGCCAGGCAATGAGATGATGAGCGATCTAAGTGAACAGAGTTCCTCCGACAATGAGATGTACGATGCCTCAGACCTTCTAGGTGGTGTTGGTGATGATATCACTAACCAGCTCGCGGCTTCAGGTAAAATCACTACTTACGTAATTTGGTGTACATCACAGAAAAAAGGGGTCTCAGCCGATTCATTTATGTTACAATTGTTATAACATTTGGAAAGAACTTATAACTATCTATTATTTTCTTGAAATTAATTTTGTCATACATTTTAACTGAATAAAATAACATTACCACATAACATATAATAAGAAATGTTGTCTGCTTAACTTAAGGCTTAATGACATTTCAAGGATTGACATCTAGTTTTTGAACGCAGCTTTTCTTGTGATGTGCCCTATTTATATTTAAGATAATGACTGAAAGTTGCAGGGTTGTCACTAGAATCAGAAATTAAACTGTTAAATGAGTGTTAAACATTTTGCATTTGTTAGTTTAATCAGTAAATAAAATGTTACAGAACCAGTACTGTTAGTTTAACCAAAATATGTAGTGTTTATTAACCAGCCCTCAAGTTTAACCAACATATAAATGTTAAACAACAAGTCTTTGTTAGTTTAACCAACATATGAAATGTTCAACATCCAGCACCTGTTAGTTTTACCAACATAAAGTCTTAACCTGCTTTTGTTAGTTTGACCAACTGATGAAGAGTTAAACAATTACCATCTGCAAGTTTCACCCTCTAGTCCTCGTATATGCGTTCCATGTGGCCTGTGCAGATCTAGATCAGCCGCCACATAAATGCGGTCTTATCTGGATCTTCGCTGTTTGGTCAGAAATAACCTGATGAATCTAAAAGTGAACAGTTTAGATTCTGATCATAGGCACATCCATACTGTTTGCCCATGCAGTAAGGGTGTATCTATGGAGTAACAGGTTAACTGATGAAGTTGCTGGCTCCTGCTAGTTTACTTTCTGTTTATGTCTGTATTCAAAATTCTTGACTCTTGACTGTTTTAGGCCCAGTTGGTATGGCTGCAGCAGCTGCCGTGCTGTCCACAAGGAAGAGAAAGCATCTTCATCACTTTGAGACTAATCCAGCAAGACGAAAACGTCAACAGACACGCCTACTCAGGTTGGCCACCTCTAATTCTTTTTCAAGTCTGTTGGCAAGTAATGTATATTGGTCATTACAATTGCAATCAGTGTGTGCATGTGTGTATACATAGTAAAGATGATGGATTGGACACTTTATGTAAAGATCAGCTACACCTAGAATTTACATGTTATATTTATTTTTATTAAACTGGCGTGGGAAGCTTGTCATATGTTTGCTTCATTTCATAAAAAAAGTTAAATTTGCACAATTAAATAATTGAAAAGATTTGAATGAAATTTTTTACTGCTTTGATCAATACCAGTAACTGAATTGAGGCATTAATTAGTATTCCTTTCCTCTGTGTAATAAGTGAATCTAAGGGGTGATTGTTTTTAGCAGCAAAATGCAGCACTTCTATTTCACAGTTTGGCCACAATTTGACATTCCTGTATATATTTATGAATGTATCACAGCTGATGTGTAAAAGAATCAATATTGTGATATTATTTTATAGGAAGTTGCGTCACACAATTGAAGAGTACACATCTCGGGTAGGACAGCAAGCGGTGGTTCTGTGTTGTACACCAAATGTTAGCCAGTCAATGCAAATATATAAAGTTTTTGGATCTCAGCCATTAGAAACTGTGGTAGGTTATTTCTTTTTGTTAGCTTCATCACCATCAGGTACTTTTTTATGCCTCAGATATATGGAGGGGAGCATTGTCAGTGCATGTTTGTTTTGATTCTAGTAAGAACTGTAACTTCATTATGGATCATGGATGGAGGACCTTCAAATACATAGGTGATTTGATGACCATAACAAGAAAGCATGTCCTGCGAAAAACTAAACCTTCAAAATCTGAGATCAAGGTTTCTAAAAATAGGATTTATTTATTATTATTTATTTTTTATATTAACTTCATTATGAATGATGGTGGGTTTTAAAAAATAATAAAAACCATCATCAGACACTATAATGCCCACAAGATCCAGCTTCCAAGAATAACTTCTATACAACCTTCTATAATGGTTGCAGTTATTCTTATTGATAGCTTTTACTGCTGCATTACAACCATTATCTATATGAATAATACCACTGAAAAACATCCAAATATGTCACTTCCTACAGGTTCGGAACAATCGGCAACAGATTATTCAGGATTTGGAGCAGTCTTTACAAGAACACACACCACCCACACAGCAAGACAATTCAGGACTTTATGAGTTACCTCCCCTAGTTATAGATGGTATACCAACACAAGTGGATAAAATGACACAAGTCAGTACTGGTACCCTGGTTGTTTTACAATCTTATGTTTGTTATCATTAATGTGTCGGTCTATTCATTGTTCTTGACTCTATTACAGGCTCATTTTGTTTGCCGATTAGTGAGCTACGTTGCCGTGTCCATTCAATGGATAGTAGCACACATTTTATGGCTTGGATGTCTTGGGGAATATAAAATATTTTAAAAATTATCATCCATGCCTTATGTCTAAGTACTTAGTTGGCTGTCCACATGTTCATTGTTTTGACATGGGTTAAGAGATGCAAATGATATTATACTGGTGAAATGACCCCTAATACATGCATATCGAAAATTGTTATTCACAAAGATAGAGGATTATTTTAACCTTTCTTAATTAGATATAAGGTAGTAATAAAAGCAAAAAAAAACAAACAACTAAATGAGGAAAAAATAATTGAGGCAGTGTTGGTTTAAATGTTAAACCTTTGTGTTGTAAGTTTCCATATTGATATTTGCAGGCACAGTTGAGGAATTTTATACCCGAGATGTTAAAGTATTCAACAGGACGCAGCAAACCTGGGTGGGGTAAACCTGAGTGTCGTCCGATATGGTGGCCCAGTGACCTCCCATGGGCTAATGTTAGAAGTGACGTTAGAACAGATGAAGAAAAGAAAAGGGTTTGTTACTGTTTAAGTGTATTTTATGCATGCTTTTGTTGACAATGATCTGTTGAGTTACAACAACACAGTCCAAGTGTGAGAAGACTATCTGTATACCTAGTTCAAAACACACCTCTTGCTGCATGTGACACCCTTTAAAACTAAGTATATCTGTAGAATAAAAACCACTTCATGATTGAAACTTACCCATAAGTCAATTATCAAAGTGAAAATTATCGTGACATTATGACTATTGCTTTAATCTAGATTGACAGTTTCATAAAACAATTTTGACATTTAGGAGTGGGAGCCAGCAGTCACAAATCTTTTAACATGAAACTTATTGTAGGTAAATCTTTAAAGGAACTTGTCCTGTTGGCTAAACACTTGAAATTTATCATCTGCATGAACAAAGCTATCTGTGACAGTAATAATTATAACTCCTGTTTTTGATTGATGCCCTTTTCAAATGACTTTAACCTGAAACTTATTATGCTTGTAACTTAGAAAATACTTGTCCTAAAGCTGCATTCATTTGAACAAGTTATTTGCACAAAGCTATCCAGTCTCAAATCTCAAGAACATTACAAGAATGAAAACTCCTGATTGAATACTTTTTGAGTTATGTGCTTTTCTTACAGCTTTAACTTGAAACTTGATATTGATCCTACACTCGGCATATAACATCAGCATGAACAAAGCTATTTGTAACAACAAGAATGTTAACTTGTTTGTTATGCTTCTTTCAAATAACTTTAACATGAAATATTGTTGCTTATAACTTGGAAAGTACTACATAATCTCCATTCTGACAACAAGAATGATAACTCTTGATTGACTATTTTATGAGTATGCCCCTTTCAACATTTAACCTGAAATTAATATTGAAAACTACTTGTCCTGTTTACCCAATACTTGGAATATGTCATCTGCATTAACAAAGCTTTATCTGTCAACAAGAAGGATAACTCCTGATTAACTAATTTTTCAGATATGCCCTTTTAAATGACTTTGACCAGAACTTCATTTTTGCATATGATTTTGAAAGTAGCTGTATTCTTGACAAAAAATCTTGAATATGTTATTAGAACAAAGAAATCTATATCTGACAACAACAATAATAACTACCGCTCCTGATTACCCAGTTTTCAAGTTAAACCCTTTCAGATGATTTTCAAAAATCTTACACATAAAATATAGTGTGGCTTTGAATTATCCAAGTATATGTTTTTGTCATGAAGCTTGGAAGTTATTAGCCTTAATAAAGCAGCTTTGAAAGTAATTGTACATGTACATGTAGTACTATATAAAAAACAAAGATAATACCTGGTAGACATTTTTGTTTCTTGCGAAAACTTCATGTGGCGCATAACTTAAACAGATATTGCAGTATTGCAGTTCAACTAGAATTATATCGTTTTGTGGTATATTTAAAACATAGTCCAACATTTCAATTTTTTCCAAAAAGGCGACACATGTGCTCAGTAGATTACCAAATTCTAGTTTCAATGTTTCTGCACTCTATTGCAGCTTGCTTAGTCTGTGAACACTTGTGTACATGTTGACTTGGGTATATTTCCTTTTCTTGTCATTGAATATTCACTATCATTCAGTGTACATTTCAGTGTTTAATTATAGGTTCCATGGACTGAAGCTCTGCGACAGATTGTTAAAAACTGTTACATGCATCATGGACGTCAGGACTTACTGCAAGTGTTCAAAGAAGAACCAGGAACCAGTGTGATGGTTCAGCAGCAGCCATTCTCCGGCACCATGATGCAGACAATTAACAACCCTGATGGTTCAGTGTCTATTATACAGATAGACCCTGGTCCAAATCACCGTCTGCTCAATATACCAGAGCTTGCACAGAACCAAGTGGTTACTCTTCCTGATGGCACACAGGCTACTGTAGTTCATGCTGTAAGTGTTTGAAAAGACGGAAGAAAGTGGTCCAGGGGTTAGGTATCAGTTGTTGTTTTGCATCTCACCCAGGACCCAGGGTGGTATTATTCCTTTATTACAACACAAGTTCTGGTTTCAGTTGATGTTAAATAAATCTCAATTTTTGAGATCTTTAATATTGAGACATTATATTGTCTAATGGCCCCATGTTTTAGCAGTCGCAACCACACTGGCATGGGGCGTGTATGGTTACAAGATACAGGAAAAGAAACAAGCCAGATGCTTCAAGTAACATGATATATAGATGTGGCCAACATTAATTATACCTCTCTTGATGGCACATTTATTAATCAAAGTTAATCAGGAAAGAATATTTACAGTCAAACATGAAAATGGTACAAACAGGACCAGGGACACTGGACTGATGTTTCCTTTGATTTTAAAAATACGAGGGATGTTCAGTATATAATGAGACTGTCCTCATATCTTTTATTTGATACATTTAACGGTTATATACAATACATAATAACAAAGTTCAATCACTTCTGAATACAATCAGAAAATATTTTTAAAAAATCCACAAAACAGTTTTTAAGTTACAGCATTTACAAGAAGGTCATGTTTGCATCATCGGCCCCGGGCAACAAATATGTCGCAATGTCATCGACGTCGTTTGCATAGTAAATGTCGCTAAAATGTTTTATCACATTAATAGCTGCAAAATATGCTCCTGAATGCAGAACACATCTTTGGTGGCATGCAGCCCATTGATTGATGACAATGTCTTCATACCACTGACTTGTTATTGGGTTTATCATAACATTTACGGCCGTCTATTTTTCATTATGATTTTTTCTAGATACATGTACAAAAACGCCGATATGTTTTTAATTTAGTTACTGAACTTCTATAGAATTATTCAACATTATTATTTGTTTATTATTTACTTACTTATCTCATGTTTAAATCATTTGTCAGTATGCAATGTGCAGTTCATAGGCTCACATCAGCAATTTCGCCAAGCACCCGATTCGTTAAACATCATATTGAGCGCTGATAGAATTCACGCGACGCTTGACGCTTTTACGGACTTCTGTCTGCCTGACCTATGCTCGTCATTAAGTGCTGTATGTCCCTGATAAAACTGTTTGTGCCATCTTAATACTAAAGCACAACAAACTCTGTCTTTCCTCTTAGCCTCTTGTAACATTGTAAAAGTTTCGGTCCCCGATTTGCCTAAATTCATACAAAATTTAATGTTTGCACGCACTTTAAGACGTTCTTGTGTCATAATTTTAACGTGACAACGTGTTAGTGTAACCGTGAACAAATGTTAATTATTTCAATGTTTTACGACCAAATTACATCATTTTTTCAGATGACATCATATAAATATAATGTACAAATTATTGGCGGATTTTTATAAAATTGCAAAAATAAGTTCTTACTTTACTTTATATTATTATGTAGGTCATTATAATGCAGCATGGAAAGGGGCGATAACCCGTTACTATGGTTTTTGGAATGATCATAATTTCTATGTCGCATTATATTTTTCTACCAATGCCGGTATTCTGATCAAGGATAAGTTATTTTTAATAATGATACCAAATTTTGATATATTTCACATCAGAATAAAAATATACGAGGACAGTCTCATTATATATTGAACATCCCTCATAAATGACATATTTCATTATGTGAACACTAATACACATTTATTATACAGTTTTAATCTTGCATAAAGACAGCCTTTTTCAAGTTCAAAAATGGCCCAAAATGGAATAGTTAAGCTGGAGTTGCTGCCCCTGAAAAAGCAAGACTGCCATATTTCACAGTTTAACATATATAACAAGTGGTTATGATACACTAATCACTGAATTAACCCTTTCATCTATAGACAAACTTTTATTACGTGGGCGAACAGTTTAGATCCAGATCAGCATGCACATCTGGGCCATCTGATCAGGATCTAAACTGTTCACTTTTTGATTCATTAGATTATTTCTGACCAAAAAGCGACCAGTGCAGATCCTGATCAGACGGCACGGGTGGGCCAGCTGATCTGGATCTACATTGGTCGCACATGCGTAAAAATGCAATTTATGGAGGAAAGGGTTTAGATAAAAAGTAGTTTGAGTGCATATGACATTGTGTGAATTACTGTGGCATTTGATTGGTCAGTTGATTTCAGAAATCTTGTGGGTGTTAGCTCAGGTAATCAAAATGTGGCCATCATTGCCCTTTCGTTGTTATCTTTTCACAGCCATTGTAATTTTGTTGTATGAACAATTTCCACTTGGTTTTTTTATTAAAGATCCAAGATGGCAGCTTAGGAGGGCATCAGGAAATCCATATCACACAGGGCATACAACAGTACACAGAGATGGGAGGTCAGATCAGCCAGGGAGCCAATGGACAAGAGCTAACGGTCGTGTCTTGTTCTCAACAAATGGCCATCAATGCTCTACAGGCATCTATCAACAGTGGAGGACATATTATACTTACAGGGGCTGATGCCTCTCAGCTTGGAGGTAGAGTCTGCAATGGACTTAACCTTTCTTTAAATATGGGACATTTCATTTCAAGTACTTAAGATGTTGTTTCCAGAAATTTACAATGAAAGACAGTGTCAGTGTAAAACAAACTGTAAACAAATAAAGGAAAAAGTTAATATCCAAATATAACAACATCATGCTAGTCATGGAGTTGGTATGTCTTGTTAGCCTGCACAGAAGGTGAAGATATATAGTAATTTTAGGTCTCGTTCTGTCTGTCTGTCCATCTTTGCATCACTATCTTCTCTGCCCTTCATTGTTAAGGACTTGTAATAGAAGTACTGTTATTTAAGTATCACAGCACATTTGGATGTTGCAGTTTGTCATGTTTGACAAACCATGGCCAGGAGAATTGTTACAAAGTACACTAGGATATCATATTGTGATACACAGTTTGATTAAATTTGCCTCAGTTAGGCCCTTTTACAAATAGTGTGCAATGCCAACTTTGTTTAAGAAGGGATTTTGACCAAACTCAGCAAAATTTATTGTTTTTCAGTGCCCTAGCTAATATTTTTAGGATGTTACCTGCCATTTTGATCTGGATCTGAACTGTTCAGCCAGCCAATCACATCAGTTCAGTCTGGATCTGGTCTCAAGGTTTTAAAATTATCTTCTTAGATCTCGATAACCTAATTGATTGAACTTGAGCATAGTCTTAGAACTTACCAATGAGAAATTTTAGATTTGAGACAGTTTTTCAGTCCCTGTTTTATCATCTTAGAACCTGAACTGGTCAGCCTGCACATCCCAATAGTTTGATCTTGATCTGCACTAGTCAGCCTGCACAATCTGCCAGTTTGACCCGGATTTGAACTGGTCAAACTGGTCAGTCCTTTGCACCCAAACAGTCAAACTGAAGCTTAAAAGTCAGTCTGCAAATCCCAAACTGATCAGGATTCGAACTGGTCAACCTGTATATAACAGAATTTTAACTTGTAAAATAAAATTACTTAAGTATTCACTAGCATTTTTAAGAGTTATTTCAGCTAGGCTATTGAAAGTCAACAAATTGCTTTGAAGTCTATGTAAAATAAATCTGTTTTCAGGAATCATGACAGTGTTGCCAGTTTCCATGTATAGCGGCAGTCAAGTGCAAACAGTTCAACAGCTGCAAGGTAACCTTAACTTCCAAATACAGCAACAACCTGTTAGTCAGGGAGTGGAAATTCCAATTACAGTATCCGAGGGAGACGAGGGGGATGCAGAAATAACTCTTCAAACAGAAGAGGATTCCTCTCTCACTGTAAAGGAAGAAACAAACATTGAAGAGGGAGATACTGAAAATAGTGAACAGTTAAATATACAAGATGGTATGGATACTAATTCAGGAATGCAAATTTTGGTATGAGATGACGTTGTGGTATGGACTGGTTAAACAGTATTATAAGAGTTGCACTCGTTGGAAGAGTGGTACTAACATTGCGTGTTGTTGATCAAATCATTCATAGCGGAATTTACAACATATATCAAATTAATCACTTGTATGAGAAACTATTGTAACTATATGTAAATAAAGAGCATTATACAATAGTTTTGCATAGAAGTGGCAAAATGCTCATTAAATCAGATTTATTCGAAATTCAGACTGGATTCCAGTCACAGGAATGCTTTTTGTGTCAATAATAAAGATCATTTTGCTTATGGAGTAGTAACCTGTGTTTTTCTAAAATACCATATGTTCATTTGATTTAAACTCCAGTATGTTTATAAAGTAGACACAAAGAAGGAAAAATTGTCAATATTAAATGGGAATTGTTTATAAAACACAACTGCTACTGGTAGTTTAAATATTCATCATCAAAATGCATAGCAGTTGATACATAAATGCAATCTTTTCATTACTTTAACCCTTTCCTGGATATATACGCATTTTTACGCATGTGCGACCAGTGTAGATCCAGATCAGCCGGCACATCCGTGCCGTCTGATCAGGATCTGCACTGGTCGCATTTTGGTCAGAAATAACCTAATGAATCAAAATGCGAACAGTTTAGATCCTGATCAGATGGCACGGATGTGCTGGCTGATCTGGATCTAAACTGTTCACCCTAGCAATAAAGGTGTGTCTGTACAGGAAAGGGTTAAAGGCTAATGATGAGTGGCCTTAACGTTATAAAACAGAGAATGAAGACCAGTCTCAAATATCGAGAATCTGATTGATTGAAGTGGATACTTGTCTTCATTTCAGCCAATCATGTGCTTGAGATTTGGGACTGGTCTCCATTTTCTGTTTTATTATCTCTGACCCTGATGGTCTCTGTTGGAAAGGTGACTACATGTATTCCTTTCAGTGAGATACCAAGTTGACCACACATGATTATTTTGTATATTGCCACTGTTGGTTCTTTTAAAACAACAATTGAAAATGTAAAACATCAAAAATAACACTTTTCTTGCTACATGACTCTAATATGTCGTGTGCCTAATATCAAAACCTCGTATGAGGTTTTGAATGAAAAAAATCCACCAATCAGAATACATTATTTCAACACATGACTATCTTGTACCTTTCCCATTGGCATAGAGGTGCATGATTTTGACAAATTTTGCGCCTCTTTATCTGTATTTCAAAAGTTAAATTTTGTCGACAAAAGGTTTTGATATAAGGCCGACGATGTGCTGCACCATAAGAGGAAGTGCCATAGACATGTTTATGTCATTTTTTGCCAATTTATGCAGATGATATCGCTCCTACATGTTACATGTTTTCATGTATAAATAAAAATTGATTAAGAAAAATAGACCAAATTCATATTAAATTCAACAGAATAGTAGAAATAGCATAGTGCTTTTCTCGTTGAGTTTAATCATCTTCTGCCATGGTGTATGTTATGCTTAAACTACTGTGGTATCATTATATTTCACGTATATTAAAATTTTGGCATATTTCGAGCTAGAATAAATGCGCAAATTTAAACCCCAGTGCACAATAATAATTATGTTTTAATTTAAAAAATACAATTGTGCAAATTGCAATATCCAGATCATATAAAACAGATATGGTGGCTGATCTGCATTTTCCATGTGATAAAAGGCATATACCGTGGTATATGGAGTAAAGGGTCAACTCAGAATTTCATTCTATAAATATTACAAGTAACACTTCTCTGCTATGTTAGAAAACATATTTTAGCACACAATCATTTTAAATTTGTTTTTTTGAACATCTAGGATTGCTTTTAGTTTACATGTTAGGAGGATACTGTATGTGTTTGAACTCAATTATTTTGCAATTATTTTGCTGGTATCTGAAATGTTTTAAAAGTTGGTGCAATAACAAGATGAAAATATTAAAGCTTATGATAACTAAATTGTTTTTTTCATGCCAGAGTCTGTTAAAGTGGTCAGACTTTAATCATATAAGTACACCTTTTATCAGATTTGCTGCAATGTTAATCCAGGTGAACTTCAACAACCGTGCAATCCGATCATGTGCAATCTGATCATCGCCAATAACAATTTCTTTTTAGCTCTATAATTATTTTAATGTAACAAGGGTTCTAAAAATTCAAGCCTGAACCAAGGATTGAACCTGGGGCCCATTGCATGCCAGTCCAACACTGTACCACATCGCCATAATAGCTAGCTTTATGGTGAGATAGTACAAGTGTGGTACTAACTTAACTATAGCTGGGTTACATACACCCCCTCCAGATTGGAATTCGTCCTTGAATAGAGATTCACTTGTGGAGTAATCTCAACGTGTTTAAACATCCTTTGCAGGTCCCCCATTGGGTGCCATTTGTAACAAGGGTTCTAAAAAATCCATGCCTGAACCAAGGATTGAACCCGGGGCCCCTTGCACGCTATTTCGACGCTCTAACATGTCGCAATAAAAGCTAGCTCTATGGCGAGATAGTACAAGTGTGGTACTAACTCAACCATAGCCGGGTTACATTAATATATCTCTATAAAACAGTATATGAACATATACTGAACAATAGTTAGACTTGCTCATCATATTGAATGAAAGCTGAGTCTGTTGCATTAATTTAGATGGTTAACCCTTTACTCCATATATTCACCTTTTTACATGTGTGTGACCAGTTTAGATCCAGATCCATGCAATCTGATCAGGATCTGTTATGTTTGCTTTTTGGTCAGAAAAAATAAAACAGATGTTCCAGCTGATCTGGATTTACACTGTTTGCCCATGCCATAAAGACCTGTATATGGAGGAAAGGATTATGTGTTAAACCATCATTAATATTGTAGACCTCTGGCTAAAAATATGCCAGCAAATGATATCTGAAAAGGTTGACATTCGCAACATGGATACGGACATTTGGCCCCAAGATCTTATAACTGAGAATGAAGATCAGTCACATATCTCAAGCATCTTATTGGCTGAAAGAGAGACTTGTGATAATCTGATTGAAGTCTAGTCAGTCAGATGCTTGAGATTTGAGACATGTTTCCAATCTCAGTTTTATATTCTTCTGCCAATTTATAAGATATTATTAAACTGTTGTATTTATTGATAGTATTTTTGTATTGGTCTGCCTTTTTTAAGTTTTATATTAATTTAATCATATCAGAAATTGAAATATGATTAAACAGTGTGGAGAGAAGTCTTGTTGTTCTTATGCTCCCTGAAGAAATTCGGGGGAAAATATAGTCGTTATGCTCCCCGAAGAAATTCGGGGAAAATCTGTTTGTCAGTCCGTCCGTCCGTATGTCTCGCATTCGTGTCCTGCCCATAACTTTGTTACTTGAAGTTGGATTTTAAAATTACATTTGTATTTCACAGAAATGCTAACCATTAGACAATGTGTTGCATGCAACCTTTAAAGGTCAATGTCACAGCATGACCTTGTAGCAAAATTGTGTGCGGCCCATAACTTTTTCATTTTAAGTCGGATTTTAAAATTTTTTCACCGAAATTATCATCATAATGTGATGACTTGTCGCGCGCAACATTAAGGTTGCTACCTTGAAGGTCAATGTCACAGCATGATCTTGTAGCAAAATCAAGTCAGGCCCATAACTTTTTTATTTGAAGTTGGATTTTAAAATTATTTCACAGAAATGATCACCATAATGAGACGACATGTCACATGCAACATTTGCGTCGCTACCTTTGAAGGTCAAGGTCTCAGCATGACCTTGTAGTGAAATCGTGTCCGGCCCATAACTTTCTTATTTGCAGTCGGATTTTAAAATTATTTTACAGAAATGATCACCACATGGAGACAACGTGTCGCAAGAAACATTTGGGTCGCTACCTTGAAGGTCAAGGTCAAAGCATGACCTTGTAGTCCGGCCCATAACTTTGTTATTTGAAGTCAGACTTTTAAATTATTTCACAGAAATGACCACCATACTGAGATGACATGTCGTGCACTTCCTTGAAGGTCAAGATCACAGCATGACCTTGAAGCAAAATTGTGTCGGGGTCCATAACTTTCTTATTTATAGTTGGATTTTAAAATTGTCTGATTTTATAGCACTACACCATTTTCAAACTTCAGCTCAATATTTATACAACTAACCATTTTTGTGACAAAGTACCCAATCGTGGAGAATCGCCCATCTTTGACAAGTGAACACCATGTATTCCATGAAGTGAAAAAGGTAGGTCCGAATAAAACAGTTATGGCATTTTTGAAGGGTGGCATTTTTTTTAATGGTGGTGAATATAATGTAGACCCCTGGGAGAAAGAGCAAAACCCTATTTCTTTTAAATCGGGACAATTTACCTTATTCCCAACAGTATTCACGTGCACAACCATTATATATATTATTTCTAA
The DNA here is from genome assembly GCA_038501625.1 of Corbicula japonica. NCBI lineage: Eukaryota > Metazoa > Mollusca > Bivalvia > Venerida > Cyrenidae > Corbicula > Corbicula japonica. The sequence continues at coordinate 5,512,942 of JAZAYU010000017.1, read as the reverse complement.
TGGTATTTACTTGCAAGAACATTATTTATCTTATTTCCTAACGGTATTCGCGTGCAGAAACAATATTTACCTTATTTCTTAGTGGCATTCACATTATTTACCATATTTTCTAACAGTATATACATGCAAGAACATTATTTTCCTTGTTTCCTAACAGTATTCACGTGCAAGAAAGTTATTTACCTGATTTCTTAAGGGTATTCACATTATTTACCATATTTCACTTTATTTACCATATTTCCTAACAGTATTTACGTGCAAGAACATTATTTTCCTTATTTCCTAACAGTAATGGGTTATATGTCGGTCAAAAGCTTTATAGCTTATGTTATTATATGTTGGCCAATACCGACAATAAATAAAATTTGTGTTGTATTGTATTCACGTGCACGAACATTATTTACCTTATTTCCTAACAAAGGCTTTTCTTGCTTCGGTTATTTCTGTTTAAGTTACTTGCAATAAGTGTTGGCTTATGATATGTCATCGGGACTATAAAAAGACATAGCAGAGCGAGGTTTCGATCCTCGGACCTCTGGGTTATGGGCCCAGCACGCTTCCACTGCGCCACTCTGCTCGCGTTAACAACTGTCATACATAATGAGGTTTTGGTATTTGATCATGCTGCTTTCGACAATCAAACCTAATGTAGGTTTAGTAATCGATCAGTTTGGCAGTTTTATTCTTACTAATAGCTATATATTAAATGTTATTTCTTTTACATTTGAAACAAGCAAAATTAGTTAAAATCATCCTAAGCGAGACATAGAACCGAATTCAAACTTAAAGCAATTTATTGTCGGTTGAAATAGGCCTACTGTTGAAACGAAGAAAAAATCAACTGGTAAGGTGTGATAACTTTTGAAAGAAAAGCGTAACTACTATATTTTTTAATTATTTTTTTCAAAACAATTTTTTTTCTTCTGTTCGGTTATTTCTTTTTTGCAGAATTATGAAATAAACGTTTGCTTATGATAAGCGATCGGGAAGATAAAAAGACATAGCAGAGCGAGGTTTCGATCCTCGGACCTCTGGGTTATGGGCCCAGCACGCTTCCACTGCGCCACTCTGCTCGCGTTAACGTCAAATATACATAATGAGGTTTTCGTATTTAATCATGCTACTTTCGGCAGTCAAACCTAATGCACGTTTGGTATTCGATCAGTATGGCAGTTATATTCTTACTAAATTATTTACGACAGGCTGACAAACTAGACAAATCGCGACTTTTTGTTGATGTACTGTTGTTTTATCTATATATTAAATTTTATTTCTTTTAAATCTGAAACAAACAAACTTTGTTAAAATCATCCTAAGTGAGACATAGAACCGAATTCAAACTTAAAGCAACTTATTTCGGTTGTAATAGGCCTACTGTTGAAACGAAAAAATATCCACTGGTAAGGTGTGATAACTTTTAAAAGGAAAGCATAACTACTATATTTTTAAATTATTTTCTTCAAAAAAAAGTTTTTCTTCTGTTCGGTTATTTTTTTGCAGATACTTGAAATAATTGTTTGCATATGTCATCGGGAAGAAAAAAACCTAGCGGACCTCTGGGTTATGGGCCCAGCCCGCTTCCACTGCGCCACTCTGCTCGCGCGACAGTCATACATAATGAGGGATTCCTATTTGATCATGCTGCTTTCGACAATCAAACCTAATGCAGGTTTGGTATTCGATCAGTTTGGCAGTTGTATTCTTACTAATAGCTATATATAAAATTTTATTTCTTTTAAATTTTCAACAAGCAAATTTTGTTAAAATCCTCTGGTAAGGTGTGATAACTTTTAAAAGGAAAGCGTAACTACAGTACTATATTTTTAAATTATTTTCTTCAAAAAAGTTTTTCTTCTGTTCGGTTATTTTTTCAGATACTTGAAATAAACGTTATCTTAATATATGTAATCGGGAAGAAAAAAGAACCTAGCAGAGCGAGGTTTCGATCCTCGGACCTCTGGGTTATGGGCCCAGCACGCTTCCACTGCGCCACTCTGCTCGCGATCACGAAATTAATACGTAATAAGGTTTTCCTATTTGATCATGCTGCTTTCGACAATCAAACCTAATGCAGGTTTGATATTCAATCAGTTTGGCAGTTGTATTCTTACTAATAGCTATATAGGCCTATAAAATTTTACTTCTTTTAAATTTTCAACGAGCAAATTTTATTAAAATCATCCTAAGCGAGAAAAGAGCAGAATTCAAACCTAAAGCAACTTATTGTCGGTTGAAATAGGCCTACTGTTGAAACGAAATAAAATTCACTGGTAAGGTGTGATAACTTTTGAAAGAAAGGCGTACTCGTATTTACTAAATTTTTTAATTATTTTCTTCAAAACAAAAAGTTTTTCTCTTGTTCGGTTATTTCTTTTTTGCAGATACTTGAAATAATTGTTGCTTTTCATATGTCATCGGGAAGAAAAAAAAGAACCTAGCAGAGCGAGGTTTCGATTCTCGGACCTCTGGGTTATGGGCCTAGCACGCTTTCACTGCGACACTCTGCTCGCGATCATGACGATTAGGCTATACATAATGAGGTTTTCGTATTTGATCATGCTGCTTTCGACAATTGAACCTAATGCAGGTTTGGTATTCGATCAGTTTGGCAGTTGTATCTTACTAATAGCTTTATATTAAATTTTATTTCTTTTAAATTTTCAACAAGCAAAGTTTGTTAAAATCATCCTAAGCTTTTCTTCAAAAAAAAAAGTTTTTCTCTTGTTCGGTTATTGTCTTTTTGCAGATACTTGAAATAATTGTTTGCTTTTCATATGTCATCGGGAAGATAAAAAGAACCTAGCAGAGCGAGGTTTCGATCCTCGGACCTCTGGGTTTCCACTGCGCCACTCTGCTCGAGATCATTATATAATGAGGTTTTCTTATTTGATCATGCTGCTTTTGGCAGTCAAACCTAATGCAGGTTTGGTATTGGATCAGTTTGGCAGTTGTATTCTTACTAATAGCTATATATTAAATTTATTTATTTTAAATTTTCAACAAGCAAAATTTGTTAAAATCATCCTTCGCGAGAAAAGAGCCGAATTCAAACCTAAAGCAACTTATTGTCGGTTGTAATAGGCCTACTGTTGAAACGAAAAAAAAAATCAACTGGTAAGGTGTGATAACTTCTGAAAGAAAAGCGTAACTACTTTATATTTTTAAATTATTTTCTTCAAAAAAACGTTTTTCTTCTGTTCGGTTATTTCTTTTTGCAGATACTTGAAATAAACGTTTTCTTAGGATATGTCATCGGGAAGAAAAAAGAACCTAGAAGAGTTCGATCCTCGGACCACTGGGTTATGGGCCCAGCACGCTTCCACTGCGCCACTCTGCTCGCGATCACGAAATAAATACGCAATGAGGTTTTCGTATTTGATCATGCTGCTTTCGACAATCAAACCTAATGCAGGTTTGGTATTCGATCAGTTTGGCAGTGGTATTCTTACTAATAGTTATATATAAAATTTTATTTCTTTTAAATGTTTAACAAGCAAATTTTGTTAAAATCATTCTAAGCGAGAAAAGAGCCGAATTCAAACCTTAAGCAACTTATTGTCGGTTGAAATAGGCCTACTGCTGAAACGAAAAAAAAATCCACCGGTAAGGTGTGATAACTTTTGAAAGAAAGGCGTATTTCCTATATTTTTTAATTATTTTCTTCAAAACAAAAAGTTTTTCTTCTGTTCGGTTATTTCTTTTTTGCAGATACTTGAAATAAATGTTATGTAATGATATGTCATCGGGAAGAAAAAAGAACTTAGCAGAGCGAGGTTTCGATCCTCGGACCTCTGGGTTATGGGCCCAGCACGCTTCCACTGCGCCACTCTGCTCGCGCGACAGTCATATATAATGAGGTTTTCCTATTTGATCATGCTGCTTTCGACCCTCAAACCTAATGCAGGTTTGGTATTCGATCAGTTTGGCAGTTGTATTCTTACTAATAGCTATATATCACATTTTATTTCTTTTGACCTTGTAGCAAAATTGTGTGCGGCCCATAACTTTTTCATTTTAAGTCGGATTTTAAAATTTTTTCACCGAAATTATCATCATAATGTGATGACTTGTCGCGCGCAACATTAAGGTTGCTACCTTGAAGGTCAATGTCACAGCATGATCTTGTAGCAAAATCAAGTCAGGCCCATAACTTTTTTATTTGAAGTTGGATTTTAAAATTATTTCACAGAAATGATCACCATAATGAGACGACATGTCACATGCAACATTTGCGTCGCTACCTTTGAAGGTCAAGGTCTCAGCATGACCTTGTAGTGAAATCGTGTCCGGCCCATAACTTTCTTATTTGCAGTCGGATTTTAAAATTATTTTACAGAAATGATCAACACATGGAGACAACGTGTCGCAAGAAACATTTGGGTCGCTACCTTGAAGGTCAAGGTCAAAGCATGACCTTGTAGTCCGGCCCATAACTTTGTTATTTGAAGTCAGACTTTTAAATTATTTCACAGAAATGACCACCATACTGAGATGACATGTCGTGCACTTCCTTGAAGGTCAAGATCACAGCATGACCTTGAAGCAAAATTGTGTCGGGGTCCATAACTTTCTTATTTATAGTTGGATTTTAAAATTGTCTGATTTTATAGCACTACACCATTTTCAAACTTCAGCTCAATATTTATACAACTAACCATTTTTGTGACAAAGTACCCAATCGTGGAGAATCGCCCATCTTTGACAAGTGAACACCATGTATTCCATGAAGTGAAAAAGGTAGGTCCGAATAAAACAGTTATGGCATTTTTGAAGGGTGGCATTTTTTTAATGGTGGTGAATATAATGTAGACCCCTGGGAGAAAGAGCAAAACCCTATTTCTTTTAAATCGGGACAATTTACCTTATTCCCAACAGTATTCACGTGCACAACCATTATATATATTATTTCTAATGGTATTTACTTGCAAGAACATTATTTATCTTATTTCCTAACGGTATTCGCGTGCAGAAACAATATTTACCTTATTTCTTAGTGGCATTCACATTATTTACCATATTTTCTAACAGTATATACATGCAAGAACATTATTTTCCTTGTTTCCTAACAGTATTCACGTGCAAGAAAGTTATTTACCTGATTTCTTAAGGGTATTCACATTATTTACCATATTTCACTTTATTTACCATATTTCCTAACAGTATTTACGTGCAAGAACATTATTTTCCTTATTTCCTAACAGTAATGGGTTATATGTCGGTCAAAAGCTTTATAGCTTATGTTATTATATGTTGGCCAATACCGACAATAAATAAAATTTGTGTTGTATTGTATTCACGTGCACGAACATTATTTACCTTATTTCCTAACAAAGGCTTTTCTTGCTTCGGTTATTTCTGTTTAAGTTACTTGCAATAAGTGTTGGCTTATGATATGTCATCGGGACTATAAAAAGACATAGCAGAGCGAGGTTTCGATCCTCGGACCTCTGGGTTATGGGCCCAGCACGCTTCCACTGCGCCACTCTGCTCGCGTGAACAACTGTCATACATAATGAGGTTTTGGTATTTGATCATGCTGCTTTCGACAATCAAACCTAATGTAGGTTTAGTAATAGATCAGTTTGGCAGTTGTATTCTTACTAATAGCTATATATTAAATGTTATTTCTTTTAAATTTTCAACAAGCAAATTTTGTTAAAATACTCTGGTAAGGTGTGATAACTTTTAAAAGGAAAGCGTAACTACAGTACTATATTTTTAAATTATTTTCTTCAAAACAATTTTTTTTTCTTCTGTTCGGTTATTTCTTTTTTGCAGAATTATGAAATAAACGTTATCTTAATATATGTAATCGGGAAGATAAAAAGACATAGCAGAGCGAGGTTTCGATCCTCGGACCTCTGGGTTATGGGCCCAGCACGCTTCCACTGCGCCACTCTGCTCGCGATCACGAAATTAATACGTAATAAGGTTTTCCTATTTGATCATGCTGCTTTCGACAATCAAACCTAATGCAGGTTTGATATTCAATCAGTTTGGCAGTTGTATTCTTACTAATAGCTATATAGGCCTATAAAATTTTACTTCTTTTAAATTTTCAACGAGCAAATTTTATTAAAATCATCCTAAGCGAGAAAAGAGCAGAATTCAAACCTAAAGCAACTTATTGTCGGTTGAAATAGGCCTACTGTTGAAACGAAATAAAATTCACTGGTAAGGTGTGATAACTTTTGAAAGAAAGGCGTACTCGTATTTTCTAAATTTTTTAATTATTTTCTTCAAAACAAAAAGTTTTTCTCTTGTTCGGTTATTTCTTTTTTGCAGATACTTGAAATAATTGTTGCTTTTCATATGTCATCGGGAAGAAAAAAAGAACCTAGCAGAGCGAGGTTTCGATCCTCGGACCTCTGGGTTATGGGCCTAGCACGCTTTCACTGCGACACTCTGCTCGCGATCATGACGATTAGGCTATACATAATGAGGTTTTCGTATTTGATCATGCTGCTTTCGACAATTGAACCTAATGCAGGTTTGGTATTCGATCAGTTTGGCAGTTGTATCTTACTAATAGCTTTATATTAAATTTTATTTCTTTTAAATTTTCAACAAGCAAAGTTTGTTAAAATCATCCTAAGCTTTTCTTCAAAAAAAAAAGTTTTTCTCTTGTTCGGTTATTGTCTTTTTGCAGATACTTGAAATAATTGTTTGCTTTTCATATGTCATCGGGAAGATAAAAAGAACCTAGCAGAGCGAGGTTTCGATCCTCGGACCTCTGGGTTTCCACTGCGCCACTCTGCTCGAGATCATTATATAATGAGGTTTTCTTATTTGATCATGCTGCTTTTGGCAGTCAAACCTAATGCAGGTTTGGTATTGGATCAGTTTGGCAGTTGTATTCTTACTAATAGCTATATATTAAATTTATTTATTTTAAATTTTCAACAAGCAAAATTTGTTAAAATCATCCTTCGCGAGAAAAGAGCCGAATTCAAACCTAAAGCAACTTATTGTCGGTTGTAATAGGCCTACTGTTGAAACGAAAAAAAAATCAACTGGTAAGGTGTGATAACTTCTGAAAGAAAAGCGTAACTACTTTATATTTTTAAATTATTTTCTTCAAAAAAACGTTTTTCTTCTGTTCGGTTATTTCTTTTTGCAGATACTTGAAATAAACGTTTTCTTAGGATATGTCATCGGGAAGAAAAAAGAACCTAGCAGAGTTCGATCCTCGGACCTCTGGGTTATGGGCCCAGCACGCTTCCACTGCGCCACTCTGCTCGCGATCACGAAATTAATACGCAATGAGGTTTTCGTATTTGATCATGCTGCTTTCGACAATCAAACCTAATGCAGGTTTGGTATTCGATCAGTTTGGCAGTGGTATTCTTACTAATAGTTATATATAAAATTTTATTTCTTTTAAATGTTTAACAAGCAAATTTTGTTAAAATCATTCTAAGCGAGAAAAGAGCCGAATTCAAACCTTAAGCAACTTATTGTCGGTTGAAATAGGCCTACTGCTGAAACGAAAAAAAAAATCCACCGGTAAGGTGTGATAACTTTTGAAAGAAAGGCGTATTTCCTATATTTTTTAATTATTTTCTTCAAAACAAAAAGTTTTTCTTCTGTTCGGTTATTTCTTTTTTGCAGATACTTGAAATAAATGTTATGTAATGATATGTCATCGGGAAGAAAAAAGAACTTAGCAGAGCGAGGTTTCGATCCTCGGACCTCTGGGTTATGGGCCCAGCACGCTTCCACTGCGCCACTCTGCTCGCGCGACAGTCATATATAATGAGGTTTTCTTATTTGATCATGCTGCTTTCGACCCTCAAACCTAATGCAGGTTTGGTATTCGATCAGTTTGGCAGTTGTATTCTTACTAATAGCTATATATCACATTTTATTTCTTTTGAATTTTCAACAAGCAAATTTTTTTTAAACCATCCTATGCGAGAAAAGAGCCGAATTCAAACCTAAAGCAACTTATTGTCGGTTGAAATAGGCCTACTGTTGAAACGAAAAAAAATCAACTGGTAAGGTGTGATAACTTTTGAAAGAAATGCTTAACTACTATATTTTTAAATTATTATCTTCAAAACAAAAAGTTTTTCTTCTGTTCGGTTATTTCTTTTTTTTCAGATACTTGAAATAAACGTTTTCTTATGATATGTCATCGGGAAGATAAAAATACCTAGCAGAGCGAGGTTTCGATCCTCGGACCTCTGGGTTATGGGCCCAGCACGCTTCCACTGCGCCACTCTGCTCGCGTTAACGTCAAATATACATAATGAGGTTTTCGTATTTAATCATGCTACTTTCGGCAGTCAAACCTAATGCACGTTTGGTATTCGATCAGTATGGCATTTATATTCTTACTAAATTATTTACGACAGGCTGACAAAGTAGACAAATCGCGACTTTGTGTTGACGTACTGTTGTTTTATCTATAAATTAAATTTTATTTCTTTTCAATCTGAAACAAACGAAATTTGTTAAAATCATCCTAAGCGAGGAAAGAGCCGAATTCGAACCTAAATCAACTTATTGTCGGTTGTAATAGGCCTACTGTTTAAACGAAAAAAAAGTCCACTTGTAAGGTGTAATAACTTTTGAAAGAAACCCGTAACTACTTTATATTTTTAAATTATTTTCTTCAAAAAAAATTTTTCTTCTGTTCGGTTTTTTCTTTTTTGGCAGATACTTGAAATAAACGTTTGCTTATATGTCATCGGGAAGAAAAAAGAACTTAGCAGAGCGAGGTTTCGATCCTCGGACCTCTGGGCTATGGCCCCAGAACGCTTCTACTGAGCCACTCTGCTCGCAATCACGATGGAAATACATAATTAGGTTTTCGTATTTGATCATGATGCTTTCGACAATCGAAAATAATGCAGGTTTGGTATTCGATCAGTTTGGCAGTTGTATTCTTACTAATAGTTATATATAAAATTTTATTTCTTTTAAGTTTTCAACATGCAAAATTTGTTAAAATCATCCTAAGCGAGAAAAGAGCCGAATTCAAACCTAAAGCAACTAATTGTCGGTTGAAATAGGCCTACTGTTGAAACGCAAAAAAAAAATCCACTGGTAAGGTGTGATAACTTTTGAAAGAAAAGCGTAACTACTATATTTTTTATTATTTTCTTCAAAACAAAAAGTTTTTCTTCTGTTCGGTTATTTCTTTTTTTGCAGATACTAAAATAAACGTTTGCTTATGATATGTCACCAGGAAGATAAAAACGATGTGGCAGAGCGAGGTTTCGATCCTCGGACCTCTGGGTTATGGGCCCAGCACGCTTCCACTGCTCCACTCTGCTTGCGTTAGCTAAAGTCAAACATAATGTTGTTTTCCTATTTGATCAGTTTTGCTGTTATATTTTTACTTATTTATTCACTAAAAGTTGACGAACAAGACAAATCACGACTTTTTGTTCACCAACTGTTGTTTTATCTATATATTAAATTTTATTTCTTTTAAATCTGAAATATTTTATTTGTAAAACATCGCCGAGACATGGAGCCGAATTAAAACCTAACGCAACTTAATGTCTGTTGAAATACACCTACTGATGAAACTAAAAAAAAAAATTCACTTGGAAAGGCGTTACATAACTTTTGAAAAAATCAAAGTACTGAAAGTACAGAAAACCAGCGAAGCGTTTTTTTCTTATTGAGAACAACCAGTGCCATGATTCTCATACATGTATCCATTTACGAAAAAGCAAAAAAACTTTTTTCACTCGCAAAGAACTTCCTCTTGTCTAAATGAAAGTGGAAATAAGGGTTTCCATGTATTATCTGGATGAAGGCTTCTGTTAACTCTTTACTCCATAGATATACCTTCATAGCTTGTGCGAACAGTTTAGATCCATATCAGCTGGCACATCTGTGCGATCTGATTAGGATTTAAACTGTTCGCTTTTATTATCATTTTTTTCTGACCAGTAATCACAAATTTTAAATCCAGATCAGATGGCACTATTGTGTCAGCTGATTTGGACCTGAACTGGTAACCTATGTGATGAAAGGCGTATATATTGAGTAAAGGGTTTTAGGCAAGAAATTGTAATAGTGAAATCTGTGTACTGACACATGTGTACTGACATCCCAAAGACATAATGAACACGAAAAATGACGCTCCTTCTTTGTTTTTGTCGTCCGCACTTTTCAACGATATTCTATATCGTCCGCTAATTGGACCGCATTTTAGTGCGACCCATATTCCATACCTCCGTGTCCGTTCCACGTCGGACGGACACGGAGGTATGGAATAAACCCAACGATATCTTGGTGAGTGAAAAATCGCGGACACGGACAATGTTTGACCATTGTTGCACCGCACCGATCAAGTCCTAGAAATATGAACCGCACCGATTTTACATTTACCATTGATGCACCGCACAGGTTTTGTCCTATCAACATGACGTAGATAATACCAACTTTAACACGTAACAGGAAACTTGGGGACTACTTTACTTACTCTGATTTCTCTGAAATGCGTAAATCGCCTTTTGCAAGTTGGTTTGATACCGATTTCAGAATTGTGATTAGTAAAACCAGCTTCGCTGGTTAAAAACGTAACTACATTTTCTGAATAGAAATTATTTTGTTTAAATTCGCGATCGTCCGTCGGAAAAATGTTTGTGCGAATCGTGCTAGTATAGCTGAAGACAAATTTCACAGGTGTGTTATCAGAGTTAATATTCTAGAATTGCCACAAAAATTGTTTGAATACACAATTTTTACTTAACAAATTCCTGCACGACAGTTATCATAATCCTACCATAAAGTATACCCCACATCTTCAGAATGTTTGCACTTGCCGGCATTATCACATGTGTTATTTTTCATTCCAAACATGTTTATTCTCACATTCTATTCTGGCAAAACTTAATTTCAATTAATAAATCTCCATGCAGACTCGAGAAATAGATAATTAAGCAGAAGTCTTTTGGTTTCATTCTCATCATCCTTTGACTTTTCTCATTTGTAACTTTAACTATACCGTGGGCGGATCCAGAGACGGTTCAGTGGGGCAGCTCGAACCCCCTGTTTGGCCAGCAATATTAAATGTTCATGGTAATTTTGGGCGGAAAGTTGCAAATTATCATGTAAGAACCCTAAGACTGTCCCAAAGAAACTCCCCTCTCTAGAAATATTGCATCCGACCCTTCATATCGAGAATTTCATCAACGTCCGCATTCGCATTAAGAAAGAGTTGCGATTAGGAATCAGATGATTATTATCAACCTACGTTCCTGAAATTACCAAAGTTAATGTCTAGTACACCGAGACGGTTATTCCTTCCAACGGTGTGTTCCATAACTCGCTGCTTACGGAGTCAACAAAGGATCTACCATAGACTTTTTTGCAAAATGTATTATGTCTATAATAAATTATTAAAGACATGTGCATAAAATAATAGAATGGCAGTTAGTAAATAAAGAGATTACGAAAGCACCCGACCCAATATAAGATGATTTATTTTTTTATATTTATTAAATTAAAATATTGAATTCTGCGGACGTTGTTCGCAAAACAAATTACATAATGCTGTTTTGCTATTCGATGACATTGTTAGTACTATTTTTACATGTTGTAGATGCATATTTTGATTTTAAATATCATTAATGAATATTAGTTTGTGACACGATGTTGGTTAGGTGTTTGAAAAATCCGTGGGTGTTAACAACAACCTTAAAGACACCATGTCAAACAATCAATGTGATATCTGAGCTTAATCTGCCTTATGTTGACAGCTGCATAATATAAAACACACAACCTGTAGAGATGGTCATTGGACATGTTGGTAGAGAGTTACATGGTCACTTTAGACATTGTTTACTGATGTACTTATTCACGAATAAGTAATATCACTCAGACTGGATGCTAGTTATAAAATTCACGTTGTGAAACTGAAACTGTTCAGAAATATATAGGATTTTTATTTTCCTGTAAGGTAAGATTTTTTTTCACGTATCGTTCACGATATTTAACATTTTCAATTTAGCATCGTCATCAAAACAATGACATTTTGCAACAGTAGCTATTGTTCCAGTAATTCGAACTTCGGTCATCAGTTAGATATTGTGATATTGCATTTTTCGCTCATTTATGAACAGTAACAACTGTTTTTGGCAACTTATTATTACAAAGGTTCAACTGAATTAATTTTACTAGGTTAAACAACTTGTATTACTTGTATTTAAACGCATAAATTATATGGTGTGCGGAATGTCAGATATGTTTATCTTAGTTTTAATGAATGAGCCCATAAAATGTAAAAATGGCAATTATTTTTACAATATGTTTGACATTTAAGGTGAAGTTAGAAAGATTAATGCTCTAGATTAAACTAATGACATCTTCTATCAAACTGAAAATCTTAAGAGACTTTCATAGTGTCATTTACAAAAACAAGAATGAACGCGATCCACAGTTGTCTGTTTTGTTGTTGTTGCTGTTGTTGTTGCTGTTGTTAACAAAATACATTCCTTACAATTGCAGAAACGGATGTTCGTTCCGTTGTTTAGCGTCGCCTTTAAAAAAGAAATAACTTTGAAATTGTTTATCAATTAAGTTCTTATTTGTTGTTTTTTTGTACTTTTTCAAATGACCCCAAAATTAAATCGAGCAGAATATACCAGACCTCAAAGGAAGTCCTGTGCCGGTCCGTACCATGTTTGTGGTTGGGAGGCTGACTGGGGTACCGGTGCATGATAAATGTTCTGTAACTGATACCGGTGAAAATATGTGGATTCGGTAAGCTAGGTTACACGAAAGACATTCTTTGTATCATTCGTAGTGGGGAATTTTTGTGAGCATATGTGAAATTTCTGATGATGTCATTGATGATATAGACCATTTATGGATTAAAGGAGCATCTTATAGGAGCATATCAAACGAGTCTATTTTTTATTATACAGGCAAACGCGATCCTTACATCACAGAAAATCGTGTTTGCTTACAGTTAAGAAGTATTGGTAATAATATCGATTCTTGTATAAAATATATGATGCCAATTACATAGTGTAAGGGTCCTGGTCATCGTAAACATTAACTGGACCTTTAAAACTATTTCAATTGAAAAATAATTATTTGCAAACTCATGCTGGAACAAATCTAATTGAGTGTCATTTTGTCGTAGTTGACACGTTGTTGGTCGCACTTAAATAGAAGCTGTTCTTTTCTTAACTACGGTCCAGTTAAACTCGAATTTTGGCGAACATTCTATTGGCAGAATTTCTGTTCAAGCCCTTCTTAGACCCATCAACAGAAAAAAAAAGAAACTTGCATGATGATGGTGAGGTTTTCAACATAAAACTAGAGTTTATGAACGTTCGGCACGCGAGCTTGTTTAACAGAGAAAAAAGTTGAATGTAACGCGAGTTGGATAGGCATGCACCATTGTTACCTATATAAAAGACCACACAGACCGATTTTCATAATTTACGGTTTGTCTACGTAGACAGTACAGAGGGTCGGATGCAAGATTTCCAGAAAGGTGGATTCGGTTGGGGCAGTCTTACGGTTTGAGGAAAGCTGGACATTGCTAGGGTTTTGACCGAGTGTAGAAGTAAGAAATAACGTCCTAATAAGGATTGTCATTTAAGGTATACAATAATGAGTGTGGTCATTTCCTCTAATTAGAGGTGCGTTATAACGCTACGGGCGAAACTTCGCTATGTTGGTCACCTATCATTATTTGGTATTGGTCATCTATCATTATTTGTTCCACTATCATTAAGGAATAGTAGATATAATTGAGGTCAATATAAACCCTGGACATTCCGATTTGGCAATCCGAGATCAAATAAATGACCTACTAGTATAATGTTTTGGGTAAATATCTTTGCGAGTTAAGTGGGGTGACTCTATTAAAGCGACAGAGCCAAGTGTGATCATTTTTCACAGATAACTAACAGGTACTGCCAATCATCCTGGCACTTCTATTGAGCAGTCTTAATAAACTTGAGAATTGCTGCTTCATTTATAAATAAGACCCAAGCTAAAACATATACAAGATCAAGTCATGAAGTTCATTGAGTCAAACAATAGCTGATACTCAATAAACCCATTTCTATTTTATTCAGATCAGAAGTAAACTTTAATGCAGGGGGCATTTCTTAGAGTACTTTTTTTCAAGCCGGCGGATCTTTCCCAATCTCAGCCTTTAATTGGCCAACCAAATTATCACAGCTATGAATGCAGTTTAAGGAGATATGATAAGTATAAGACGGAATACTTTCCATCAAAAAGGGTTAAAATGCGCCGATTATACTGATCAATTATGATTGCGTTAAGAGCAATAAGTGTTATAATTCTGTTTAAGTAGGTGTAATAATTCTTACTACAAGTGGCCCTAGGTGTTTGACATATTGGCACTTCGGTACGAGGACTTGTCAGCGTCTGGGGCTGTTTAAACACCCAATATTTTCTAATGTGACAAAATATCATGTTCCTTTCAGCCGGGATCCGAGACAATAATATTCCGGCTATGCTTTTGTAATGATGCTTTGCTGTGATTTCGGGGTTTTGTTGTTGGCGTTGTTTTTAAGCATTTTCTTCTTTAAGTTTTTATCGTGTGTATCAATTGTTTTTCGGCGAAATTCAGTAGCATTAATACGATCGCTGTTGATTCTTTGAATGCATCACCTTAATTTCCAATCGGTAGTTTGTGTTGAAAAAAAAACTACCTTGTGTGAACCTCGAACGGGTTAGACTCAGGGTCTCTCTCCTTTATACAAAGTTCATTTTCTCTGATTACAGCAGGTCTATGCCACTTTATAACTTAAAGCTTCTCGGAGAAAAAGTTCTAAGACTTTCAGTTGTTCTGCTTGCTGATTTGGCCTCAGCTCATTAAATTTTCTTCTTTTATTTCATATATTTTGATGGAAAATATTTAAAGCTTTTCATTGATGACAACAACTAAAATTTAACAATTTTATGTACGATAACTATCCATAATAATAATAACTATGTAGCGATGCAATTAAATTTTTATCACTAATAAAGGATCTAATAGATTAGGAAACTGATAAGATCTATTCCTTAATAGGAAGTTTCAAATTATCACCTGTTTTATTGCTTCGGACGTCTCGTACCACTGTCATGTTATAATTATCACCTATGCCAAAGAAAGATGATAATTTACAACTGTTGTAAGAAATGTTTTACAATACAGATTGCGATATTCTTTCTACGCTGTTAAGACTCTACGAAGCGTGTAACATTTGCAGTGATATTTTAGCCCACAGTAGGGGAAAGCGGGTCATTATTATTGAAATGTTTAGCCCGGCCACCGGTGTGATGTAGTACAGCGGATTGGTTCTCCTTGTTAACTGGATACACAACAACTTCTGCTTGATTACTATCGATGTTTCAATGGCTAAGGTGCGTGAAATCTCCGCTTTTATTTTCCTTCTTGATGAACTTTCATTAGATATTTGCAAGGCGAACAGTGGTGTAAGGTCGTGACGCTTTGAATGTTTGAACAGATTGTTACATATAGGAGTATACGTTATCTGCTAAAGTAAGTCTTCTTTGCTTTTATCATTAATATTAAAATAGAACTTGTCCCAAGAATATTCATATTAACTAAAAATAAAGGAGAAAAAAAGGAAAAATAACATACTAGCATAATTATTTTCAAAATTATTTTGTTTCAGCTATTATAGTTAATAGAAACAACGCCTCATATTTAGCCAAAAAAAACCAACAAAACAAATATGTTACAACAACATTAAGTCATGTCAGAAACACGAAAGACACTAATAAGTGTTTGTTTTATGGACATAACATTATAATTTATCGTTTTTATTAAGCAAATATTTGACAAGTAATTTGTTGTCGTTGATAGCCAATTAATTAAATAGAAAAGAACTTGCTGCGAAAAACCCAGATATTTATTGAAACAAATGTCCTTCTTCATGTTTTATTTATTGTGGACATTTGTTGTGTTTAATATCAAAACGCATACACGAGAAACACCAACATTTACATAATGCATTTTTCTTAAATGATAAATGAGGACAACACTTTTTTCTTTTTTGAGGTTATCAGAACATTATACGTGTATTTTACTTGCACTACCAAAAATGTGTGCAGATGATTTTCCCACGGCTGCAACGAGTGCAAAACCTTAATCTAAAACTAGAGACCTGTCTGAAATCTCAAGCATCTGATCGGCTGAAATGGAGATCGGTCTCCATTTCAGCCAATGAGATGCTTTAATTTTCAGGCTAGTCAGCATTTCAGCCAATCAGATGCTTGAAATTTTAGACTGGTCTCAATTTTTTGTTTTATAATCTTAGACCCTTATTCGTGATCAAGCAAGAATATTGGACCCAACATTATAAAACTAAGATTGGAGACCAATCTTAAAGCTCAAGCATCTGATTGGCTGCAATTCCGACTGGTCGTCATTTCAGCCAATCAGGTGCTTGAGATTTCAGACTGGTTTCCAGATTGAGTTTTATGATGTTGGGCCCAGGTTAAAATCTCAGATTTCTGTCAGTAATGGTTGATAGAAAAGATATTGATAGTCCAGGGGAGGTTGGGGTTTTGTTCGTATACTTTTGTATATATACACCATTGACGCCTCTTCAATGTAAAAGGCATTCGATTTCACAATATGCAAGTTGACGAACCTAATGTGGTTGGGGAAACTTTTTCGCTTTTCTTTTCAACGCAAAAACGAATTTAATGTTACAATGTGCAAGTTAACGAACCTAATGTGGCTGGGATTTTTCGCATCACTTTTCAACGTAAAAAGGCATACATTGTGACAATTTGCAATTTAACGAACATAATGTGGTTATGGAGTTTTGTGTCCTCACTTTCTTTCAAAACCTTAAGATATTTCAAATGAAAACATATATATTATACTCAGAATGCGAACTTTATAAATTCCTCAAATACCTTTGCTGTATCACGACTTAAAGTAACTATTTACCCATCTATTTGCATGTTGTAGTGTATTTCGGACATCTGCACGCCGAAACAGCAATAAATTATGCAAATGATAGTCGATATTAGCCTAATTGGTAATGTTAGAGATATACAATAGTTCAATTTGGTCTCAGTTGTCGAAACAAACGTGCTATCTCAAACTTCGGTCACTGTAATATGCTTTGTTTTTCGTTGTTAAGAACTGTAGATATCATAAATCAGTTCCCAATGTTATAAAACTAAGATTAGAAATCAGATGCTTTAGATTTAAGTTCGATTAAAACAACAAAAACAACAACAACAACAACACTTTTAAATTGCAAGCATAATTGAAAGAGTCTCATTTTTTAAACAAGGAGACATTTGTGGCCTGTATATTGTTTAATTCACAAATAACACATTCATCTTAGTGTCGAAGCAATTAGTCACGATCGCACATCAATTCAAATCTGTTCGAGTCAAACATAACATGCTCAACTGACGACTGCGCTTTTGAGGAAAAAATAGTCAACAACAACAACAACAACAACAACAACAACTAACAAAAGATGACTTGAAATCATGTTGCTTATTTGACGCTATAAGTAACAAATACATTTAATTTGTAAATTTTAGGCTCTCGAAAGATGTTAAAATAAGATGTTTACTCTAACGCGGATTGACTTGATGCAAGTGTCACTGACTTGTCCCATGGCAGCTGGCTAGGGTTGAAGGTTATAAAGCTGAGATTGGAAACCAGTCTCAAATCTCAAGGATCTGATTAGCTGAAATGGCGACTGGTCGACATTTCAGCCAATCAGATCCTTGAAATTTGAGACTGGTTTCCATGCTGTTTTTTAACCTTGGGCATAGATATTCTGTTCTTTAAATTCGCACCGTAGTTACTACAGTCTTCCAACTTTAAATATGTCGTATTTAATAGATTAATGGATATTTTAAAACAACAGCCCGCTTTATTTTCCTCTAAATGTTTTTTATTTCATTGAAATCTCCCAACATCACCCCCTCTCTTTCTCTCTCCCACCGCGCTTTTTCCTTTTTACAATCTTTGCATTTTTTGTAATCAGATGAGTATTCTTTAAAGTTTGACATATTTACATATTACTACAAGTAATAACTTACAAAAAACTAGTTGACTGAGATATGTGTGAGCAATGCGAGCTTTGTCGGCAGTCAGAGTAAATGAAATTTCTAACTTGTGGTTAATATAAACTGTAAATTTCCTGCATACAATGAAGTATTGAAAATGAATCATTTAAAAGTCAAGCAACGTTATCATTGAATTTTAATGTTACCATGAAACCAAAACAATTTGAATTTTACGACTTCCAGCGATATGAAAATCACAAAACTTAACGGACGATGACACAGGCCGGGTACGCGTTTAACTGTTTTTAACAGTATTTTGTTACATAGGCGTTTGTTATGTGTCTAGCTTCAGTTCAATTTTTATTGCTACATACAGCCCCAAGATTTTAAAACTGAGAATGGAAATCAGTCTCAAATCTCAATGATATGATTGGCTAAAATGGCGACTGGTTGCCATTTCAGCCAATCAGATGCTTGAGATTTGAGACTGGTTTCAAAACTCAGTTTTATAATCTTCAGCAACAGTGACGTGTATCGTTCTTTCAGATGGTTTCTAGTTTTCAGTAAAATCGGGTATTATCTATGGGTTTCTGCATAATGTAAATTATTACGTGCTTATGCATATATTGTAAAATACCGCAAATAGGCGGAGGTTAGTTCAGACAGAACAAAAATGTTGCAGCATCTCAAGTTTTTATTTTATTTGTTAACATTATGAAGTGACATGGGTCTCAAATATTTTAAAGTGAACGCATAATTATACTAGTAATTGATGAAAATGTTGGAATTAACTCGAAGGCACTTTCCTGTATAAGCCGTTACGTTGAGAAACACATTTTGGGGGAGCGGTGGAAGGTCTTGTCGTCTTCTTGGTGGTGCAAACAAATTATCTTACATTTACAAACAAAATACTTATGGCGAGCAGAGGCTGACCAGGTACGAGATGCCTTGAATCGTCAACAGTTGGAGGATGCAGAAACTTGCGCAGAAATCGCTTCGCAATGTACGGAAATTATACGCTACATTTATATTACAAAAATAACATTTTAAGCGACCTGGATATATTAAATAAGTATGAGATGATCTCCTATAACTTATTTAGTGTAACATATCTCCTCGCGTTAGGCACGAGTAGCTCAAGTGCTGGATTAGTGTCATACGGGTAGTTGGTAGGATTAGTGTGTCATCGTATAGAGCTAATTAATCCACTGAAGTGCTTAATTATTGCTCCAAAATAGATCTTAACTGAGCTTTATTTATCCAATCTTATTTTTATTTCTAACATTTAAGAGGTATTATTGTCCATAATGTGATTAAACAAAGTTATACATGTAGCTTAAACATTAATTACATGTGAATACGTGTAAAAATAAGTGTTCTGTTCTGTTCTGATAATTCGGATTTGTAAAATGAATTTTATGAAAAAAAAAACGTAACGAAACATTGGTAGAATAAACTTAATTTAACAATTAATCGTGCTTGTTATTGTTGATCTCATTCTTAAAGAAAAATTTTGCACAAGGTTATTAAACTGAGCATGGAAACCAGTCTCAAATCTCTAGCATCTGATTGGCTGAAATGGCGACTGGTCGCCATTTGAGCCAATCAGATGCTAGAGATTTGAGACTGGATTCCAATCTCAGCTTTATAATCTTCAGCTAAACACTCATCTTTATTTTGTCTACTTCTAGGTGGAAGAAACAGTCAACAAGCATTGATCAACAAGGACTCGTCATAATAATAGATGCAATCAGCTGTTACTGAAACGACTGCCAATTAATGACATTACGAAATATCATATATGGTGGAACCAGTTGTCTCAATATAGACTCAGCAAAAATCAGATAATCTTTAAATAAGCTGGCGAAGACCAAAACACAGAATCCCCGCTCGCTCTGATTTTTTTCAATAACTGTTAGATTTATCATTGTTTGGAATATTGCAATCGGTGACTGTTTTGATCATACAGTAGGTGTTTAAGCTGTATGATATAAAAGATACTAGTTGGACGATAAACATCGCAAATTAGTCAACTGGAAGAACTACGGCTCGATAGGATAATAACAGATTGTCACGCGCCATTAATGTGCCTCGGATTATTATAGTATATACCTTGGTTAAGATGAACTAAGCATTCGCAGTGTATTGTTAGACTGACAAAAACAAAACATTGATATATATTCCATACCAAACTTTTTTGTGTGGATTTTTAATAAAATGTGAGAAAGAATGGAAATACAGAGTGACAAACAACAGAGTATAGAGAGCAGCTGGGGTACTGTAGACAACGGATATAAAGAATCGGGAGAACAAAGGGTCAATAATAAAGATAGAAGTCCACTGTGCGATAACCATCTTGTAGAATCATTTGTTGCCAGATCAACGAGCATCAATAACGGCACAGACAAAGTCAGCGAAGATAAAAATAACAATAATCCAAGTGTGAACATGTCCTATGATAATTCTAAAGACGAATCGGATTTCAGTGATTATGGCGAAGACAATACAAGATGTCAGCTCGCAAATCAGGCAGTTAGAGCACAGTTGCTCAGTAGTGTGGCTAATCCAGCAAATGGAAGTAATTCCAAACTTCGAGTGTCAGTGTTTGATCACCGGATTATACCAAGGAAATTTGTAATACCAAAGAAAGGTGAAGTTCGAACTTCAAACAACGTCAGGGAAACGGAGAATGGAAACAAAAATCTCCGACCTCAGGATTTAAACTGTGAAAGTGTTCAAGATAATAAGAGAAAATTGTCTAGTTTGTCGTACACTGTGCTAAAGGCCAGTAAAAGATATAATCGTGAACAAAGTGAAAGCAAGTCACCAACTAGTCCCAACATGGATGATAATGATGTAAGAACGAGATTTGATATTTTACTCAGGAATCTTATAGGTGATGTGAATGATATGAAAATGGAACAATCTCACGTGACGGTATCCAGCGGGTACGAGAGTGACTACGCACAAAATCGGGATGTGGATTCTAAGCTGACTGGTGTCACGCAACAAATGGAACAAAACAAGGAAAACATGGTAGGAAAAAAGTCATTTTCGAAGCCAGTGAATTATTTTTCGGAAACTGGTACTGCTAGTCAGGGAAGTAAACAGCTGAAGGCACTTCATAGTTTCTCTTCGTTACCAACCTTTCCTACTCAAGGCAAGGATTCTGGTACTGGGTCTATAAAACGTTCCGATACAGGGGACGTACCCCTGGCAAAACTGAACAAACATGATAAAGACACTCAGGGATTTAATTATGCACAAAGACACAATTACAAGTTGACAAAAGTGACTCGTTCTATGTATGAAATAATACACGACCTTCAAAATGGCGATAAAATCTCCAGTGAAGGTCGGAAGCGTTCCAAGAAAGGCAGACGTTCGTCCCAGGATCATACTTCCGGGACGGACACCGGAAATAACTCCGCGAGAGAAAGTAAACAACGTGGGCGGCTTCCATCAGTAACAGACAATCAATCAGATCCTACGCTGACAAAGAAACGCCCTGAAATAAACACGTCGGCGTTCACGGGCTCGGTAGTTAGGTGTGTTCGACGCCCGCTGGGTAGCGAGTCGCAATCTTTTCAACGTAACAGCGAGAGCACTAACAGATTAGTAACCACTCACGCTGGCAACAACACTAACAAGGTCCAAAATGACTTGAGAAATCTTTTATGTGACGCTTCTGATGCGACGTTGTTAAGTGGGGACAATAATGAGCATCAAGAGAACTTTAATATCCTATCAGATAGCAATAACACCCACGGTGAGTTTTCAAGTACTTTGAACGGTCACTTCGACAACGGATTTAATCACACGAACGTTCTAATTAACAACGAAGCCAGCATGACCACGGGTCAAAGACGCCCCACTCTTAATGAACAATTTATAAAACGGCCTAAGCCTGAAGATCATGTATATGAAACTATTCCTGGCGATGAAAAATTTTACGAAGAATGGAAGAAAATGCAAGCAAATCCAAAAATTCCGAAAATAAGACGCTTTACTACAATTCCGGATTTACCCGGAACGTTTATTCCCAAGGAACCACCAGCGTTACCGGAGAGAAAGTACCTAAATTCGAACGAATCCCAGAGTCAGTCTAAAGAATCGGACAACTATATATTTATGGGTGACCTGAATTCGAATTTTCCAGACAAGATCGACTTAAATACTGATCTTCCCGGTTCCGCTTTCAACGGATTTCCGGTGGATGGATCGCAATACGACGGTCGATTTCAGTTCTATCCATTCCCTCTTGCCGACGACGGCGCTCTTCAAGTCGGCAGACACGATGAGACATCGGACGGATACTGCAGTATTGACAATTTATCTCTTCTACGAGAAAATTTCACGGACACGTCATATCCAGAACTTCCGTCACGTGACGTACGCAATTTTAAAACCACTAACAGTTTACCTCGTCTGCCACCCCAAAGAAACGATTATTTATTTAATCCTGTGATGAACGCTGAAGAATATAAACATATGCAAACTTCAGCAATTTCACGTGCTCCTCAAATGCAATCATTGCGAGAATGTGATGCAAATGTGAATGTGATGTCATCAACGTTCATGGAGCCAACAAAGCCCGTGTTCCAAGCCACTTATGTTTGATAAACATTGCATGTTATTTAAATTTTGCATTTATTTATTTTTGTCTATCTCATTTTGGTGCTGATATGTGTTTGTTGTCTGCATATTTTGATAAATCGGGACTTTAAACTATACCGCTTATTATAGTAAATGCAGGTGTGCTCGATATAATAAACGCATAATGAAAAATAATCTCAAAGTTTCTGTCAAACGTGATGTAAATTGGGACAGAAAAGAAAATGAAATATACCTGAAGGCATTTTATTTCACGTTTTACGATTAATTTGTTGATATCTTATTTTACATCAACTGCTATGCTCAGTTCGTTTATCAATATATGTGGCGAAGTTGTCTGTACCATAT
Organism: Corbicula japonica; assembly: GCA_038501625.1. Taxonomy (NCBI): domain Eukaryota; kingdom Metazoa; phylum Mollusca; class Bivalvia; order Venerida; family Cyrenidae; genus Corbicula; species Corbicula japonica. Next base: position 5,489,977 of record JAZAYU010000017.1, on the reverse strand, counting down.
GTACACATTGTAATAAATTGTTACTTTGATCAATTATGTGTTTTCATGACTGAATTGGAAAGCAATGAAACATTCAAATTGAGTGATTTTCCTGTTAAAAAACAACAATTTAAAAAGGAAGAGGAGACATTTAGACAATCTGGGTTGCTATGTTCGTATCTCATGGAAACCCTTTAAAATAATGTCACCCATAAACACTTATGGTAATCGTATGGGTCGCTACTTCCTAGAACTTCAAATTTAAAACGGAAGAGTTTTTTAGTAGGAGACTTTTAGCCAGTCTGTATAGCCATGTTCTGTAACTTGTGTAATGCCTATAAAATAAGGTTATAAACCTTCAATAATAAATGTATGTTTCGAACAACATTTGGTATATGGTCACTTCATAGAACCGCCGTAATGATTTCATGTGGTTTGCAAATTAGAATTGGAAATCGCTGCCCATAGTTTGTAATTTGGATGTCACCAAAATGTCAAAGGTTCATTTTCATAATTATATGCACTAACTGAGTACCCATATTGTAAATAGTTGTGGTCAGTTAAACTCCAGGTGGTTACATTCTTTATCCTATTTATTCAAAGCTCAAAAAATAGGAACTTCAGTGGAAAGATACCATTTTCCTTAAATTGTGATTAGTCTGCTAAATGAACTATCTTAAGCATTAAAGTCAGAATTGCTGAACACCAAATAGCATTTGTTATCATTATGTTATGGGGTTTATTAACAAACAATTATTTTCTTTAACCATATATACGCCTGCCATCGGCTGACCATTGTAGATTCAGACCCACCGGCACATCCTATCCATCTGATCACGATCTGCGCTGTTCACATTTTTTGGTCAGAAATAACCTAAGAAATAAAAAAAAAACGAACAGTGTAGATCCATAAAAGATGACACAGATGTGCCAGCTGATCTAGATCTACATTGGTAGCACATGTGATAAAATGTGTATATATGGAGGAAAGGGTTAATACAGAATATGAACAAGTAAAATGACGTAAAATAAGAAAGTAGAGTCAGGAATCCAGACCTGCTAAGCATTCTGGATTCCTGGTACAGACCATTGTCCTGATAAATAAAACCAGACAAATCTGTCAATAATTTAATAAATAAATACAACCCAAATAAAATTACAGGACCTCATTTAAATGGACAAGACTATTATATAATATTGAGGTCAGTCTAAAAAGAACATCTGAAATAATTTTGCCACATATACAATCGACATAGACAGCCACAAAAATCTACTGCAAATATTTACGAAACAACTTATTTTGGAAAGAAAATTGGAATCAAAGGTTTATGTATCACTGAGGCTTAATGCAAAATCCAGTTTAATCCCTGATTATAATCTAAATACACAAGGATCTGTTGTAGAAATATTAGAAGTTTGGAAGTTTTAAGGATAAGGGCAAGATTACTGGGTACATGTTTGATGTATTCAAAAACCCAAAACCACAAAAATGGTCAATTTCAATAGTGAAATCTGCTTTATCACCAAAGTCATGAACAATCAAACATGTGTATAGAGGTTAATTTTAACCTTGAATTTATGAATAAAGTCAACCAAGTTACCAGTTTATGCAAGCTGTATATAATAAGTGCAGAAGTAAATGAAGTTAAATTTGTTCTAACAAGGAAAAACACTACAAGAAGACTGGTTATTTCCATTCAAATTGTCAGAATCTGAATCCTCTACTCCATTTTGCATTACATTATTTGTGATCAAGAATTAAACAGTGTAGATCCATATTAGACTCTTCTAACATTTACAACATACAGTAAAATCATTTTTATAAGTTTAAATTACGATAATTTTGTGCTAGGCAAACACAAGTAAAATCAAACAAACTCATAGCGAAATTTAGCAACACACATTTTTTTCCAATGAAAATTATACAATTATGACCAAATGAATCCGTCATCTGCAGCTTGTGTGCAAAAACTACCGGTATTACAAGTGAAATTAAACAATACCATAATAAGACAAGTTTGACAGGTCCCGAGGTTATAAAACTGAGCATGGAAACCAGTCTCAAATCTCAAGCATCTGATTGGCTGAAATGGTGACCAGTTGCCATTTCAGCCAATCAGATCCTTGAGATTTGAGACTGGTTTCTAACCTCAGTTTTATAACCTTCAGCCCAGGTCAGGGAAAGAAATGTCATTGGTAATATTTCTGAGATTTTAGTTATTACTGTATTTGGAAAAATTAACAATTACCGGTATCTAATATTTTCTCATAAATGGAAAGTTATTTTGTTACACATTTTGATAATAAAATGTTATTTTTACCATGGAATACATAATAATTAATGTCATCTGCACAACTTTGATGTTGTTTAAAAAAGATCAACATCAACTCTCCGAAACTATCTTTTCCTGTGACACACCTCAATTATGGGTAAGCCAACAGCATGTATTTAAGACAAAATTCTATTCTGAGAGTATTTAAGTTCTTAATATGGAGAATTATTTTTCTAACAACAGATTTAAGTATCTTTGACCTTAAGAATAAACATTTCCCTATTGTATTGAAATATTTGAAAACATTTGATAGTTTCTTTAACCTTAAAAAAACATACTAAATAAACAACAACAATTATCCTTATTATTCATGACAATTAGGATATAAATCACAATGTAGGGTTAAAAACACAGAGAAAACATTAGAATTTCACAGATAGCTGAGATTTCACACATTCTAACATAACAGGTACACCATAATTTTCATACTTTTATGGTAATATCTAAAAACAACAACAGGTAATCAGGCCCCAAGATTATAAAACTGACAATGAAAACCAGTCTCAAATCACAAGGTTCTGATTGGCGGAAATGGCAACCAGTCAGATGCTTGAGATTTGAGACTGGTGTCTAATCTCAGTTTTATAATCTTCAGCACAGGTTATACAATGTTATTCATAACATTAACAGGTAACCAGCTTACATAAATGTTAATCATAGTTTTGTCCAATATTAGACATGGTGACATGTATATTCCAGTCTTCATGATGTTTAATATAAGTAGTAGAGTGGCATTTGTCAGAAACAAAAACTGTCAAACACATGTCTGTACTTCATACAAATGATTCAAAGTATACTAAATATTGGGCCTACCAAATCTCAGGATTTTATCACAAATCTCTGGATTTTTTATAAACCCTTTCCTGCATATGCATTTGTATGCCTTTATGGCATAGGCGAACAGTGTAGATCCAGGTCAGCCAGCACTTTGTGCCATCTGATCAGGATTTGAACTACATGTATTTGCTTTTTTATATATAAGGTTATTTCTGACCAAAAAAGCAAACAGTGCAAATCCTGATCAGAAGTGGATCTACACTGGTTGCACATGCAATAAAATGCATTTAACCTTTCCTTGATATATACACATTTTTACGCGTTTGCGACCAGTGTAGATCCAGATCAGCCGGCACATACGTGCCGTCTGATCAGGATCTGCATTGGTCGCGTTTTGGTCAGAAATAACCTCATGAATCAAAAAGCGAACAGTTTAGATACTGATCAGACGGCACAGATGTGCCGGCTGATCTGGATCTAAACTCTTCGCCCTAGCAATAAAGGTGTGTCTATACAGGAAAGGGTTAATCAGAGTAAGTATTAATGGCAATAATGGAATTCTGTGATACCCCTGGTCAGATGTTTGAGGTACCTTTTAGGAGGTAACTAGGCTCTTGCATAAGAAATCAGTTGGTTTGGGGTAACAAGCCAACACCCAGGCAACTGCACAAAATGGAACTTTTAAGACTAGAGTCTCCGTATTACATTGGCAAATATTTGGAGAGGGCTTGATCACCAAAACAGTCACTTTAGTCCAGATATTGCCATCTAAGCCTCCTACATTATTAATTATTTTCCATACATAATTATAGGATTTATATATTCTTCCTTTTATTATGTTTAAAGTCAATTATAACTGTTGAACTAATTTTGTACTGTGGACTAATTTAATATGAACTTATTCACTCATTTATAATAGCTTAACTATATCATGAACGAAAGATGTTTCAAGATGACTTTATTCAGCACTGTTCAAATATGCTAAGTAGCAATTAAGCATACAAGAAATAATTCTAGCACGGTTGGATGCAAGATTTCCATAAAAGGGATTCATTACAGAAGGTCTTAGGGAAGTTACATGATAATTTCCATTTTTTTCTGCTAAAACTTTCCATGAAAATTAAATATTTCTTCCCAAAAAGTGGGTTTGTGCAACCCTTAGTAACTGAACCCCTTTTGGATTAGTCCCTCCTCTAGTAATGATGTTATGTCAAAGAAAGACTTTTCTGACAGTTTCAGGCAAAAGTATGAACACCATAAATGGTAGCAAATAGGCATTAGTAACAAAAATGCCCACTCCACTCCTTTTTTCATACAAACTCAAAAGTCAATCATTGTAATATTCGTGTCATAATATATACCTATCTCTCAAATTTCAGAACTGGAGTCAAAATTATTTGTCATCTACTCAGGTATCTATTCAGATTAATTGTAAAGATAACCTCAAAGTATTTCTATCCAAACCAATGATAACAAAAGTATAAACTGCACTAACCCAAAAGGTTGAACATAATGTACCCTGACTATTTATGGGTTAGATTCTGAATTAGAGTAGTGTCAATAGAAGCTGTGTAAAAATGTTGTTTCATATTTCAATCTGAAATACATAATATAACTTTAAATGAAATTTTTGAGTATGTCATTCAAAGTTTAACATGAATGTATCTTTTAACACTTTAAGTGCTAAGCACAGCATTTGTCGCATTTGTGACCAGTGTAGACCCAGCTCAGGCTTCACATCCACACAGGCTGATCAGGGTCTACTTTTCTCTATTCAGTCAATAATTCATTTAATAAATGTCAGCCAATAATTCAGAGTTTTCACTAATTTCTGTAAAACACCCCTATGAATAAAGAATGGACTGACTAAAATGGATAGAAATGCGAGTCCATTATATTAACACTCCATATATACAGGTTTTATCACATGTGCAAACAAGTGTAGATCCAGATCAGTGGACATATTTGTCATCTGATCTGGATCTGCATTGTCTTTGTTCAGAAATATCCTGATATGTGAACAGTATAGATTCTGGTCAGACTGACAAATGTGCAGTTTGATCTTGATCTACATTATTCACACATGTGATAACAGCGTATTTCTGGAATAACATATGGTACTTATATGCTGCTGATCTCGATCTACACTATTTACACATGCCATAGAAGTCTGACTGTGGAGTAAACAGTTGATTCAGCAGTTATAGGATTAATATGAAATTTTAACAGAAGATGCGATACTGTATATCTCTGAAAAAATGGTGGATATCACAACTCTAAATTCTTCAGTAAACATAACAGGAGTGCAATAAAAGCTTTTAAGATTCAAAGTTGCAATGCCTCTTATCGAAATAGCTTTACACTTTGGCCTTAAAAATCTTCAGGATTAACTGCTGTAAGCTAAGACTGTCAAACATCCACTGACAAATGACTGAATTATATCTGACACTGTTTGCCACCGGTGCTTTTGAAGTGAAAATGAAATGTGGATTTAATCCACTTGATTATAAATTAATGTCAATATGTAATCTATAAGCTAATTCCGGCACCTTTATAGTCACTTGTTGCAAATTTTTATAAATTCTTTTTCCTAATTTGTTTTATTTTTGTGAAATGTTAACTTTTGAAAATAATTTGAAATAAGTTAATAACTGAAAATAACTATATGGTACAAGCACAAAGCATATACCATGTACATGTATTCATTTCTGTCTTCAACTTTCAACCACAAGCTTAACCCTTTACTCCATATATACAGGTTTTATCCATGCAATCTGATCTGGATCTACAGTGGTCTTTTCTTGGTCAAAAATAACCTAATACATGAATGATGAACCAAAAGTGAACAGTGCAAATCCTGATCAAAAAGCCTGAGATTTGAGACTGGTCTCCAGATTTAGTTTTATAATCTTGGGCACAGTAGTAATTCCAGCTTGCTGAACAAAATATTACTACTAACCCTTTACCACATAGGATACAGATGTAATCCATGAGCAAAGTGTAGATCCAGATCAGTAGGCACATCTGTGCCATCTAATTGGGATCTACACTGTGTGCTCATAGATTCATTAAGATATTTCTGACCAAGAAGCAAACAATTCAGATCCTGATCAGATTGTAAGGATATGCTGACTGATCTGGATCTACACTGGTCGCACATGTGATAAAACCCTTATATAGAGAGTAAAAGGTTAAGGCTTATTTACAACAAAAGAGTTATAGTCAATTCAAATTCGTGTATAGCTTAATGTTATCATAGGCAACAATATTGACTTATTTTAGGGTCAGATGCCAGATTTACAGAAAGGGGGCTCATGTGGGGTTGTCTTATCGTAGTAACATGATAATTTTCTACTTTTGTTGAAAATCTCCATGAAAATTAAATATTGCTGCAACAAAAGGGGGTTTAAGCAACCCTACCGAACGCCATCTGGATCTGCCCCTGAATTTATATAGAAATCCTACAATATAAAGCGGACAATAGTGTAAAGAAAAGTGTAAAAACTTTTACAATTAGCCAAAATAACATGCCTATAATATTTCCAACACACATTTTCTACCCTACTAACAATAAAGTTGTCTCCATACTGTTGTCCTCTACATTAACTGTAGGTGGTGGAGGGTAATTACTCTACCGCTTATCCATTTCTGAACAAATACGACCATATACAATGAAGAATAACAAGCACAGAGTATAGTCCTTAACAAGCACTTGAAAGATCCTCAAGCATTTTAACAAGTATTTAATGACGGAAAAAGATAAACCGGATCATTATATATATCTTTGCTGGGGTCGTACTGGAGAAAATCTGTACATATTGATACATGCCATGTAAGGTTTCATGCTGTAATACACACACAAACTTTAACAAGAATAATGCAGTAAAATAGGTTAAATTAACCCTTTCCACCACAAATACACCTAAATTGCCAGGGTTAACAGTTTAGATCCAGATCAGCCGGCACATCCATGCCATCTGATCAGGATCTGAACTGTGCGCTTTATGATTGGTTAGGTTATCTCTGACCAAAATGCCACCAGTGCAGATCCTGATCAGACTGCATGGACCATCTAGCACATCTGTGCTGTCTAATCAAGATATGCACTGTTCGCTTTTTTGATTTATTAAATTATTTCTGTCCAAAAAGCGAACAGTGCAGATCCTGATCAGTCGGCATTGATAATCAAGTTTTGTGTGAGGCACAAATCAGTGGATGCCAAGTAAAAAATAAAGATGCTTTTGTCTTAGGATGGAAAAATGCACACATCTGCAAGTAATCTTGTTTGATCTCCTAACCTTTTACTACATACACATATATATGCATTTTAACATTTGTGCAACCAGTGTAGATCCAGATCAGCAAGCACATCCATGCCATCTGATCAGGATCTACACTGGTTGCATCTTTGTCAGAAATAACCTAATAGATTTACCCTATACTCCATATATATGCATTTTATTGCATGCGTTAATATCTTTTCTTTACAAACATCTACACATCCTTCTTCATCATCTGTGCAAGTTTGAAAGAAATCTGCCTGATAGTTAATGAGGAGTTCATGCCTCAAGATTCGGAGGACCTACGTACGTATGGATGTACATATGGACGAGTGCAACTATATACTTTCATGGGATGATAAAAAATGGAAGACTCCTACCAAAACTGTTAGAATTTGCAGACAAGCCAATGATCAAGTGACTGACAGGCCTGCACTCAAGACTGGAACTGGAGACCAGTCTCAAATCCCAAGCATCTGATTGGCTGAAATGAGTCAAAGCATTGTTTTGATTCATTTTTGATTCATTAGGCTATTTCAGACCAAGAAGCAAACAGTTTAGATCCAGATTAGACGGCCCAGATGTGCAAGCTGATCTTCATCTACATTGGTTGCTCATGTGATAAAAGGTGTATCAATGGAGTAAAAGAATAACAAAAGAGTATAAAATTGAAAAGTTAAGATGTATAGGACAGTGATCTGGATCAACTGCATGACATTTCAAGTCATTCACTTCAGCAGTTTTGTTTTGGCAGTCGGATGGACGGACAGATGGATGGACAGACAGAGAAATGATCAATTTATAAACCTAAATTACTCTCAAATGCAGAATTTTGAATTTTCGTATTGCTAACATAACTGATTTAATTTTCATTGAAGATTATTCCATCACAAACAAAAACAACCAAACATTTCATACCAGATGAAGTATGTGAACATATTCTATAACAGACAAAATTCGTGTCTCGAAACACTTCACAATCACCAGGACAATAAAACCCTTGTGATATATCCAATTCAATTTTATTTAATCTTTTTCTGTGTAACACTTTTTTTAAATGGAGCATTTCGTGTCCTAAAATCTATTATATTCTTAAAACTATTTGTTAATTATAGAGCCGGGTATCTTTTGAAATCAGACGAGGGGTTATCAAATGTTACACGTTGAAATTATTTAGTGAACAAACATATTAGACCGACTGTTCCTCAATCTGTCTAACATGTAATTACTTTCAATAGTTACAGTTCAACTGAAGTCGGATGTTTTAAATTGAAGTAATGAATACCCAGATATGTGCTCTTCAACAAATACCGTGTAATTTGATATTGCAATGGGTACATTGTTGCAAAACAAGGACAAGAGTTAAAGAGATTCAGCTATAGGTTTTTAAAAGAAAAACAATGATTCTTGGTAATTTTAATACATGCATCTTTTTCAATGAAGACTGTAGGCAATCTATTATTTTTCATTGGCACTGTTATTCCATCAAATTAAATATTTCAAATGTACTTCAAAACAAAAAATAAACAACGATTAATGATTTAGTAACAAGATTTTTATACATTATGACACCAAAGTACACTTATCAATGTTTGATAAAATCATGTGTATTAACCCTTTACTTCATATACATGGGTTTTAATGAATGGGCCAACAGTGTTGATCAATATCAGCTGGCACATTAGTGCCATATGATCAATATCTACACTGTTTGCTGATAGATAAATTACGTTATTTCCGACCAAGAAGTGACCAGTGTAGATAAATATCAGACAGCATGGATGCGCCGGCTGATCTGGATCTACACTGAACGCATACAAATAAAACATGTATATAATTATGAGACATTTTAGGTATTAATTTACCCAACCTATGATTGAGCAGCCTTAAAAACCCTTGCTATGAAATCTTAACAAAAAGCTGCATTTAATTGAAGTGATAAACTAATTTACTACTGAAACTTGGTAGTCTGGTCTGATTGACTCTATATTATTATCTACCTGAGAAGTGTAAATAAGCAATGGCTCCAAACAGTGATTTAATCATTATAACCACATTCACCATATACAAAATAAATACTTCTTTTCTGATATTTTGCAAATTTCAAATATTTAATAATGGAGCTTCATTTCAGAACATTCCTGATGATACTGGAAATTTTGTTTTCTTTCTCCCCAATAACATTTGTTCAAAACAGTGACTGACTGGAAGGATGATTTGAGCATTGAAAACATATTCTCTGTTCATCTGACCCATCTAATATGACGTGTTCATCTAACACCCATACCCTAATCCCTTTTCCCCCTATTTGGTACTTCAATATGAAATATGACACACTCTACAATGAGCTTGTGTAATCCACTTTACCCCCTGTAAATCTATTTAACCCTTATTTATTCTTTTTATGTTATGAATGGTTACAAAATCACCATTTCCTACAAAAATTTATTAAATGTTAACTGTATGACACATAATTGTTAATTACAGCTGATCATTATCCCTTTACTCCATAGATAAGTCTTTTATAGCATGGGTGAACAGTTTACGTATATCCAGATCAACCAGCACATCCATGCCATCAGATCAGGATCTAAACTGTTCACTTTTAGATTCATTAGGTTCTTTCTGAAAAGCAGGCAAACATTGTAGATCCAGATCAGATGTCACAGTTGTGCTGTCTGATCTGGATCTACACAGTTTACCTACACCATAAATGCATTTATATGGAGTAAAGGGTTATACAACAAGGATATGCATGCTGATTTTTACTGGGTCTTCATCTATGTTAGGTCTCCTTTCGTGTTTCAAGGTATCAGATGACAATTCTTGTCAGTCAACCTGCCATGTTTTCAAATAGTTGTTTACAACTCAAACTGTGCCCAAGATCATAAAACTAAATCTGGAGATCAGTCTCAAATCTCAAGCATCTGATTGGCTGAAATGGCAACCAGTCGCCATTTCAGCCAATCAGATCCTGACAGGATCTGACGCTGGAGCTCAAATGCTGTTAAGAAAACTACTAAGGGACCCAAGATAATATAACAAATCTTAAACATTTGATTGGTTGAAACTGGGAATAAAATCCAAATGGATCAATCAAATGCTAGAGTTTCGAGTCTCCCATCCCATATATAAAAACTGAAAATGGAGAACAGTCACAAGAGTTCTCAAGCATCTGATTGTCTAATATAGGGCCAATCAACATATATCAAGTCTACATTTCAGCCAATCAGATCTTTGAGATTTAAGACTGTTCTCCATTCTCAATTTTATAATCATGGAACCAGTCTCAGAACTAACCAATGGCAAGCTTGAGATCTGACACAGGTCTTCTTTCTCATCTTGTTTTCACTTGTCACAAACAACAGTGCTTAAGATTATAAAACTGAGATTGGAAACCAGTCTCAAATCTCAAGCATCAGATTGGCTGAAATGGCGACCAGTTGTCATTTCAGCCAATCAGATCCTTGAGATTTAAGGCTGGATTCCATTCTCAGCTTCATCTTGGGGCAAGGTCAAAGTTCCCATAATGCACAACTTGTCAAGAAGTCAGTATTTCCTGTCTGATGCTCTCCTCTGAGAGGATTGTGTCTATCACAGGAGTGTCTTCTGCTATCACAGTTTCATTTCCATGGTTACCGATCACATCATCTTCATCATCCAGCTGACATAGCAGGTTATCATTTTCATAAGTCGGGAAGTAGTACCTGAAAAAACATGTTATATCCTTTATTCCATAGATACTACTTTTACCATGTGGGCGTACAGTTTAGATCCAGTTCAGCCATTATATTCAGGCTATTTGATAAGGATCTGCACTGTTCGCTTTTTGATTTAATAGATTATTTCTGACCAAAAGCCAAACATTGTGGATCCTGATCAAAAACCTTATATGTGCCAGCTACAATGTTTGCACATTCAATACAACCTGTATACATGGAGTTGACGTTAACTTTCAACCCACTCAACTAGTTACAGGTATTCCTTTTTTGTTCTTGTGCAGAAATGTTCTCTGTACAGCAAATAATGTTGATCCTGTTTAGACTGTATGAGATGACTTGTGAGAAGCAAATGTGGCTTTGATCTTATATAGCCCTTAACCCTTCAATCTGTGTGATATGACTGTTACTCATCGAGATCTGCCATAACATCCATGCCATCTATCCAGGATCTACACTGTTCGCTTTTTAATTCACTATTCCTGACCAAGAAGTAAACAGTGTAGATCCTGATCAGACAGCATGGATCCTGATCAGACAGCACGGATCCTGATCAGACAGCACGGATCCTGATCAGACAGCATGGATCCTGATCAGACAGCATGGATGTGCTGGGTGATGAATCTACATTGTTTGCATAAGCAATAAAACCTGTATATATGAAGTAAATGGTTTAAACATACTTCTAAGGACTGGCAACTTCCTCAAATGGTAGAAGAAAAACAACATCAAGAACAAACTTGGCTTTAAACATCTGTTCCATTTGTAGATCTTTTATTTTTATATTGCAGTGTATTTATAACAAATTTACAAAAAACACAACTTTTCTACTTTCTTTTACCATATGATCTCAGGGCACTTGTTTGGCCATTCCCCTCTCAAAATAGATTTTTTCCCCTATCTCACATAAAAATTCCTCTAAAAAATCTTTAAAAAATTGAAAGGGACTCCAGAAATTGCAAGTGTGACATTTCAGTCAAAACACATGTATATGACTTAAAATTCCCCTTTTGTCCTTTTGCCTTAAAATGACGCAAAATCTCCCATCATAAGGGTATGGGTACATGTCCCCAAAAGTTGTCTAGTGCCCTGGATCTGGATCTACTCTGGTCACACATGTGATAAAACCTGTATATATGGAGTCAAGTGTATACTGATAAAAATCTCCTGTTTTACTTTCCCAGAAATTAATGCGCAAGTCCATTTCTATCTGTTAGCAAACAGCCACAAACTCAAATTCATAGAATCATCAATATTGTCTATCAAAAACATTAATCAACACATAAAGGTGTGACCTGCTGATTGCTCAAATTACAGCTCTTAAATTGAAATTAAATTTTCCATCTCATTAAACAACTCATCAAAGTGATCAGAAAATTAAATAAAAATGTGTCGAATTGATAACTTCTCAATCTTTGAGGTACAAAGAGCTCAGTTTAGATAACTAAATAAAAGGCCCCGTGCCATCAGGACACAAGTACCATCTAAGTGAGATAATAAATCAATTTCACTCAATTATATGTTTTGCATAATTTCTTTGGAGGACAGGCCGACTGAAGATTGCTGACTAGAAAATTGCTTTAATTACATCGCAATAAATTAAAATAGCAGGAAAAGGACAAAAATAAATCATTGATAACATTGTTCTGGTAATGGGTACAATAACACAGACCGTGCCTATGAAATGCCTAAACAGGTCAATCTGAGACCTGTATAATATGTTTCAAAAGTATTAATTTGAAAGTTTACTTCAATTCATATCATATACATGTACTTTTGCTTAGTATTTTGGTAAAAAAACAAAACAAATGTTACAAAATATATCTGTGAATAAAAATATTGAACAAGGAAAGACGCCTATCAACAAACACTGTGTTAAAGTTTCATAAAGATCTGATAACAATTGTTTGACAAAAGAGTCCTGATAATGCCAATTTTATCAATTACTACCTTTAAAGTTCCAAGACACTGAAATTGACATGTAGTTATAAATACTGTACCAATAATAAATAAATTCTGGCTTTTTGTGGAGTTAAATTTCTAGTCCAGACAGAATGCTGCCTGACTACCCATCATCTCAAATCACAAAATATGGCCAGTCGTGATCATAATGTAATAAACCATCAGTCTTTAACCAGATTACATTCAAAATAAACCAGTCTTTGATCAGAATATAATAAACCAGTCTGTGATCAGAATCTTAAAATGCAGTATTTGATCAGAATATAATTAACAAGTCTTTGATCAGAATTTAATCAACCAGTCTTCAGTTGGAATATAATACACCAGTCTTCAATCAGTATATCATTAACCAGTATTTGATAATAAACTTGGACTCTGATCGGAATATAACAAACCAGTCTTCTTTTGGAATATCAGAATAATACATGTACTTTCAGTAGTATCAGAAAGTGAACATTAAGATTAAGACAGATAGCTGTAAAATGCACTATACATCACTTTATTGTAAAATCTCACTCAGAGAATTGTGTCTACAATGAGTTGAAAATTATTCGAGGCATCTTAAATCAAGCTCAGTTTTAATTTGCAAATTATGCAAATTGTTAGATTTCACCTATTTACCACACACGAGCTATATGTAAATACAATTTGACAAAGATATTTTATACATCAAAGAAATCTATTTAGTTTATTCTGATCATGCCGAGATGGGTAATGTTATATGTACTTGATGTTTATAACTGTAAAGGTAGTTTACTTGTCAATCTTGAAATCCCATCTTGACAGCTCCAACAAAGTGTAAGCACCGAAGTCAAGTCGGTAAAAACTTGATATTTCAACAATGATAATTCTGTCTCCCTCGCATATAACAATGAGCTTATATTGTTCGAAACCACTTTTGAAAAAGAAAACTGTTGAATATAATACCATAATTGCACTTTGTCTCTTTTATTCAGACTAAATCTGTAATCTTAAATATTTGGTAAATTTATTTAAAGAAAGAATTTAAATACAATTTTAGCCTAAAATCACTTTCCATGCATGACATAATAAAATTTTTGATGTCAAATAAGATAAACCCTATTCATGGTTATACCAGGCTTTTATGACATTTAATGACAATTTAGAGTCTATAATTATTAATGAACAGAAACCATATACTTTGATTGACTTTTAATTGATTTTTGACGTTCAAGATTTCAGATATTAATAGTAATGACAGTTGATAATTTTACATGATTAAAGAACAGCTCAGAGTTTCTATCAGCTTATTTTTATTCAGGGGGTCACTTGATCCCTGTCCTGATTATCAAGGGGTAGCAATCACAATTACAGATGTTATATGTTGTGCATTTTACTTTAAAAAATCTCATTACTATTTTAATTAATTTAACCCTTTCCTCTACAGACACACCTTTATTGCGAGGGCGAACAGTTTAGATCCAGATCAGCTGGCACATCCGTGCCATCTGATCAGGATCTAAACTGTTCGCTTTTTGATTTGTTAGGTTATCTCTGACCAAAATGCGACCAGTGCAGATCCTGATCAGACGGCACGGATGTGCCGGCTCATCTGGATTTTCACTGGTCACACATGCGTAAAAAGGCGTATATATGGAGGAAAGGGTTAACCTTAATCTCCATGGATATGGCTTTACTGTTAGCTACTGGTGGCTGATCAGGGTCTAAACTGGTTGCACATGGAATGTAAGTGGTATTCATGCAGTAAAGTTTAATATGCAACATAATGTTTTGCAAATTTTTACTTTTGTCGCCAAAGTTCATCTGACACAAAGTGCTGCCTTAACTCCGTATATAAACCTTTATGGCATGAGAGAACAGTGCTGACCCAGATTAGCCGGCAGATCCATGCTGTATTGTCAGGATCTGTGCGCTGTTGGCTTTTTTATTTATTAGGTTATTTACCAAAAAGGGAACAGTGGAGACCTTGATCACACAGTACAAATGTGCCGGCTGATCTGGATCTACACTGGTCATACATGCAAAAAAATGTTTATAATGAGTGAAGGGTTAAAATACTTTGCATCATGAATGCTGCAGAATTCTGCTTCAGTTGGAGTTTGCAGCAACATGATAAGTTTAACCCTTTACCCCACGTATATATATATGCCTTTTATCGCATCAGCAGTTTAAATCCAGATAAGCAAGCACATCTGAGCCATTTGAACAGAATCTACAATATTCGCCTCTTGGTCAAAAATAACCTAATGAATCTCAAAGAAAAAGTTTATATCCCGATTAGATGGCATGGATGTGCAGTTTGATCTGGATCTAAACTGTTTGCCCATGCAAAAAAGCCTTATCTATGGAGTAAAGGGTTGAAATCAACATTGACACAATGATGGATGGACTGACAATAGAACATTGCTTGATAGGCAGACAGTACCAAAGAGCAGGATCTGCTGGTAGAACCCCCCCCCCCCCCATTTTAGCATTACCAAAAGATCTTATAAGTCAGCCAAGAACTCACTTAGCTCCTGAATATAAGGACAATTACAGGAATCTTTAGAAAGCTTTGTTCGCCCTCTGCTAATTGCTTGCTCATTGCTTGTATTCATTTAAAAGAGCACCTCGAAATAGCCATAATGGTTCTGATATTAATGTCTAGTAAACACATTTGTCTTGAACTGACACAAATAAATCAAACGTGTCAACACAATATGTCAATATGCCAAGAATGTTAACATGACAGAAAACATGTGTTAATTTAAGCATTATTGTTGTAGCATTGATGCAACATGGGACTGGGGGTCTGTAAACAGGAAATGTTTAAGAATGTAAGCATTTATTGAGTATGATTTAATGCCATAAAGCATCTATAGATCATGATCAGTGTCATAACAGCAAATATCTTACAACAGACCTATGTAACTTGATCACATATGGTTTTTCATTTGAATTCAACCTGCCTACCCATAATTATATGCCTATAATTTATTCATTTGTACTTTTACTAGAATATTTTATTTTTTAAGGAACACATGTCTTGATGCTTGCACAAAGATATGAGTCTTTATTATGTAATATTTGTTAATGACATAATGATAAAATGCAAGGTTGATTGCAATACTACAAATACTGTTCAGGGTATAAAGCCTTATAAAAATTAAGAATTTTACCCAGGAAACAAAACTGTCAATTGATAGAAATAATTGTTGTTTTTTTTTTCAATGATAACAATATAATTGTAATTAAGGGAGATGTGCAGGATTGATGAATGGAACAGATTTGCGAAAAGGGTTATTAATCAGTTGAATATCATTATTTGAAGCTCAAATATTGATTTACACCCGAAATATTTCAAACCAATTTGTTATAAAAAAGATATATAAATGGTGTTTCCTATCCTATGCAACGCGCATAGGTTAGCTATTTTTGTATTTCCCGTGTTAAGCCGCGGTGTTTTTTGGGGATTGTCACATGATCACTTCAACCAAAATATGCATTCGGTGTACCTTGCAGACTATCGGCGCGCCATTTGTTTAAAAATGACTGGGCCACCACGAATAGTAAGCATGACATTCCCATGATTGCTAAATATAGAATGTATTTTTGTATAGGGATTTCTTCAGTGGATTGTTTTCAGGTCCTGTAAAATGGTAAAATTAACCGAAAACTTCCTCCTGGAGGGTTTGAAATAAAGAGTTTAGTGAAAAGTACACGTAAGTGTTACATAGATCGATCTGTTTACGATTTTAACAAGTACACCTGCTCGACCCTGCACATCTCCCTTTAAAGTTGCTTATGAAGTAATATTACATTTATTTTAAGTCTTAAAGGCCAGTAACTGAACAAGAAGGCAGCTGGAACTGATACTTTTAAAGTAAAATGCATTAATTATTGTCAGGTTAAAGTCTTTTGAAACAGAAACCAACAAGAGCTGTCAAAGAAGACAGCATGCTCATCTTTCAGAATTATTTTCCTGGAAACAAATGCACAAGAATTATTGTATAATTTATTAATACTCCATGGGAAGTTTGAACAATGTAATTTCATTATAATGAACTCAATGAAAGTTTGAGGCACAAGATTTAATTATACTGGCCACAGGGAAATTTTTTTGACTATACATCCTGCCTGGTCATCTTTTCAAATTTGAAAGAAATCCTCCAGATATTGAAAAAGGAGTTTGTAAACACAAATTAAGATCCTTTCTTTACAACTATCTAAACATCCTTTCTGATCAGCCTTGCAAGACATTTAAGAAGTTAAACCAAGGGGAATAACTCTTAATTCATGAAGTCTATAATAGTGTATAGTGACGGTTCTTGTGCACTGCACTCCATTGCAATGAGATCTATCTACCTATAAAGCTTCAAGTCAATAACTTTAATAGTTTTGGAGTGATGTGGCCAACAAGAAAATTAAAACAAATGGAAATAACTCGAAAATCATCAAGTGTAGAGTGATGGTTCTTGTGCAATGCACTTTAATCCACTTATGAAGTTTCAAATCAATAGCTTTGATAGTGTTGGAGTAATGCTCCAGACAAACATCAGGAAGCTTGTGCATGTACTTCCACCTGCCCAATGTAAATAAGTCATTTACCTTTTCCTCCATAGATACACCTTTAATGCATGGGCGAACAGTTTAGATCCAGATCAGCCGGCACATACATGCCATCTGATCAGGATCTAAACTGTTCACTTTTTGAATCATAAGGTTATTTCTGACCAAAAAGTAACCAGTGCAGATCCTGATCAGACAGCACGGATGTGCCGGCTGCTCTAGATCTACACTGGTCGCACATGTGTAAAAAGGCGTATATATGGAGGAAAGGGTTAATGTCATTAGAAGGCATTTGTGTGACTGGCCTCATTTAGATGATAAAACATACCAGATCTACTATATAAATGGAATATTATATCAGTATGCAATCTGTAGGTTTGTATTAGTCGAGTTGGGTATGTAAACAATATCACGCGAGACAGAAGGTTGAGCTTGATGCCGTTTACATACCCAACAAGAAAAAATACAAACCTACAGATTGCATTCTGTCATAATTTTTCTTTTATTATATACCCTTATTTCACTCCCAATTAAATGAGTACTAAATCAATAATGAAGAGTGAAATTTTATGTAAGCAACTGCGTCACAATAAAGCATAAATCTCTAAGTCATATTTATATAAGTTGTGACGTATTCAAACAAATGTTTACATTTTCAAGCACCACGATCGATTCTGTCAGATAAAGAATTATTTATGGTTCAAATCTTTTAAAGACTTGAAAGATTAAAAGACAACAACAACATTTGGACAAGACCGGAAGATGCTAGAAGTGTTTACCGTGGTATACAATATGTGACAACTAGGATTTGAATGATTTTCATTCTTATACTGCAGCATCAAGCTTTGTTTATATCAAATGCATCTAATATGGAATCAGGCTTTAAAGAGAAAATGCGAAGGATTGTTGCATATGGATATTTAAATCGGGATAGTTGATCAGTATATACACTTCTTCGATCCTAAGCTTTTGCTTGTTCTGTTTATATCCGCAATGACTATCTATTAATTAAACTTCCTTTCACCATTTTGATGATTTCATATTATTTTTATTTGTAAGGGTCATTGGAATCAAGGACCTTTTTATGTCACTGGAGGCAACAAAACAAAATTTGTGAAAATATCACGGTTTGAAATTGGCCAATTTGGAAATTAGAAACAACCAGAAGTTGCAAAAATAAAGAATCTAAAAACAACACTGTCAAATACAGATTTTTTAATCTGACTTTGCAGATACATGTACATGCTGTTCTACGTTTATATCTTTTATGGGTATATAATTAAGTGTTGTACTTACTGAGGTTGGTCCCAGACCTCTATATCAGGTAAGGTGTTTGTGTGACTGGCCTCATGTAGATGATCAAACAGTCTAGATGTACTATCATACTTCTCACCACACCCTATACATACACACAGGTGAACCTGCAAGAACCATACAGCAGTCCTTTGAATACATATAGTGATTAAGATATGCAAGTTTGAAATTCTGGTATGTGCATCAAGAAATGAAGAATAACTAGAAATGTGTCCATAGGACATGGATGCCCCCGCTATGCATCATTTTCAGATACTAAAGTGCAATGATGGGAATAATAGCATTTCAAAGACAGTGATGTTCGAGTAATTATAAGAATATGCATAAACTTGATGATCAAGTAAATTATTTGTATTTGTGGCACTGTTGTCTTCTCATTACGGAAATGTCTGTGAAGAAGTTGGTGGTAATGCAATGCAATGTCATAGTGAACATTTGTGCCAAGTTATTTTGAAATCCCTTCCTTCATAAAGAAGTTATAGCCCGAACAAGTAAATTCAAGTTTTAGTAACTGTGACCTTGACCTTGGACTTACAGGCATGGGTAATGTACGCAACACACCGCCTTGTCATGGTGAACATTTGTGCCAAGTTATTTTGAAAACCCTTCATTCAAAACAGTTATAGCCCGGACAAGGAAATTCTATTTGTAGTAACAGTGACCTTGACCTTGGACCTACAGGCATGGACATGGTACACGACTCACCACCTTGTCATGGTGAACATTTCTGCCAAGTTATTTTGAAATTACTCTATTCCTTACGTAGTTACAACCCTGACAAGAAAATTCTATTTTAGTAACAGTGACCTTGACCTTGGACCTACAGGCATGGGCATGGTACGGGACACACCATCTTGTCATGATGAACATTTGTGTCAAGTTATTTTGAAATCAATCTATTCCTAACAAAGTTACAGCCCGGACAAGAGAATTCTATTTTTATTAACAGTGACCTTGACCTACAGGCATGGGCATGGTACGCGATACACCGCCCTGTCAGGGTGAACATTTGTGTCAAGTTATTATGAAATCCCTCCATTTAAAATGAAGTTACAGCCCAGACAAGAAAATTCTATTTTTAGTAACAGTGACCTTGACCTTGGACCTTCAGGCTTGGGTATTGTGCGGACACACTGCCTTGTCATAGTGAACATTTGTGCAAAGTTATTTTAAAATCCCTCCATTCATAACAAAGTAACAGTCCGGACAAGAGAATTCTATTTTTAGTAACAGTGACCTTGACCTTTGACCGACAGGCATGGGCATGGTACGCGACACATCGCCCTGTCATGGTTAACATTTGTGCCAAGTTATTTTGAAATCCCTCCATTCATAACAAAGTAACAGCCCGGACAAGAAAATTCTATTTTTAGTAACAGTGACCTTGACCTTCCACCTAAAGGCTTGGGCATGTATGTGACATACCGTCTTGATATGGTGAACAATTAAACCAAGTTATTCAAAAATCCAATATGAAATAACAAAGTTACAGAGCGGACAAGATTTTGCAAGAAAATTCTATTTTTAGTAACAGTGACCTTGACCTTGGACCTACAGGCATGGGTATTGTCACGACACACCGCCTTTTTATGGTGAACATTTGTGCCAAGTTATTTTGAAATCCCTCCATTCCAAACAAAGTTAAGGGCAAAGTGTATATTTTTGTTAACACAAAATGTAAGTGAAAATGGGGCATAATTTGAAAAATATTGGAAGCAGGCTTATGGGTCTTGTTCGTTATGATGTAGATTTTGATGGTGAAAATATATTTCAAGTTTCAAGGCAGTATCTCAAGTAGTTTTAAAGTTATGGGCAAAATGCATATTTTGCTTAACACAAAATATAAGAAACAAGATATATTCCCATTAAAACTAATGTAAATTGAAGTATCAAAGGGCCATAACTTCTGAACGGAACATGTAAGAGCAAAACCCCACCTTCATGCACAACAACATATCAGGCTAAGCATTGTGGTCAATTTTCATTAAATTCCCAACAGTAGTGTAGGAGGAGTTGCGTTCACGAGATATACTCCTATTAAAACTAATGTAAATGGAAGTATCAAAGGGCCATAACTTCTGAACGGAACATGTAAGAGTGAAACCCCATCTTTATGCACAACAACATATCAGGCCAAGCATTGTGGTCAAGTTTCATTAAATTCCCACCAGTAGTGTAGGAGGAGTTGCGTTCACGAGATATACTCCTATTAAAACTAATGTAAATGGAAGTATCAAAGGGCCATAACTTCTGAACGGAACATGTAAGAGTGAAACCCCACCTTCATGCACAACAACATATCAGGCCAAGCATTGTGGTCTAGTTTCATTAAATTCCCACCAGTAGTGTGGGAGGAGTTGTGTTCACGAGAATATCGGACGGATGGACGGACGTTCTTACAAATCGGTACTTAAGTGGCTATCCTTTTGTTCTCCCCATTGATCTTTTTAGCCACATAAGCCGAAATAGCCACATAAACCCATTACGGAATGAATGACATCAAAGAAAATGTACAGTTACCTATTGTCCCTACAGCCACCTAAGTACCAATTTATCCAGACGGACAGACGGACGGACGGACGGAGGGACGGACAGGAGCAACTCTTAATGCCCGTCGCCATTTCATGGCGGGGGCATAAAAACCTGTACATTACCAATACTTTAATAAACAATTAATATATACAGTCCAACCTCGATAATTGGAACTCAATGGGACCACGAAAAAAGTTTGAATTATAGAAGGTTTGTCGTCCAGCGGAAGTGGATATTGTTTGTTCACATTTTTTAGGTCTGTTGATCTATATTATCTTTTGAAGGTGAATATAAGACAATATCATATACCCTATGAATTTAAAGCATTCTGATTGGTCAAGAGCTCCGTACTCGCGAGTCCGAAAAAAGTGATAACTACCCCGGGAATTAATAACTACCTTTGCTATCATCATCATCATCATCATCATCATCATCAATCATCAATATCAATCATCATCAATCATCATCATCATCATCAATCATCATCATCATCATCATAAATCATCATCATCATCAATCATCATCATCATCATCGTCAATCATCATCATCATCATCAATCATCTTCATCATCAATCATCATCATCATCAATCATCATCAATCATCATCATCATTACAATCATCATCATCATCATCAATCATCATCATCATCATCAATTATCATCATCATCAATTATCATCATCATCATCAATCATCATCATCATCATCAGAATGCTTTAAATTCATAGGGTATATAACAAGGAAATACTAATGTTGAGGTCGATATGTAGTTTTGCGGACCTGGGTTGTGTGATATCGACCTCGGACTTCGTCCTCGGTCGATATCACACTACCCAGGTTCGCAAAACTACATATCGACCTCAACATTAGTATTTATTTGTATATTATAAAACTTATATTTGTTATTTATTTTTATTTTCAAAAACTATATATGCATGTTCTAATATAATACATGTACATGTACAAGTATGTAACTCAAATATATTTTTACATAAAAAAAGTATACAGTTAACAAAAGCACAAATATTTAATTTCAAACTTGGGTGAGGCTGGTGGTGTTGGGTTTTAAGAGCACTAATTCTATAGCCTAGAGCGCTGTCACTTTTTGTGGATGAGCGGGAGAGTTATCAATCACCATTGCGATTTTCCTGCTATGGTGGAAGAATTGTTTATCTAGTTTTAACAGCCACTTTTCGAACATTTTCATTGTCATCCACGCTTTCATGTTGAAGTCATAGTCAGTTGGTAGTGTTCGGACATTCTTAAAACAACGGGGTTTTGCTGGTTTACCTATCACGAGGTCATATTGTCACAACCAGAACCAATATTCTTTCCTTTCTTCGTTTCCCACCCTTACAGTCTACAGTTTTAAATTCAACGGTCTAGTCTGGTGTCAGTTTGTAGAATACCGGGTCCTTCACTATGTTGCTCAGCTTGAGGAAGATGGTTACTGTCTTCTGTTTCAGACATACCAATATGATATGATAAAAATTAATTTTGGTGTTTGTTATATACACAATCATAAACTATTAAATTCGCTCAATTTTAGTTTGCAAATTTAGTTTGCAAGTCATAATTATTTAAGATTTTCTTTAATTATATTTCTGATCAAATTTTAATGAGATAAAAAAACTTAATATTATCTGTGAAAACTTTTACGTGTCATAATGTTGAGCGATAAATTTCAATGGAGTTCAAATATTGTGAAATTAATAGAAAATCAAAAGGATGAACTGGACTTTGAGTTCGAAGTTCGAGATATCGGGTGTTGGAATTATCAAAGGTTAATGCATATGAGGTATATAGGCGTTTTGCCAGGACTGAGATACGAGAATATCTAAGGTGTTTGAATTATCAAAGTTTGAATTATCGAGGTTTGACTGTTTTATTATATGTTAATATATATTTATTGTAAAGTGAAGCCCCTCATTAAGACCATTCGTTTAATTAAAACCACCTTGATAACAAGACCACTTTTCCCGTGTCCCATTTTCCACTATTTTCTTCCCAAACATGAAGACCACCCCTCTCTTCAAGTCACGTTTTCTCAGTTCCAAAGGTGGTCTATAAAGTGGGGTTTTAGTAAAACAAATTTGTATGGATTATGTTTGCTTATTTTTTATTTTTGTGGGGTTGACTTGTATTTAATAAAGGTACATATTTATTCATTTAAAACAACCATTTCTTGATAAAATTACACAACATTCTGTGCCCAAGATCATTAAAACTAAATCTGGAAACCAGTCTCAAATCTCAAGCATCAGATTGGCAGAAATGGCTTGAGATTTAAGACTTGTCTCCAGCCTTAGTTTTATGACCTTGGGCCCAGAATGCTCAACAATCCAGCAAATGCTTTATTGAGGACTTTTTAAGTATGAAACTGCCTGGCAAAGATCTTCTCAATTCAATGTCCAGCATCCCCATCAGAAAGATTGTATCATCACCTTTGTGCAAAAACAGTATAAGTACCATTGAAATATAAAGAAGCTATAACATTCTTGCACTAAAGTGATGATATGCATGTTTTGTCCTGAAGCAATAAAAATAAATAGAACAGGTACCTGTCTTCTTATATAATTGACCAGCTTCACTTGTTGATAGTATGTCAGATTCAGTCTGGTTTTAATCTCGTGTAGATCAAAGTCATGCAGCTCTTGCATGTGTAGACGGAGCTTATCAGCATTGCTGGACGAGAACTCACAGAACAGGCAGATGGCTTGACCGCTAGATTCTTCCTCCCAACCGGACCACTCACTGTAAAATAACAGTTGACGTAAATTTGTTTTGTTTGTCTGCCATGTTTAATTTTTAACCCGTGGAATATGGCTTATATCCGAATAGAAACCAACACAAAACTCAATCAGCCTGAACATCCATGCAGTGTAATCGAGATCTACATTGTTTCTTGATTAGAAATAATATAATGAATCTAACAGCAACAAGTATTGATCAAGAACAGTTTGAATGGATGTGCAGACTGATCTGGATCTACCATGGTCACATAAGAAATAAACCTGTATCCGTGGAGTTAAGAGTTAAGCTGATTTTTTTCAACTACCCTTCCACAATGTAAATTTTCAATATGTTGCCTGCTCAGAGCATACAACTGTTCTCTGGTTGCATGAGGATAGTCAGATCTCTTCTATTCTGTTCAACAAGTCGGGTACATTTCCATTTCAGCCAGTGTGTCAACTTGGCACAATGTATTCTCTGACATTGTTAACAAAATATCCCTGAAATGGTTGTCGAAAGCCAAAATTCTACAAAAACAGCATGACACTGGAACACAAACTGTTTCATTGACTATATGTAGATTCATGAAAATAAGTTATTGCAACATCCTCATAATGCATTACTTTTGAGGGTATGCCAGATGAAATACCAGCAGGATTTTGCAAGAATACGATGAAATAGAACAAAAGCAAAACATTTTACAGTTCAAGCTATGAGAATGAAATTTATGAATTATAATGTATTTATTCATGTACTTGCCAAGTTTCAAACATCAAATGCATAACTCTTAGCTGAATCGACAGTGTAGTTAATGTATATAGCATTAGTAAAGGGAGAAAACTTACTCTTCTGATTCAGTCTCTTCAGTGTCAACTTCAATTATGTCCCTTTCTTTCTGGATTTTTTCCCAATTTTTACCCAATTCCTGAAAAAATATCAATAGCAGCTCCATCATTTTTAAGAACTGCAAGATTTCATTTTTCTATTTGTTCATTTGGAGCTTGACAAGCAGAGCTCCTCTAATCAGTCTCTGAAATTAATGTTTGCAATTAATCAGCCATTCAGGCTAAATGTTTGACGAAATTCCCTGCCCAACAAAACTTGCCCCTTTCACTGCCATGAGGACGGCATATGCCATCCCTATTATTTTCGGCGTATTTGCCATATGGATGGCTTTTGCCGTTTCTATATATAGACCAGCATGCAAAGCGGGGGTTTCTATGCTGACGTAGGCAGATCATTGAAATATTGACCAATAATGTTATTGCTTTGGTTTTCACATGTAAACATAGTAATTACATCGATATATCTATAAATAACCAGCCTCATTCTGACCTTGGTATTGGTAAATATAGAATATATATACAGAAACGGCAAAAGCCGTCCATGTACATGTTGGAAATAGTATGACAATAAAATCTGAGCAACTTATTCAATTCTCATGCAGAAATATATAGGTTTTGTTGGGATATCTTGAAAAATAAAAAAGTTATGCACAAAATTTATAACACACTGTAATTTCTTATCAAACCCTCTGGCAAATAGGTGAGCAATAAATCAATAACCCTCTGGCAGCGAAAGGGTTAACTAGATGCTCAAAAAGTCCTATATTTACATACAGGACCTTTCACTTTTTGAACAAAATATTAACTGATTCGCTGAAGTAAAAGAAAATTGGAAGCTAAACACACAATGCTGAATATGGATATACAATGTTACCAAACCCAGTAAATTGTATCTATGGAGTAAAGAGTTCATTGAACGGCTTTAGAGATTACAAAACTGAACAATGGTAAAGCATTCAACTCTACAAGTTAAGATCACATGACACACTTACCAAATAATTGATCACATAGAATTTATCATAGGTGTGATTCTTCGAGCTGATTTTCCTGTGTTGTTTCTTTCTCATGTGTTCTTTGAGAACAGTCTTGTCCCGAAATGTCTTTTCACAATACAGGCACTGTAAACTGTAAAAACAATACAAGCATTAAACAATACAAACACTGTAAACTTTATCAACAAAACAAGCATCAACAATGCAAGCATTGTAAAATGTAACAACAATACAAGCACTGTAAACTGTAACAACAATACAAACACTTTGAACTGTAACAACAATACAAGCATCAACAATGCAAGCACTGTAATCTGTAACAACAATACAAGCACTGTAAACTGTAACAACAATACAAACACTTTAAACTGTAACAATAATACAAGCATTAAACAATACAAACACTGTAAACTATATTACCAATACAAGCATCAACAATGCAAGCACTGTAAACTGTAACAACAATACAAGCACTGTAAACTGTAACAACAATACAAACACAGTAAACTATATCAACAATACAAGCATCAACAATGCAAGCACTGTAAACTGTAACAACAATACAAGCATCAACAATGCAAGCACTGTAAACTGTAACAACAATACAAGCATCAACAATGCAAGCACTGTAAACTGTAACAACAATACAAGCATCAACAATGCAAGCACTGTGGTAACCCCATTAGTAGGCATTAGACAAGAGCAGTTGCATGATGCTGAATTTAAGAAATTTTCTATCTTGTAGGAGAGTAAGGTGAGCAAGCTACCTGTTGCTTCAGTAACAGCTGACTATTGTGTATGTCCTGGCCAAGATCCAAGATCAAAGATCCCAACCTGGCTTGACACTGTTGTTATTTTACTGATATTGGAGACCAGTCTCAGGTCTCAGTTTTATTGTTCTGAGGCCAGGTACCATTCTTGAACATTAATTGGCGTAAATAGAGTTCAGTCACTTATTTTCAAGTTAAAAATAATAAATGTACAGACACTCCCTAGCCTAACAGTTTACAATATTTCAATATCAAAGACAGCTATGTTCTACCACTTACTTGTTTAACTTTCCTTCTAAGGCATCTAAGAACTCATTCGTGAATACTGAAAATATTAAACACACAGTTCAATAATAAATTTGCAATTTCAAAAACAATTGTTCAATTATAAGAAAAGTTGTTTGTAATCAAGGGAATAGTACCAATATTTGAAGACTATCACAAGAATGCAACGTTATATCAGTCAAGTGGTTTTGTGATTATTAGGGATGGGAATGAGTAGCAATTCAGTATTCGGATCTTGTTCCAATAGAGTATTCGAAATCTTCAATAACGTAAGAGAAAATACCAGCTTCTTACCATCGTACCGTGTATGATCATGCCAGACTGCCCGTCTAATCGATTACTTAAGAAGATAAACAACACATTTACAGGAAACAAACATACTTTAATGACATTTAATCAATGCATTTCGAGCATCAACCTTTGAAAACATCTAACTAAACAATTATAAAATAACTCTTGTCACAAACTAGAACATCACCGCAAAATGTATACAGTGTAAAAATAGTTTATGTTTACAATATTATTCAACATAAATGTCAAATGTTAGAATTATAATTTTGATACAACGAAGCATCGATGTATGTTGATGGATGTTTTAGTAAACTTGGTTTATAATGGGGCATTAGTAAGACAACACAGTTTATGTAGTAGCGAAAAATGATTGACAGCATATTTCTCCGATATTAAAGATTTGATTTCAGTTTTGTTAACTTCAAATCAACAATCACATTTGAATATAATTACTCAATAAACAAAATCAAATAAAAGCCAGACAAGAGATGCATCATACTTAAAACATTCAGGTGCTAATTTTCATGATTGCAAATTGTCTGTGTTACAGCATCAAACAATAGCGTCAATAAGGCGCCAATTTCCAGTCTCAAATCTCAAGCATCTGATTGGCTGAAATGGCAACAGGTCGCTTTTTCAGCCAATCAGAAAGCTGAGATCTGAGACTGGTCTCCAATCTCAGTTTTATGATCTTGGGCCCTGGTTCTCTTCTAATTAAAAATAACAAACAAGTTTCATAAACCTGGTCTGCTTTCATTTTGAGATATTGCAGGATCCTGTTTTTTGTGGTCAGAAAAACAAACCAATTGATGGGACAAACATTTCAAATGAAGTACACAATTTCCTTATTGCCCTTCTATCTACAATCCAATTTTCATGAAAATAGGTTAAATGTTTTTAATTATGCCAAAATCCTGTTTAGGAGTGGTAATTTTTGTATTTTTGTTGCCATAGCAACCAAATATCTTACCAGAAAAAAGATAAGCATAACCTCTTGTTGCCCTCTAACCAAAAACCAAGTTCCATGAATCCTGCTTGCATACTTTTTGAGATAATGCATGATCCAATTTTTTAGATGGAAGGATGGACAATTGGTCAACTAATTTCAGACACTTAAGCATATTTCATTTAAGATAACCTTTACCAAAAAAAAAACATTTCTAAAACACTTCCTGTAAATGAAAAATTATCTCCCCCTCATAACATAACAAGAGACCATCAAAGATGGGTGATGCTCTCCGAATGGGTACTTTGTCACAAAAACGGTCAGTTATATAACTATTAAGGTGAATTTGAAAATGGTCTAGTGCTATAAAATCATACATAATCAAACCTGTGAGTGACATGTCGTCTCATTATGGTGATTATTTCTGTGAAATAATAAAAAAAATCTGACTTCAAATAACAAAGTTATGGGCCAGACATAATTTTGCTACAAGGTCATGCTGTGACCTTGACCTTCAAGGTAGTGATCCAAATGTTGCGTGTGACAGGTCATCTCAATATGGTGATCATTACTGTGAAATAATTTTAAAATCCAACATCAAATAAAATAGTTATGGGCCGGACACAATTTTGCTACAAGGTCATGCTGTGACTTTGACCTACAAGGTAGCAACAAAAATTTGCACGTGACATGTTGTCTCCATGTGGTGATCAGTGTGGAAAAATTTTAAAATTTGACTTTAAATAAAAATGTTATAAACTGGAAATGAATTTGGGATGTACAGACGAACAGACGGACAACCCGATGACTATATGCTTCCCAGAATTTGTTTGGGGAGCATAAAAATCAGGAAGAATACAAGTTTACTTCAAAATTTTCTTTTATCAAATGATTGAATCAATATTTTAATGTGTTCATCAGGTTATAAAAAACATTAGCTTAAAGTTTTGTGGACCTTCATGAGAAGCCCTTTATGATTACTTTAAATAATCCAATTTTTTGTATACCATGATGAACCTATTAATTTATTATTGATTCAATTCAATTCTTATAATTCAAGTCCCAAATATTCCCAATCCTTACCAAAGTATTTGGAAGATATTGTGATTGGATAGCATTTTAGAATAGCTGTTGGAACAGCAAACTTGACGAAAGAGCATATGATGGAAATGATTTTTCCAAAGCAACTTGTGACAAAACCGGATGTGCAATGGTGCATTGTCCAAAACTTTCTCACTAAACCACCTAAAGCAAAATGAAAACCATCTCCAGATAAAAAAAGCAAAGTGCAAGGAATTTGGAATACATAATGTTTTTCAGAGGAATGCCACATAAGTTCACTATCATATTATTAAGTGTTGTTATAAAATGTATATAAATGTGTACCTAGATTATCTGGTTGTCCAACATTAAAGCCATGCTCCACAGACATGTGGTTGAACATCACTGACCTGTAATGATACAATATTGTTAGCTAGTTCTTTATAAACACACATTCACACCTATTGTAAAATTAATTAACACTTTCCTCCATATATATGCCTTTTTACGCATGTGCCACCAGTGTAGATCCAGATCAGCCAGCACATCTATGCCGTCTGATCAGGATCTGCACTGGTCGCATTTTGGTTAGAGATAACCAAACAAACCAAAAAGCGAACAGTTTAGATACTGATCAGATGGCATGGATTTGCCAGCTGATCTGGATCTAAACTATTCGCCCTTGCAATAAAGGTGTATCTATGGAGGAAAGGGTTAAGTGTTAAGATGTGATGTTATGCCCTACACTTTTAATGTGACATTTTTATTATAAGTCTTTGGAAGAACAAATGTTCAGCATAAGAGATCAAAATAAGTGAAATTTTTAAGTCACAAACCATCAGTATAAGCTCTGCAAGAAAACAAGTATCTCTTGTCAAACATTTCATGGAAGAATCTGTGGTACTTTAAACTGTTTCTGAACTAGCAGAGCATTGGTCACACCATTTAGTTACCCTTAGTTACTTAGGAAACATAATGATAGTTTGCACCTGCTACAACTATTGTCATATTTGTCATATATAATAGTCCAAATCAGCTAATACCTATCTCCAGTAAATTGTACCTAGTTTGCAGCACATTGTTCATTTACCTGTTTCCATTGAGTGTACTTAACAACAGTGGAGAACTTATAAATATCTGTCTCAAATTAACTGTACCTAGCTACAAGACTATTGTTCCTTACCTGTTTCCACTGAAATGCTCCCTACAGAAGAGACAGTCTCTGCTGAAGTTCTCATCTTCTCTCTCCTCTTGTTGGCTGGCAAGTACAAACTCCTACAAAATACAGTAAACAATGTTGCATATTTTTTCCTCAAGGTCTAGATTTTAATACATGTAACTTAATAAAAGGCTTTTAAAATTTAACTAAAAACTTCAAATTAGTGTAAATATCTACAATGTATTTGTATCCTCATGAACTCATTTTGTGCTGTTCCTTTATTGGTTTAATCCATATGCAGGTGCACGCTTTTTTATTTGTTAGGTTATTTCTGACCAGAATGCGACCAGTGCAGATCCTGATCAGACAGCACAGATGTGCCGGATCATCTGGATCTTCACTGGTCGCACATGTGTAAAAATGCGTATATGTGGAGGAAAGGGTTAAAGGACAACTTTGATGCTACCTGAAGCTTCCTAAAAATCTGAACAACTGAAGATATCATATTTGGTTTCCAATTAAGTCAGTCTGTTTTCAAACCAGATTAATCTTAAATTACACAAATATGAAATCTATGGCAACTTTATATAACTCACAAGTTTTCTTTTCTGTAACAATTCTCGTAACTGCTTGTCTTCTGGCAACACATCACTTAATAAATAGTATCTCTCATCTACAAACAAAAGTAAGCATAGGTTTATACTAGTTACTTAGGATGGGACATTTTATTTAAAATTATGATTGATACATGTACAGATCAACAGAAATCATAGTGGCTCACACTTGGATATACTGGACACTGCATGATCACAGTGGCTAACACTCAGCTTTGCTATACATGCCTTGATCACAGTAGCTAATTATTACATTTTGGTATACCGCCTAATCACAGTGGCTAACAATCAGCTTTGCTATACATGCCTTGATCACAATAGCTTCTATGAAGCTTTGCGTTACACAGTGGCTAACATTCAGTTTTGCTAAACACTTCCTGATCACAGTGCAACATGCAGCTTTGCTAAACACCATCTGATCTCAGTTTTTTTTCAATGCATTTTTTCTTGATCAAAGTGGCCTACACTAAGATTAGACATTGCCTGATCATAGTGGCTCACACCTTCATTCGCTAGAAACCCCACCATTTAATTGTGGCTTATGCTAAGATATGCTAGATACCAAGTGAGCACAGTGTTTGACACTCAGATTTGTTCTGATGACCAAAAAATCCAGGTTTGCACAAGAAAAAGACTTTAATAACAAAACAAAATATATCATAAAACTGAACAACTATATGTTATATGTTTAATTTACCATCTTTAGTTGTGGTAGTCTGTATTTCAGCACAGAATTCATTCAGGGGCAGCTGCTTAAATCTTTCCTTCCAGTACTTGCAGTAACTACAACAAAAGTTAACAATGTGTTTTATTCATCCATACCCATGAATGCATGGCAGGACTTGTTCATATTTCTACAGAAGTGTTAAACATAAATTTTCAGAAACAAACAGAATAATTTCTTTAGCCATATTTAATTTACCATTTCAATAACTTGGAACTACGAGGGGTGTTAAAAAGTTTCCAGAAAAAAAATCTCTTTTAATAATAATATATATTTTTTTTACAAAAAGTCGACTACGTACTTAATATTACCTTGTGGACGATTACAAAATGGCCATAACTTCTTTAAGAAACCTGTGGCATTTACACTGAATTTGATTTTTTTTTAATATATTACCTTATTTTGGGGGTGTGGCTATTACTTGGCTGGCTCATGACTCATGATGTGGGAAAAATAGTAAAAAAACATCTTCCACTTAATTTCTTAGATAGATAAATATATTGTATTTACACAAATAAATAAGTTTTGTTCATCAAAAAATCAAAGATCACGAAAATAAAACTAACCTTTTGAAGTCAGCAATGAGATTAACATCAGCTATGACAAGCTTGTGGGTCAGCAACAAATGTTTCAGGTATCCTTGTAAACTTTCAGATGTATTCTGTTGTTCTTCACACAGGACACAATGAATCAGCATTTTATTGGTATCCTCATGACTTTCTGCCAAAGCATGCCCACCAGGAAGCATCAGGGTCTCTAAAACAGGTCTTTCGGATTCTAAAAAGAAAATTTTACTAATTATATAGTCAAATTAAAAAGAAAATAATAACCAAATTATTAGGTAGTTAGTTGCAGCCATTTGTGCATCTAATTGATGCATTGTTTCACAATTTATTCCTTTCCTTCAATGTCATTTTTAATGGAAGCAGCGTCAGATTTAGTGCCCATTTTCTTCAGCTTAATGCCAAACAATTTTTAGACTGGCGCATGCGCCAGTCTTAAGTAACGATGCCGTGAACACGGCGATGCGCGGTCGTTAACTTTGGGTGTATCATTGTGACCATGAGAGTGTATCAAGTAAGTGGGGTTTTGTGGTCACCGCGACAGCAGGCCGAAATGTTCTGCACAAGTGTGAAGCACAATGCAGCACACCATTCCACGAATGCTGAGCGACTGATAGTAAGTTTCTGTGTAATTTTGGAGCATCCATGCCAAAAACGCAACCTAACAAATGTAGAGTGAAATCACGACCAGCTACGGCAGTGTACAAGGAACTGGATATGCATGAGTAGTTTAGTTATGCCTGAAAGATTTCTTAGTTGTGTGGCATAAAAAGTAGTGCATTTTAAGAAAATACAAATATTTCGAGAAGGAATGCGAACTTTGAAAGATAATGCTACAAATAAAAACAAGAAAACAATTTTATGTTGTTGTTCGAACAACTATGAAAGGATATTAAAAGAATGATTAAAAACAAATCAGTCACGTGACAAGCGGGAGATAGCCTGGGTTGCCATTTTGGTTAGGTTGGAGTAGTTGGAGTAGTTGTGGATCGAGATTTTGCTCGGCTTTCAAGAACATGGCCGGGATCCAGACATGGGGCGAATTATTTTTAAAAGTAATGCATTAAATTAGCATTATTTGTCAAATTTGTGCATTAAATTAAATTAGCATTACTATATTTTGAGAAAGTAATGCATTAAATTAGCATTATATCAAAAAATAATGCATTAAATTAAGCATTATTTTATTCACAAGTGAACTGACAATAAATAAAAAGTCAACAATCAGTATAATGTTATGTACAAAAGGGATCATCTTCCAAAAAACAACAACCAAAGTTTAATATACAAAGTATCATTCTGAAAGTGTGAAGACCTTAAGTGACACCTCAAGAACTTACAACAAAACTATTCTCAGTACATATAGATTACTACAGCTTTAGCTTTTTAACTTACTTTTGTTATCTTTGATTTATTGCTGTTTTTCACACATTTAGTGTGTAGTATTGACAAAGGACTACACTGTCAACTTATTAAACTATTATGTCACATGCATCTGCATTACATGCCGATTTCCTGAAATCTGACATAGCCTCAAATAACTTTACAATGACACTGAATCAGTAAGTAAAATTATAAATAAATGGTTAAAACATTGAAAGTTTGAGTTGATTTCGATGCTATCTTATTTCGGAACAACATTTTTTGGTAGTTTGCACTGAACTTCAAATGTCTACCAGTAACATTCTCAGGAATATTTAAGTGTTAGACAATTGGTGGGAAATATCTTGTCCAAATGAATGTGTAACATGAAATGATTGAAATGTGCTGTATTTGTTGACAGAGCTTTATAGATTTCTGGCTATTCATTTGTTTTAAATTTAGCATTTTCTAAGACAACTCAGCTTAAGAACCTGTGGCGTAGTCATAAAAAAAATGTTCAAACTTTACAACATTCTGATGAAAAGGCTTGACTCTTATAGTCTGTACCTTGTTTTACTGATAGTGAACACATATCAAACTACTTAACTGTTATAATCATGTTTTTCTAATGCTATAAATAAGATATGTAATAGACTAATAACATATAAAATATTTAGAGCATCTTTGCATTAAAAAGTTACTATTAATATATATATATGTAAATGAATCAACAACATCCAATAGTAAACAAAATCCAATTAATGCTCAATAATGCTAAGCATTACAGCATTTTGGCATAGGTAATGCATTAAATTAGCATTAAAATAATGCTAAATCTGTTGCATTAATCATTACCTTTCATTACTGACAAAAAGTAATGCATTATTAATGCATTAGCATTAAAATTTAATTCGCCCCATGTCTGCCGGGATCCAGTGTTCTCCCCAGCTATCATAACGGTTGTCGCGCCCGACAACCGTTAACCAGCTTTGATCTATTTCCAACAAGCGTTAAATTCGCCAACATCCATTAATTCAAAATCGACATGTCATAATTTTCTGTTTCTTGCATTGTAAACACAGGTCGCTTTACAATACACACCTCATTCAAGGTTAAGCAATGGGCGATTTGACCAATAACAATTGATTTCTTTACTATCAGCTGGATAACTCCGCCTCTCCATGTGGTGGAATTCGCAAGTCTGTCGGTGTCGTTTGATTGTATTTTGGCTCTGCCGACTGTTGATATTCTCAATTAACAGCGGGTGTGTTTGACATAATGTTCAATGATTTTAATGAGATGCGATCATGGGTAATAATTTGGTTATTCTTTGTTCTGTGATTAGAAGACAAACACTTCGAAAATTGTACTGTGTACATGTATGAAAATAATTGCATGATAATTGAATTGTTTTAAACAAACCTATGAGCAAGTTGCAGTTAGAACTTAAACTGCAAAAGGAATATATATACCGTTGTTTCAGTAAACTTTGGTACAAATATAAAACTGAATAAAATGATAGTTAACAAAATAAAGTTTTGCGAGCTAAAATCCACGAACAGTCCAGCGACAACCCTTCCAAAAATCCTGGGGAGACCGTAAGTAAGTTGGCAAATATTTTTGTTAATGCATTGTTGCGATCGACGTAAAAATTGTAACTGTTTCAGTCTCTTAAGGTACGTGAGCCTTGTGCATTTCATTGTTGACACTACTCAGTTGTGGCAGAGCCTGATCATCGTTATTCTAGCAAAATTTAACCACTCATCATATGCTCCTGCATCAAAAAGACCCACAACCTAAGATTAAGGTGAAAAAAAGTGGAAAACCTAATTTCCTTGCATCAAAATACAAGTACCTGCATCTATAGGGGTAGGTATAAAATACGCAATGGAAAAATGGACTGCAATGGAAACAAAATACGCAATGGAAATAAAAAAAAACATTTTTGTAAATATTTTTGTTTTAAAAGAATTAATAACACTGATTGAATATTTTATCAATCAAGAACAATCAAGAACATTATATTTTGTAATATTAGCTAGGTGTCCGGGTTTTCCATTCGGAAATATTATTGAAATACCTACATTAAACACGTGCGCGCAATGGAAATGTACATCGAGCATTATTTTGCTTTTTTATTGTTTTAGTTTTTAATTGCTCAGCAAAATTTATTTAGTTAAGAAATGAAACCGTAATCGAACATGAAACGATATACATTTAGTAGATTGACGGTTTTAGAATATCGCCAAATGGAAGGTTACATGTACGCAATGGAAATGTAAAACTTATTTCTTCACATTTTGGAATGCATGAAGGATTAATCACACGTTCTAGTAATAATATAATTAAAGGAGTACCTTTATAAAATGAATAAATTTCATCAAAATCACATTCAATTTTGAGGCTTATTTGAAGACCACGGTTGTGTAAATGTTTCGTGCGCAATGGAAATTTTCATGTAAGTAATGGAAAATGAAAATCACGATCTTCAACTAACTTTGTGTTCGTAAATGCAAATGAACACATGCACAAGCTTAAGGGCGTTACTCTTAAAAATAATCAAAGAAATTATTCGTACAATTATTACTCATAACTGGAAAAAATATGTTTCAAGACTACGCAATGAAAATGCACATGTACGCTATGGAAAACGGAAATCACGATAGACGAGTGCAAACAAACATTAAAACTATAATAAAGAATACATAAATTTTTTAAACAACTTTCTTATTTCATATGTCGGGGCCTATTTAAGGACCAGGTCCGATCATTGTGATAATGATCGCCCATCCAACTGTGTAGATATTTCGTGCGCAATGGAAATTTTCATGTACGCAATGGTAAACGAAAATCACGATCTTTAACTAACTTTGTGTTTGTAAATGCAAATCAACACATGCATAAGCTTAAGGGCGTTACTCTAATAAATAATCAAAGAAATTATTTGTACAATTATTACTTATAACTGGAAAACACCTCAATGAATAAAAATATGTTTCAAGACTACGCAATGGAAATGTACATGTAAGAATGGAAAAGAAATCACGATTGACGAGTGCAAACAAACAAACCTATAATAAAGAATACATGAATTTGTAAGACAACAGTCTTATTTCATAGGATCGGGGCCTATTTAAGGACCAAATTCAACCCCAGCGAAATTAAACCATTTAACAGGGTTTCTTTAAAGGAAAACACAGTGCGAGAATTCATTCCCCCGCGAATATGTTATCGGGTTTTGCGCGAAAATTCGTCTCCGCGAAATCAAATGATGCTACAGTTATAGTCGGGGCCTATTTAAGGTCCTGGTCCGACCATAATGGTCGTCCATCCGACTGTGTCTATAATTGTCGTTTTGCCTTTTTCATTCGCGTAGTTGAACGTTCTGCTCTTTTTCTTTTAATCTGTTTTTTTTTCGGCCGTTGGAGTTTTCATTAAAGTTCTGGCGCCATCACTTGAAATTACAATTCCACTGTTTTGTCGTCCTTTATCCTCGCGAAACTTTTTTCTTTAGATTCTCGTTGTTGTTCAGTTAAATTTGACCACGCATCTATGTCTATCAGATGATGAGCATAATCCTGCGCCAGTTTATAGTTGCCTTCATTTCTTATTGTGTGACATCGTTCGATTTTTTTCTCCGTTGATCACTTCGTATAATAGTTAAAAAAATTTAGGTATGTCCGTCTACTTCCACTTCGTCGAAGTTTTAAGAATCTGATTTGCGCTTTTGCTATTGTTTTACATCCAATTTGGTGTTATGCGATTATTTCGCGACGGCTCAATGACATGGCTGACTAGAAGGGTATTAGTTAATTTTCAAAGTATGGTTGGAATTTTTCGTCTGTGATATTATTGTCTTTGCTAGCTAAGAATTGTTTCAGGCGTTCAACACGGGTGTCGAACAATATATTCAACCAATGCCAACAGTGTCCGGTAAGTATGCGAAACGGTCTGGTATATTTCCGAACCATGTCACTCGTCTTTTAAATTGTTGTGCACCGGTGTATTACCAGAATATTTGAATCGAGCGGATGTGGTTCTAGAGGTATATAATTCCTTTTTCCTGCTGTCAACTTCTCTGTGCAATATTCATTGTTTCGCTTTATTATACAAGCTACAAAAATCAAAGAGAGATAGACCGAGGTAGGTTTCATTGTCAAACATTCTATTGGAAGTTTATTTGTATATAACTTGTAATTGGGGAACTAATTTGCACAACACGAATTTTTTAGATATTATAATTATTCTGACGTTTCTATATAAATTTATGTAAATTTATATATTATACAAAACTACACAGCTGTGGTAACATCATATTTCGCGAGGGACGAAGTTTCGCGCACGGTTATACTACATAAAATTGCACTATTGCACATGTTGAGCTAGAAATATAAGTAGCGCAAAAATGTGTGATTATATCTTTAGCGCGAAAATCTGTCCCGTGAAACATAAAGATGTCACTGATGAAAACTGTGAGATAAATGAGTTCATGAGCTATTACCTGTGTATATTAATTGTTACTTTTGTGATTTGTAATAAACCAAAAAGATAATAAAGTATATCACATTGATAATAATTGTATTTATTGAGAATCACATTTCATTCTGTTCAGGAGGATACAAATATTCTAAACTAATTTACACATTACAATGTTCTAACTACACCAATCATATTTTTTCAATTTCTCAGCAAGGAATCGGGATATACACTTCAAACTTGAAATATTATAAGGTACATACTTATTGCCTACACCCCTGATAATTGTTAGTTAAATTTATTTACTTTCAAACCATTATCTACCAAATCCTCATTATAATAAATAAAGAGACCCTTAGTTATAATCTACCAAATTATACATTATCACTAACGGTTCCTTTTTATAATTTATTTTCTGGTAGCAAATTCTTTTATCTTTTATCTTTCCTAATCTGCCAGTAATCTCGGACCCCTGGTGGGAACAGAGACGCCTAGGTGTGAAATGCAATGGTGTATTGGCATTAACGTGTCATATGTGTGCTACTGGTATTGCACTGGATAAACATTTGGCAAGAAGTTCGCAAGTATGCCCTAATAACACAGTATTCATTTCCATTGCGTGCGCTGGAATTTACATTGCGCAAGATTTATCATATGTTTTTCAATATCATTTTCTAATCTAAAACTTGGACACTTGACAAATTGTTTTTGATTGATAAAATATTCAATAATTGTTATTAAATCTTATAAAGGGCAACTTAATATCAATTAAAACATACTCTTTATTTCCATATCGTACACATGAATTTCCATTGCGCACGAGTTTTGAGGATTATTTCATATATATTGGAAACCTGAAAACTAAGACATTGTTTAAAAAAAACTATTTCATGTTTATGAACGATGAAATATTATTAAAACATCATTTATGAGTTAATTTTAATTAAAATATTCGAGAATAGCAATAAAATCACGATCTTTATTTCCATGGCGTCCACAGGAATTTCCATTGCGCAAGAACAATTAAGGTATTTCATTAAAATTTACCAATCTGAAACCTGGAAACTTGGTTTAAATTAAAAATAACATGTTTTTGGTTGATATAATATTCAATCTTTGTTATAAATTCTGATTAAAAACAAATATTTGACAAAATAAATATTCTTTATTTCCATTGCGTACACGTGAATTTCCATTGCGCACGAGTTTTGAGGATAATTTCATATATATTGGAAACCTGAACACTAAGACATTATTAAAAAAATATTTAATGTTTATGACCAATGAAATATTATTAAAACATAATTTATAAGTTAATTTTAAATAATATATTCGAGAATAGCAATAAAATCACGATCTTCATTTCCATTGCGTCCACAGGAATTTCCTTTGCACAAGAATTATTAAGGTATTTCATGAATATTTACGAATCTGAAACCTGGACACTTGGTTTAAATTAAAAATTACATGTTTTTGGTTGATATAATATTCAATCTTTGTTATAAATTCTGATTAAAATCAAATATTTGACAAAATAAATATTCTTTATTTCCATTGCGTACACGTGAATTTCCATTGCGCATGAGTTTTGAGGATTATTTCATATATACGAGGGTTGATCAAAAATAAACTGGATTATTTAAATAGCAAGTAGAATATTTCATCAGGATAAATAAAAATACATATAACACTTCGCGGAATCAATCCGCTACAGAATACAGAAAACAGTTTTCAAAAACATTTACAAACAATGGAAATAGAGAGATTTGCGTGAGCATATGTCTGGTGTCACGGCGCACGGTAAGACGACACTGGTGACGTCGTTGACGTTGCGCGTTATTACAGCGTTTCGACTGTAACCGGGTTTCTGGGTCATAGAACCATAGCCAGGTTTTGTCCGTCGTTATGTTGTTACTGAGGAAGTCGTCCCCTTCTCGGTTCACTCTACGAAGGAAGGCTGTTGAAGCCCGCACGCGACGGACCATCTCCGTGTCTTTTAAGAGACGCGGGACCCAGCGCGCGTGCACCTAGTGTTAGTAATCAGGTATCGTTAAACTTAAAAAAAATGCATTTCCGTTTTAGAAACATATAAAAAATAATATTCAGATAAAAATAAGTATTCACGATTAGCTAATTGTTAAAACATGTATTTTTCATTATGAAAATGCATATTTTGCAAGGTTTGGAACGAAGATCGTCGATATCCTATGTTTCAATTATTCAAGACATCGTGTAATTGAAAAAAAAGTGTTATTATAATAAAAAGATCTTATCGTTCACATTTTCAAATCTCATGTAAGAAAAGTCTGCATGGTCCCGTAACTTACATCGAATTTTGCCATCAACGCCCTAACCGTTAAACGCATGTCGTTTTCCTACGCATTCGCCATAAACGTCACTAACGTCGTTGTCTCGTTCTTCTTTCTCCCTCTTCCTTCTTTGTCGGTGATGCCTTCTCTAAAATATTTGTGCCAATCAAAAACCACTGTTCGGCTTAGTGCATGCTTCCCGTGCATAGCTGCACTTTTTTTAAAAGTTTTAGACGGAGTGTCGCCTTGCTGCTGGCAAAAATTATTTATTGCCCGTATTTCAAGTTTTTCTGTTGACGCCATTTGTAACGCAATTTGCATTCAGCGTACGATATTAAAAATCCAATTGCTACCATATGCGTTTATGCAATTACGTCATATTTTGCGATAACGTCAAAAAATAACGGCACGACGTTTTCGTGGATTTTTACTTATAAAACATGATTGGAAACAACAATAAACAATTTTAAACTTCGGACGTAACAGAAAAATGATGCGCTGCGCCGTGATGGCGTTACCATGGTTTCTTAATTCGTGATTATGAATAGAAGTATGTGTTTTTCAAATAAAAAGTTGGATCAACTGTTTGCATATAAATTGGGATTTCTATTGGTGTAAAGATTTGATTGTTTGAAAGGAAACTTTTTATTTGAGAGCAAAAATCCGGTTTATTTTTGATCAACCCTCGTATTGGAAACCTGAACACTAAGACATTATTAAAAAAATATTTCATGTTAATGACCGATGAAATATTATTAAAACATAATTTATAAGTTAATTTTAAATAATATATTCGAGAATAGCAATAAAATCACGATCTTCATTTCCATTGCGTCCACAGGAATTTCCTTTGCACAAGAATTATTAAGGTATTTCATGAATATTTACGAATCTGAAACCTGGACACTTGGTTTAAATTAAAAATAACATGTTTTTGGTTGATATAATATTCAATCTTTGTTATAAATTCTGATTAAAAACAAATATTTGACAAAATAAATATTCTTTATTTCCATTGCGTACACGTGAATTTCCATTGCGCACGAGTTTTGAGGATTATTTCATATATATTGGAAACCTGAACACTAAGACATTGTTTAAAAAAATATTTCATGTTTATGAACGATGAAATATTATTAAAACATCATTTATGAGTTAATTTTAATTAAAATATTCGAGAATAGCAATAAAATCACGATCTTCATTTCCATGGCGTCCACAGGAATTTCCATTGCGCAAGAACAATTAAGGTATTTCATTAAAATTTACCAATCTGAAACCTGGAAACTTGGTTTAAGGTAAGACCTGTGTAATGAATACCTATATCCAGAAGAGTATCCAAGGGAAGTAACTATAGTATCAAATTAGTATAGATTTCTATCAAGCAAGAGGACCAGGGTTCAAATCCCACTGGAAGCTAAATTTTTTTTGTAAGCCTAGAGCTTAAATAATTGGCATATTTCTTTTTTTCCTGTGTAATTCTGTCATTGAATATAAAATTGTCATGATTTAAACTAAAATAAGCAAAATGATCAAGATTAAAGGGGTTTTCGCTATCAGAATAGTGTTTATTCAAGTCATCAATTTGAAAATTTCTAAAACTGGACGGTAAACTTCTCTGAAATTTTGTTTAAATGTTGTTTAAGGTATATAGTTTAAAAATGGTAAAGTTTGATATATTGCACCAATCAGGATTTTGCACAATTTTCATTAATTTAGTCTCGTGAAATATAAAAAATGCATTTTTTAAATCTATTTGGTCAAAAAATGTCATTTTAAGACAAATTCTGTATTTATATATTTTATCTTAAATTGGTTTAGTAAAATATAACATATTTTGGATAAACTGTAAAAAAATTAGGGTTGAATTTATCAATAACAAAAAATTTTGTCACCGATTAAAAAAATTGGATACTTTCACGTTTTTTCTCACTTTTTTAAATAAAAAAAGCTAAAAATCTCAAAAACTACACGGTGAAAATCATTAAAATTTTGCATACAAGTCAGTGGTATGAAGCAGTTGATGAAAATATAATCAGATGTTGGATTCTTAATAGTGCCTATTACACAGGTCTTACCTTAAATTAAAAATAACATGTTTTTGGTTGATATAATATTCAATCTTTGTTATAAATTCTGATAAAAAACAAATATTTGACAAAATAAATATTCTTTATTTCCATTGCGTACACGTGAATTTCCATTGCGCACGAGTTTTGAGGATTATTTCATATATATTGGAAACCTGAACACTAAGACATTATTAAAAAAATATTTCATGTTTATGACCAATGAAATATTATTAAAACATAATTTATAAGTTAATTTTAAATAATATATTCGAGAATAGCAATAAAATCACGATCTTCATTTCCATTGCGTCCACAGGAATTTCCTTTGCACAAGAATTATTAAGGTATTTCATGAATATTTACAAATCTGAAACCTGGACACTTGGTTTAAATTAAAAATTACATGTTTTTGGTTGATATAATATTCAATCTTTGTTATAAATTCTGATTAAAAACAAATATTTGACAAAATAAATATTCTTTATTTCCATTGCGTACACGTGAATTTCCATTGCGCACGAGTTTTGAGGATTATTTCATATATATTGGAAACCTGAACACTAGACATTATTAAAAAAATATTTCATGTTTATGACCGATGAAATATTATTAAAACATAATTTATAAGTTAATTTTGTATAATATATTCGAGAATAGCAATAAAAACACGATCTTCATTTCCATTGCGTCCACAGGAATTTCCATTGCACAAGAATTATTAAGGTATTTCATGAATATTTACGAATCTGAAACCTGGAAACTTGGTTTAAAT
The DNA here is from genome assembly GCA_038501625.1 of Corbicula japonica. Classification (NCBI taxonomy): domain Eukaryota; kingdom Metazoa; phylum Mollusca; class Bivalvia; order Venerida; family Cyrenidae; genus Corbicula; species Corbicula japonica. The sequence continues at coordinate 5,446,597 of JAZAYU010000017.1, read as the reverse complement.
TAAAAATAACATGTTTTTGGTTGATATAATATTCAATCTTTGTTATAAATTCTGATTAAAAACAAATATTTGACAAAATAAATATTCTTTATTTCCATTGCGTACACGTGAATTTCCATTGCGCACGAGTTTTGAGGATAATTTCATATATATTGGAAACCTGAACACTAAGACATTGTTTAAAAAAATATTTCATGTTTATGAACGATGAAATATTATTAAAACATCATTTATGAGTTAATTTTAATTAAAATATTCGAGAATAGCAATAAAATCACGATCTTCATTTCCATTGCGTCCACAGGAATTTCCATTGCGCAAGAACTATTAAGGTATTTCATTAATATTTACCAATCTGAAACCTGGAAACTTGGTTTAAATTAAAAATAACATGTTTTTGGTTGATATAATATTCAATCTTTGTTATAAATTCTGATTAAAAACAAATATTTGACAAAATAAATATTCTTTATTTCCATTGCGTACACGTGAATTTCCATTGCGCACGAGTTTTGAGGATTATTTCATATATATTGGAAACCTGAACACTAAGACATTATTAAAAATAATATTTCATGTTTATGACCAATGAAATATTATTAAAACATAATTTATAAGTTAATTTTAAATAATATATTCGAGAATAGCAATAAAATCACGATCTTCATTTCCATTGCGTCCACAGGAATTTCCTTTGCACAAGAATTATTAAGGTATTTCACGAATATTTACGAATCTGAAACCTGGACACTTGGTTTAAATTAAAAATAACATGTTTACTGGTTGATATAATATTCAATCTGTGTTATAAATTCTTATAAAAAAAACAAATATTTACATAAAATAAATATTTTTTATTTCCATTGCTTATTTTGTTTCCATTGCGGTCCATTTTTCCATTGCGTATTTTATACCTACCGCATCTATTGAAATCCCTGAATATACTGAATTATTTGCTAATGTTGATGATAGTAACTGTCACAAAGTTTAACGAAAAAATCACACATAGTTTCATATGTTTAAAGTAATGATATCTGTGCAGGGCAAGTTCGATTCAACCAGCGCGCCAGTCTTTCAACGCTTTCAGCGCTTTGATTAGTTTTCCTGATCAAGCCTATCAAGGTTTGTCCATGGACTGGTTGCTGTTCCAATGCCTCAGTATGTTTTACCCACTACTCGTCTCACTAGACACATGCATCCCCTCTCTTTTAGGCAAATCCAAACTCCTTGTAATTACTATAAATTTTCATTCTACCCTGCTACTATTGTACTGTGGAATTCTTTACCAGCAAATATTGCACAGGCACCCACCCTGGACCAGTTTAGGCAGGGGGTAACTAAACTGTGCCATAATTTCTAAGTGACTATGCTGTTTTTACTCTTTTAACTGTAAATCTAGTCTTTTAACTAACACTATCAGCTTTAACTCAGAACTCTCACAAATACATTATGTATTACTTTTTTTCTCCTGTACATTTCTTCTTTTAATATTTCTTGCACAGACACGCACCTGCATAAAATGCTAAACAACAGCGTCATGCAGTATATATAGATAGATAGATAGATAGATAGGTTTGACTTGGGATGGAATCATCCCAATCTGATCACTGTATTCAATTAAAATGTCATTTGATCGTTTCAAACAACACAATTTACTTGCTATGTTTATTGGTCTGTAGTTGTAAAATAATTTAGATTGGCTTAATCCCCACTTTTGAAATAACTTCTAAGTTTGCCAAGAAAAGGCACCCAAGAAATCATTTCAAACCAGAAATCGGACTAGATTCCTGATCAAACCATGGTCACAACACTCAACAGACAGTCATCGGTCGCGTCAAAATTTCAAAAATGGTAGATCTTCAATTAACTACTCCTCATGAGAAAGAAAACGATTTATCCAATCTGCAAAAGACAAACATCAAAGTATACCATTTTTATTTGTGGAGGCTGCCATATTTTTGGCTCGTTTGTTTATTATGTTCTGTGGGATCGCCGGTCAAGTTTTAAAACTAGACTTCCCAAACAAGCTGTGAGATAAGAACACCGTATAATGTTGCATCACTATCTAAATATGGAAATTTTACATTTGCATCGAAGTAATATTTTGAATATTTTGTATCATAAAATTATAATTTAGTAAAGGAAGAATGGTGCACATACAGATAGTCTGAATACAGTTATCAATTGAATACAAATTTTCAAGTTGTCTTATTGAATTAGATTTAACCCGATCATCAAATAGACAATTTTGCACACAAAAGCGCACAGCTATAAAATGTAAGGTAATTAAATTCAAGGACATTATCCAGAAAAAAGGTTAGCAAGAAGAAGAAGATGGAAATCAAGATATTATTTAGTAATAATAAAAAAGTGAAAATGTGCATATCAGGAATCGCCAAACTCATAAAACACAGCCTCCACGCAGCCGGAGAGGATAAGAGAGCATCGATTTATAAGAATATCAATTAAAAAAAAAGACACCGCAAACAATGAATGGAAAAGAGAACCTTTGGGGTTACCTCCTTGGAACGGTCAGTGGCAAAACAATTTGCCACTCGGAGGGGCGGGTGGGGGTGGGAGTGGGGGTGGGGGTGGGGGAGGGGGGTAGGTTGCGGCTTAGTTTAGATATGTTCTAAAAACAACGACATGTTTATCAGATTTTCATATTTGGTTTTTGTTGTTTTTTTCTGTCAAGCAAAATGGAAAAAACAAGCAAAATGCATCAATTTATGCATACATGTAACCAATGTGACCATGGTAACCAGGTCACAAAAAAGGAATGGTGTGGAAAATATGTGAAAACTGGACAGTGTGGCTAAGTTCAGGGTCGTTTCGTCTTAATAGTGTGATTTGCTAAAGACATCTGAGCAATATTGACTCCACTTTATATGGCCAGTTTTCACATATTTAATTAGTCCACACCCTTCCTGTTTGTGACCTAAAAGCCGGGTCGTATCCTCTTTACCATTGGTGGTAACAAACTCCCCGCAGTGGTTACTTCCCCTTACAGTTTGTGTAGCGAAACGAAGCAAATCACTGCGCGGAGGTTGTGGTGGTAATGGGCCGTGTCGGCTCTGGGCCGTAACGTCCGTAATTCGAGTAATCTCCCTTGCAAAGTTCGATTAATTCAGAACTTTAAAAAATATTTTTTAAGTCAAACGTTCCTATTTTAGACGCTTGTCTCCGGGAAAAAACAACAAATCTCGACCGAAGGTAGATTACAGTCCTCGCTTTAATTTGCGAGTGACAACCAACAGTTCTCGTATTTAACCAAATTCCATATTCATATGGTGTGTTTCATTGGTCATTTGACACATTGCAATGCTGAATTTTCACGACAGAATAGTTTGATATTAGCACAACTATTTGTATCCTACCGTAACCCAAATCCGACGTTCTCCTAAATTCGGCGATGTTTTGTTTTTTGTTAGTCACATGATTTCTCGCGCGATTTTGGAGGTGAAGGTCAGCCATGTTTTTTTCCCACGCTCCACTTTTGCGATTCGATTGATTTTGTGGACGAAACATGGAGATACGGCAGGTAAATAAAACAAAAACTTTCGAAATATGATCCAATTTTGTGTTTTACCTTATGCAATTTTAACATCCATGATCCCTTCCTTCGTTAAAAAGTTCTTGTTGATTAAAATTTTGACATTCATCGTCTGCATTTACTACTGTATTTACTATGGCGGTCATGTGACATGCTGGTGACGTCACACTCCCGCCTCAAAAATCAAAGTACGGAAGCGTAGAAGGACAATAATTTATTTTTGTTTGTTTTAGAATCATGATCCAAAAAGAGGTCGATATCGGATGGGATATGACCAGACAGCTATGGAAAATGCTTACAATGAAGTAAAGACCCATAATATTGCTATTCAAAGAGCAGCCAAGTCTTACGGTGTTCCAGTTTCAACTCTTAAGGACAGAGTGTATGGTAATGTTCCTGTTCATAATGCAAAGTCAGGCCGGACCCAGCTGTTTTCAGAAGAGCAAGAATCTTTACTTGCTAGTCATTTGAACTCAATGGCTGAAATTGGGTATGGGTATTCACGAACAGAGACTATTAACCTGGCTTCTGACTATGCTGTACATTTGGGTCTCAGGGACAGAGAACACCCACTTAGTTTGCGATGGCTTTACAAGTTCTTGGGTAGATTTCCTGAGCTCTCAATTAAAAAACCAAGAAGTCTTGAATCAGCTAGAGCTCGAAGTGCAACAAGACCAGCCATCTCAAATTACTTCAGTGAGCTCAGTAAGATTTTAATTGATAATAACCTTATTGGGAGACCTGAAGCAATATTCAATGTTGATGAGAAGGGACTCTCAACTGACCACAAACCCCCCAAAATTGTGACTGGTGCAGTATATAAAGCTCAAGCTGTCACATCTGGGAAATCCCAAACTGTAACTGTGATAGGTGGGGTCAATGCTATGGGGAATCAAGTGCCACCGTTTTTCATATTCCCTGGCAAGAGAATGCTACCTGAATTACTAGAAGGTGCCTCTGCAGGAGCAACTGGAGTGGTTTCAGAAACAGGATGGTCCAACACTGACATATTCGCCCAATATATGAAGCAACATCTTGTAAAATACTTACCAGCACACACTGAATCATCCCCCGTTCTTGTTCTTTATGATGGACATAAAAGTCACATTTCATTAACTCTTATTGACTGGGCCAAAGAAAACCACATTATCCTATTTGTCTTACCGCCACATTGCAGTCACTTGTTACAGCCTTTAGATATCAGTTGCTTTGGACCCTTCGAGATATCATGGAACTCTGCATGTCATAGCTACATGAGGGAATCTGGCGGAAGAGTGATCAGCAGGTATGATGTTTGCAAACTTGCTTGTAGTGTATACTCGAAAACCCTGACTCCGGCAAATATCCAGGCAGCTTTTAGAAAGAGTGGGGTATACCCTTACAATCCAGATGTGGTGAATGATTCTGATATTGCACCATCATTGAGTTTCCCAGTCAGAACAAATGAAAAACAAAGTACCTCTCTTCTGCCAGAAACAACCGCAGGTAAACCCAGGTCCGATTCTCCAGTATGTTTCCTTGAGAGCAGAGGTGGCGAAGTTTTGAAAAATGTGAAAATAGCCAAAGTTAGAAATACATTAAGCAAAGTGGTTGGGGGCAAACCAATAACAAATGAAGATGTTGCTGCAAAAATAAAAGAGCACATTGAAAAGCAGACCTCCTCCAAAAAAAGAAAGTTCATCCCACCTTTTAAAGTACCTGAAACAAAAAGTAAAGGACAATCAAAATTAAACAGTTCAAAGGGCAAACAACCACAAGTTAAGCCAAAGAAACCCATGCTGGAAATTCCCGAGGATGACTCTGATGAAGCTTCTGAAACAGAAGAAGAAAAATGCAGCGTGTGTGGAAAATTCTTTCCAGACAAAGGGAAGACTGATGACATTAAGATTATTCAGTGGGGTCAATGCGATAAATGTGACTCATGGGTTCACCTAAAATTTTGTTCCCCAGTGAAAATTTTGAGGCGTGGAGACACTTTCCTCTGCCCCACTTGTAACCAGTTATAAGTATTAGAAATAAGCAAGAAACAATGTAAATATGTTAACAGTTTAACAGTTTAAACAGTTTAAAATCTAAAGTTTTAATACCTTTTTGACTGTTTGACATTCAAGTAAATATTGACAGTATTATTACTCTACTTGGACACCATACTTCATTGATTTGAACTGAATTTATTGCAACCAATCAGAATCGTCGAATTTAGGTCACGTTGTCAGATCGAGGTAAGATTTTACAGCTGCCATATTTGTTTATATTTAGCAACTGATGAATGACTGCAGAACTTGCCATTATTCCCAAGTTACTTATAAACAATTGTTTTAAAGGTATAACAAGTTTAATTACAGATTAATATGGTTTGTTTAAAATGGCATAGATAATTGTTCTTATAGCGGCGAATTTGGGTTACACCGGGATACGCGACAAAGGCTTTTCTATATATGCGATATTTGCCTTTCGCGTACAACCCAGTTAGCATTCAAATCAATGCGGAAAATTTTCCTTCTATTTCTATATGCCGCCGATGGGAATTTGATCGCATCGTTGGCGGCTCCATAAAGCATCTTAAACCATATGTACCTTTAAAAAATTTACATACCTGAAAAGCCACATTCAAGTAGAATCAATATATGTAATCCTTTATAAATAACGGTTTCGTTTTTTATGCAAAACTCTTTTAAACCTGCACCCATGTCAACAAATTTCAATTTCCGCGCTTCAAGTTTACCTGACTCGCGACGTCACGTTTATCGATAAATAACAGAATTTAAATCGGGTCGATTTCCACCACAGTTTTGATCGTAACTGCTTGAGACGTAAAGAACAGACATCTGTAAAAAGTCAGTATGATAATGGGTCTGTGCTTGCAGTCGAATTATTGAGACTAGTTTGATATGGGAGAAATGTGAGGCCGTTCCGGATCTAGGTCTGTTCCGGATCAAGAACAATACCTGGCCCTACCACAAGAAAAATATCAAGGAAAATATGCTTCAATAATTACTGCAGCATAATAATGTTTACTGAATGTATGTGCTTTAAAATGTTAAACATGTTTTATCTTACCATTTGTACTGTATCCAAAACACAGGCTGCCCTTTGGGTACTGAAGTATTATACAGAACCTCATGCCACAAATGGCAGTATTTCTTCTAGTCTTATAAATATGACGTCAAAAATGCTTATTTAACATTTCTCTATTTTATAGCCATTACAACGTCATATCCCCGAACACAGTTTTCCTGTCGCATTACCGATTTTCAGTCAGGACAATTATCTTAGTAAACTGCAGTTTTACAACATGATCGGCCTAAATGTAGCAATATTTCGTTAATATTACTCTTATTCTTGCATCAGATACAAATATTACTTACATCATCTAGTTATAAACTGCAAAAATCCATTTTAATTTCCACCACATTGTTTTTGTGTCGCCTGCGATAGCAGGTAGACACATAGGGATCCTATTGTCCGGCGATGTCGTCGTCGGCAGTGCCGTCGTCCCCCAACTTTAATATGAAACTTAATGTTGCCAATAACTTTGAAAGTACTTGTCCTATTAATTTAATACTTGAAATATATCATCTGCATGAACAACCCCATCAGTGACAATAAGAATGATAACTCCTGTTTCAGTATTTTTTGAGTTATGCCCCTTTCAAATGACTTTAATATGGAACTTTAATATGAAACTTAATGTTGCCAATAACTTTGAAAGTACTTGTCCTATTAACTTAATACTTGAAATATATCATCTGCATGAACAACGTCATCTGTGACAACAAGAATGATAACTCCTGTATCAGTATTTTTTGAGTTATGCCCCTTTCAAATGACTTTAATATGGAACTTTAATATGAAACTTAATGTTGCCTATAACTTTGAAAGTACTTGTCCTATTAACTTAATACTTGGAATATATCATTTGCGTGAACACCGCCATCTGTGACAACAAAAATGATAACTCCTGTCTGAGTATTTTTTGAGTTATGCCCCTTTCAAATGACTTTAATATGAACTTTTTATCTGAAACTTAATGTTGCCTATAACTTTGAAAGTACTTGTCCTATTCACTTCATACTTGAAATATACCATCAGCATAAACAACGCCATCTGTGTCACCCAGAATGATAACTCCAGTTTCAAATTTTTTTTTAGTTATGCCCCTTTCAAATAAAACTTCAACATGAAACTTAATGATGCTTATAACTTTGAAAGTACTTGTCCTTTTCACTTAAAACTTGGAATATATCATCTGCATGAACAACATCGGTTACAACAAGAATCATAACTCCTGTTTGACTATTTTATGAGTTATGTCCCTTACACATGCAACTTAAACATGTAACTTAATGTTGCCTGTAACTTTGAAATTACTTGTCCTATTCACTTCATACTTTGAATATATCATCAGCATGAACAATGCCATCTGTGACAGCAAGAATGCTAACTCCAGTTTCAATATTTTTTGAGTTGTTCCCCTTTCAAATAAAACTTGAAAACATGAAACTTAATGTTGCTCATAACATTGAAAGTACTTGTCCTTTTACTTAAAATATTGAATATATCATCTTCAGGAACAGCAACATAGGTTACAATAAGGACCATAACTTCTTTTTGAATATTTTTTGAGTTATGCCCCTTTCAAATGCAACTTTTACACGGAACTTAATGTTGACATTAACTTTTAAAGTACTTGTCCTGTTCACTTAATATTCAGAATATATCATCTTCATGAACAACGTCATCACTAACAACAAGAATGATAACTCCTGTTTGACTTTTTTTATGACTTAAGTCCCTTTCACATGAAACTTTAACATGAAACTTTATGTTGCCTATATTTTTTAAAGTACTTGTGTTATTTACATAATACTTGAAATGTTTCATCTTCATGAACAACAACATAGGATACAACAACATAACTCTGTTTAACTATTTTTGAGTTATGTTCCTTTCAAATGCAACCTTATATTGCATATAACTTTGAAAGTATTTGTACTATTCACTTAATACTTGGAATTTATCATCTGCTTAAACAACGACATTGGTGACAAAAAGAATGAAAACTCCTGTTTGAATATTTTAAGAGTTATGCCCCTTTCAAATGCAACTTTAACATGAAACATAATGTTGCCTGTAAAATTGAAAGTACTTGTTCAGTTCACTTAATTCTTTGAATATTTCATCTGCATGCACATACCAATTGGTGAAGAATGATAACTCAGGTTTCACCATTTTTAGCTCACCTGAGCACTTGTGCTCACGGTGAGCTTTTAGGATCGCCCTGTGTGCGTCGTGCGTCGTCAATTTTTGCTTTAAACAACATCTCCTCTTAAACCCCTGGGCCAAAGTTGATAAAACTTGCCACAGATGTTCCTTGCATGAAGCTCTTCCAAAGTTGTTCAAAAAAAAAGATTCCATGCAGAACTCTGGTTGCCATGGCAACCTAAAGGAGAAACTTTAAAATCTTCTTGTCTGAAACCACAAGGCCTAGAGCTTAGATATTTGGCATTTAGCACCCTCTAGTGGAACTCTACAAAGATTGTTCAAATTATTTCCCTGGGGTCAAAATTGGCCCCGCCCCAGGGGTCACTTCATTTTACATAGACTTATATAGGAAAATTTTTTTAAATCTTCTTGTCTGAAACCTCAAGGCCTAGAGCTTAGATATTTGGCATTTAGCACCCTCTAGTGGAACTCTATAAAGATTGTTCAAATTATTTCCCCGGAGTCAAAATTGGCACCGCCCCAGGGGTCACTTCATTTTACATAGACATATATAGGAAATCTTTAAAAATCTTCTTCTCACAAACCACCATGCGTACAGCTTAGATATTTGGTAAGTAGCATTGTCTAATTGATGTCTACTAAATTTGTTCAAATTATGTCCCCTGGGCCAAAATCTGCCACGCCCTAGGGTTCTCTTGGTTTACATATAGTTATATAGGAAAAACATGAAAATCTTCTCCTTTAAAACCACAAGGCCTAGAGCCTTAATATTTGATTTACAGCATCATCTAGTGGTCCTCTACCAAAATTGTTCAAACTATCCCCCTGTGGTCAAAAATGGCCCCGCCCCAGGGGTCACTTGTTTTACAAAGACTTATATAGGGAAAACTTAAAAAAATCTTCTTCTCTAAAACAACAAGGCCTAGAACCTTGGTTTTTGGTATGTGTCATCATGTAGTGGTCCTCTACAATCTACAAAAGTTGTTCAAAGTATTCTCCTGGGGTCAAAAATGGCTCCGTCCCGGGGGTCACTACTTAGGCCTAGAGCTTAGATATTAGGTATAGAGCATCATCTAGTTACATTTTCTCCACAATAGCAGCTTAATTCTTTTTAAATTTTTGACTTGATTTTACGAAACTTGCACACAACTCTTGCAACCATTGAGCAGTTGTTGCAAGGTGAGCGACCAAGGGTCCTATGGACCCTCTTGTTTAGTTATTCTTTCAAATGAATTTAATGAAACTAAATGTTGCTTATAACTTTGAAAGTTCTTTTCCCATTAATAAAACTTGGAATATATCATCTGTTGTAACAAAACCATCTCTGAAAACAAGAATGAAAACTCCTGTTACACTTTTTTGAGTTATGCCCCTTTCAAATGACTTTAATATGAAATCTAATTTTGCCTATAACTTTGAAAGTACTTGTCCTATAAACTTAATTCTTGGAATATATCATCAGCATAAACAAAGCCATCTGAAACAACAATAATGATAACTCCTGTTTGACCATTTTTGGAGTTATGTCCCTTTCAAATGACTTTCATATGGAACTTAATGTTGCCTTTAACTTTAAGTTCTGGTCCCATTAGCTTAATAATAAGATAATATCATCTTCATGAACAAATCCATTTTTGACAACAAGCATGATAACACCTGTTTCACTATTTTTTTAACTTATGCCCCATTTAAATGACTTTGATGTGATACTTAACATTTCCTATAACATTGAAAGTACAATGTACTTGTCATGTTTACTTATACATGTATATTTGAAATATGTCAACTGCATCAACAAAGCCATCTGTGACACTGAGAGTGATAACTCCTGATTATCTTTTTTTTAGTTATGCCCCTTTCAATTAATATAACCGGAAACTTAATTGCTTATAACTTGTAAAGTATTTGTTCTTTTGACACAATACTTGATAAATGGCATCTGTTTTAATGAAGTTATATCTGTTTTGAGTTGTGCTCCTTTGAAAGATTTTAACCTGAAACTTTATTTTGCATATAATTGGAATATACAATAAAGGTAATAACTGATAAATTAAAATTAGTAATTTTGTAGTATAGCAATGCAACTTGAATTACATATTTTTATCATATGTGATAAAAGAAAGGCCACATTTCAACTTTTTGCAAGCAGGCGACACATGTGTTCGGTGGAACACCAAATTCTAGTTTATAATATAAATCATACTTCACCATAAAATGGGACAGAAATATATATTTTCTTGATAATTAAAGTTAACTTACAATATGAGGGATGTTCAATATATAATGAGACTGCCCTCATATCTTTTATTTGATACATTTAACGGTTATATTCAATACATAAAAACAAAGTTCATTCATTTCTTAATACAATCAGAAAATATTTAAAAAATCCACAAAACAGTTTTTAGCTCGACTATTCGAAGAATAGGGGAGCTATCCTACTCGCCCCGGTGTCGGCGTCGGCGTTCCCGTCGGCGTTCCAGTCGGCGTCCGTTAAACAACTGCGTTAAACAAAAAATGCACTTTGGTCCATAACTTGAAAACTACTTATGATATCAACTTAAAACTTGGAATATGTATTCACCATCAAATTCTACATAATTAAGAACAACACCCATAACTCTGCTACAAATATTTTTCAAGTTATGCCCCTTTTTCACTTAAATTTTGCGTTAAGCAAAATATGCACTTTGGTCCATAACTTATAAACTACTTGAGATATCAACTTTATACTTGGAATATGTATTCACCATCAAATTCTACATCATTACCAACAACACCCATAACTCTGCTGTCAATATATTTCAAGTTATGCCCCTTTTTCTTATGTTTTGTGTTAAGCAAAATATGCATTTGCCCATAACTTTTATACTACTTGAGATATTGCTTTGAAACTTGAAATATATTTTCACCATCAAAATCTACATCATAACCAACAAGACCCATAACCCTGCTTCCAATTTTTTTTCAAATTATGCCCCTTTTTCATTTACATTTTGTGTTAAGCAAAATATACACTTCGGCGTTAACTTCGTTATGAATGGAGGGATTTCAAAATAACTTGGCAAAAATGTTCACCATGACAAGTCGGTGTGTCGCGTACAATACCCATGCCTGTAGGTCCAAGGTCAAGGTCACTGTTACTAAAAATAGAATTTTCTTCTCCGGGCTATAACTTTGTTTTCAATGGAGGGTTTTCGAAATAACTTGGCATAAATGTTCACCATGACGAGACGGTGTGTTGCGTATATTACCCATGCCTGTAAGTCCAAGGTCAAGGTCACAGTTACTTAAACTTGAATTGACTTGTTCGGGCTATAACTTCTTTATGAATGAAGCAATTTCAAAACAAGTTTTCTAACAAATTCAGAAATATTTCATAGTTATTCCCCTATTCAGTTTAATAGTTATGGTATATTAAGGAATTATTTCTGTTTTTTTAAATGAATTTCTCCCTAACCATTCACTTGTTAATATTTTTCCTGATTGAACATGAATGTATGGCCATAGTTGTTATTGTTTTAATCTTTAAATTGCTTTTGTTTCAAATGATTCGAATAGTCGAGCATGCTGTCTCCTCTGACAGCTCTTGTTAAGTTACAGCATTTATAAGAAGGTCATGTTTGCATCATCGCCCCTGGGCTACAAATATGTTGCGACATCATCGACGTCGTTCCCGTAGTAAACGTAACTATCATGTTTTATCACATTCATAGTTTTTCAAAATATGCTCCCGATACAGGAAACATCTTTTGTAGCGTGCAGCCCACTGATTGATGATAATGTCTTCACTTAGTGTTGACGTTATCATACCATTTAGGGCCGTCTATTTTTCATTGTGATTTTTGTCTAGATACAAAAAGGTCGATATGTTTATACTTAAATTACTGTACTTCTGTTGCATTAGAATTATTCAAAGTTATTATTTATTTAATATTTACTAACTTTTCTCATGTTTAAATCATTTGTCAGTAAGCAAAGCTCAGTTCATACGCTCACATCAGCAATTTCGCCAAGCACCCAGGCCGTTAAACGTCTGTCCGTACCAAGTGCTGTCTTAATTGACGCGACGCTTGACGCTTTGACGGACTTCTTTCTGCCTGACCTATGCTCATTATTAAGTGCTGTATATCCCTCAGAAAACTTTTTCTGCCATCTAAATACTAACCCACGACAAACACTGTCTTCCCCTTAGCCTCTTGTAACATTGTAATAGTTTCCGTCGTCGATTTGCCTAAGTTAATACAACACTAATGTTTTCCCGCACTTCAAGACGTTCTTGTGTCATAATTTTAACGTGACAATGTTGTTAGGGTAGCCGTGAACAAATGGCGATTATATCAATGTTTTACGATCAAATTACATCATTTTTTCAGATGATGTCATTGATATAACATTCAAATTATTGGCGAATTTTTATGAAATTGCAAAAATAAATTCTTACTTTACTTAATATTTTAATGTATGTCTTTATAAAGCAGCATTGACGGGGGCGATAACGCGTTACTATGGTTTTTGGAATGATCATAATTTCTATGTCGCATTATATTTTTCTACCAATGCCGGTATTCTGATTAAGCATAAGTTATATTTTAAAATGATACCAAAGTTTGATATATTTCACATCAGAATAAAAATATATGAGGACAGTCTCACTATATATTGAACACTCCTCGTAGTTTGATTGTTTTTCTTAGGGTTTAAAGGACATAACCTGACTATTGAAAATATTATTTTCGTCTACGAAATTTTTACGCAACTGTCAATCAGGAATATGTCAAGTGAAACTCCTACACAGTTCATGAATATAATTTCTTTCTGGATTTAATTCATGTTTACCTATGATTTGATGCTTGAAGGTGAATTTTGTTATACATTTTCAGCGTTTAACCATTTAAAGCTGAGATTCTGACTTTCTGTAAACTTTTTGTTAAAACTTAATATGCGACACGTTTTACATGCATCGCGTTTAGAGAAATTGCTATTGAATATAAAATATCAGAATGTAAAATATTAAAATTGAAAGAAGCATACGTTCCTCTAAATATTTGTAGTATTTTTCTTCCAGTCTCCTGAAAATAACTACCAGCCTGACTCAAAAATTTTTAGCACAATAATATTAACTTCATGCTGAAGAGCAAAATTGTTGGTGAAAGGAACATGAAGCTTTATAACTTTTCCTATACACTTCTACAAAGGCTTGAGAGCTATGGTGTTAGAGGCAGCATACTGGACTATAATAAAAATGTAATGACATGTAGAACCCAACACTATCCTTATTGTCCTTGAAAGTCCTGACTCGGCTACCTCTCTTTTTGCAAAACTTTATGACTGAGGGTTGATTTCCTGCTCCAACTATGTAAATCTCTCTAAAAGAAATTAGCAGATCAAATTTTGTCTGACTTCCAGTCTGATAACATAAGAAATCAGGTCGGCCCAAATTTTACCTGGCAGGTGTGTTGGTCTGGAAACTTTTGGGAAGTCTGCATATAATAGAACACAGGGTTTAAACCCGGTTGCCATCTTTGATATAATACACCAGCATTGCTTTCAATATAAAGTGACATTCTAGTATAAAACTGTCATTGTTTAGTTAAAAAGTTGATTATATTATCAATCAATACATACATGTAACAACTTTTGGACTTTTGGGGCAAGCATTCACTTTACTTAAAACATACATTGTACATATCCTCTGTCACGCCTTATTTCAGATTTTACTAAAATTAAAATCATCAGTGGGGCAGGTTTTGATTTATGGCTAGTAATTTTTAATTATATTATTTTGGTTGATTAAAGTAAAAATATCACCATCATAAGAGACTTGACACTTCAGACTGTAATGAGTCTTTGCTCATTAAATGAACATACCATTCACTTGACTGATATTTTTTATTCCTAGTTATGCCCCAGTGATACATCATGTGACCACTTACTCTGACACTAGTTTTATTTTATTTGTGTCCCTGTCACACTTGTGATGCCCATGAAAACTAATTTTCCTTTCAGTGTTTTCCCATTTCATTATAAGGCACTGACAACAGATTTGATTTATTCAAACTTAACATTACTTTAAATCATCTACTGCAATGCAGCATTTCCAAGCCTCTGGTTTTCTTAAATTTTTAAGCTGCAATTACAATATAACCCTTTACTCGATATATATATGGATTTTGGTAAAAAATAACCTAATAAATCTAACAGCAGTGTAGTTCCAAATCAAAAGTCATACATGTAGATATGCTGACTCATCTGGATCTGCAATGTTCGCCCATGTGATAACAGCAATATCCATGAAGTCAAATGATAATGTATCTGTCTCTTGTATGCACTGTTCCTCAGCTGTATCTCTTTTTATTTTCCAGTGAAATAATGCGACCCCTTGTTGGTTTGTTCAAGAATGGGCTTATGTTACGCACTAAATGCATCAAGAGATTCGCCAGCAGTCCTGTAAGTTATCTAGGATTGTATGAAGGGATTGGGTCAATTACATTCAAATGTTATTCATTCAATTACAATATTTTACAATATCTTAAATTGTATTACCACTGTAGTAACAGATGGCTTGAAATATTTAAATAACAATTAAGTACTTTCAATGTAGAATTAATACTATTAAAAATACTTGTACATTTATTTACCCTTTGTATTTACGAGAGGGATAAAGTAGCACATCACAATCAATATAGAAGTTTGGCAGCTTGCAGTTGACAAATGTTCAAGCATAGAAAAAGTATTTGAGCCTACCGGTATTATATTTATCAAGATAGAACCTTTTTGTTTTCTAAAAACAGAATTACAGTGTTGGACTTAAAACCAAATATAACAGCAGGGTTTGATGCAAATGATTTTGAATTCATTGGTCACAAACACAGTAGTCTTTTCTTTCAACATTTATGAAGTTAACCTTTTATTCAAAGTACAAGTATTTAATTTTCATTATGCCCCCACAAAGTGGGAGGCATATAGAGTTATGTTCGTCTGTACGTACATTCCAAAGTCCTCCTAAACAATTAGGTGGATTCGTTTCAAACTTACACAGATGATCAAGCAGGATGTGTAGATGATCAGAAAGAAAGGATTTTTTCCTGCGACCATTTTTACCAGAGTTATGTCCCTTTGTTAATTTCAGTAATTAAATCTTGTGGCTTCAACTTCTCCTTAACTATAAGGCGGATTTCTTTCAAACTTGCATAGATGATCAAGCAGGATGTGTAGATGATCAGAAAGAAAGGATTTTTTACTGCAACCATTTTTACCAGAGTTATGACCCTTTGTTAATCTTAGTAATTAAATGTTGTGGCATCAACTCCTCATTAACTCTCTAAGGGATTTCTTTCAAAATTGCACAGATGATCAAGCAGGATGTGTAGATATATAAAGAAAAGATTCTTTCCACAGCCTTTTTAGCTCACCTGTCACGTAGTGACAAGGTCAGCTTTTGTGATCGCAATTCGTCTGGCGTCTGTCCGTCCGTCTGTCCGGTGTCCGTCCATAAACTTTTACTTTAAACGACATCTCCTCTTAAACCCCTGGGCCAAAGTTGATGAAACTTGCCACGGATGTTCCTTGCATGAAGCTCTTCCAAATTTGTTCAAAGAAATCAATTCCATGCAGAACTCTGGTTGCCATGGCAACCTAAAGGAAAAACTTTAAAAATCTTCTTCTCTGAAACCACAAGGCCTAGAGCTGAGATATTTGGTATAGAGCATCATCTAGTTACATTTTCTCCACAATAGCAGCTTAATTTTTTTTAAATTTTTGACTTGATTTTACCAAACTTGCACACAACTCTTGCAACCATTGAGCAGTTGTTGACAGGTGACAACCCAGGGTCCTATGGACCCTCTTGTTTACCAAAGTTATGGCCCTTTGTTATGCCCCCACAAAGTGGGAGGCATATAGAGTTGCACTCGTCCGTCCGACCGGATAAATTGGTACTTAGGTGGCTGTAGGGACAATAGGTAACTGTACATTTTCTTTGATGTCATTCATTCCGTAATGGGTTTATGTGGCTATTTCGGTTTATGTGGCTAAAAAGAACAATGGGGAGAACAAAAGGATAGCCACTTAAGTACCGATTTGTTAGGACGTCCGTCCGTACGTCCATACGTCTGTACATCCGTACGTCCGTACGTCCCCAAATCTTGTGGCATCAACTCCTCCTAAACTATAAGGCGGATTTCTTTCAAACTTGCACAGATGATCAAGCAGGATGTGTAGATGATCGTAAAGAAAGGATTTTTTCCTGCAACCATTTTTACCAGAGTTATGGTCCTTTGTTAATTTCAGTTATAAAATCTTGTGGCGTCAACTCCTCCTAAACTACAAGGCAGATTTCTTGCAAACTTGCACAGATGATGAAGCAGGATGTGTAGATAATCGTGGAGAAAGGATTTCTTCCTGTGACCATTTTTACCAGAGTTATGGCCCTTTGTTATATTCATTAATTAAATCTTGTGGCGTCAACTCCTCCAAAACTATAAGGCAGATTTCTTGCCAACTTGCACAGATGATGAAGCAGGATGTGTAGATGATCGTAAAGAAAGGATTTTTTCCTGCGACCATTTTTACCAGAGTTATGGCCCTTTGTTAATTTCAGTAATTAAATCTTGTGGCATCAACTCCTCCAAAACTATACGGCAGATTTCTTGCGAACTTGCACAGATGATGAAGCAGGATGTGTAGATGATCGTGAAGAAAGGATTTTTCCCTGCGACCATTTTACCAGAGTTATGGCCCTTTGTTAATTTCAGTAATTAAATCTTGTGGCATCAACTCCTCCTAAACTACAGGGCAGATTCCTTGCAAACATGCACAGATGATGAAGCAGGATGTGTAGATGATCGTGAAGAAAGGATTTTTTCCTGCGACTATTTTTACCAGAGTTATGGCCCTTTGTTTTTTTTTCAGTAATAATATCTTGTGGCATCAACTCCTCATTTACTTTTGGACAGATTTCTTTCTAACTTGCACACATGATCAAGATGGCTGGGTAGATGATCATAAAAAAAGATTATTTTCTGCTGCCATTTTTACCACAGTTATGGCCCTTTGTTTATTTCACTTACAAAATTTTGTGGCATCAACTTCACATTTTCTATTTGGCTGATTTCTTTCAAACTTGCACAGATGATTAGACATGATGTGAAGATTGTTGTAAAGGACATTGTCTTGCAACAATTTTCACCACAGTTATGGCCTTTTGTTTATGTTAGTTATTAAATTTTGTGGCACTTACTCCTCATTTACTAATCATGATCACCACATGTTGTTAAAACCTGGTACAAAATTTTGTAACAAATACTATTGCAGCAGTGGGGGCATCAGTGTCCTCTGGACACAGTCTATTTCAGTAATAAAATCTTGTGGCATCAACTCCTCATTTACTATTGGGCAGATTTCTTTCAAAACTTGCGTGATGATCAAGCTGGATGTGTAGATGATCATAAAGAAAAGATTTTTTTCCTCCTGTCATTTTTACCAGAGTTATGGCCCTTTGTTTATTTCACCTACAAATTTTTGTGGCATCTACTCCACATTTTCTATTTGGCTGATTTCTTTCAAACTTGCGCAGATGATTAGACATGATGTGTAGATTGCTGTAAAGGACATTGTCTTGCTACCATTTTCACCAGAGTTATGGCCCTTTGTTTATGTTCTTCAATAAATTTTGTGGCCTTTACTCCTCATTTACTAATCATGATCTCCAAATGTTGTTAATACCTGGTACACCATTTTGTTATAAATGTTGTTTCAGCAGTGGGGGCATCAGTGTCACGACACAGTCTAGTTTAAATTTCCTCTTTCAAAATGAGGTTGCTATGTCTTTGTTAATTTGCTCTATATTGTTTTCACAGAAGCAAATCACATTTTTCCAGTGCTTAATAACAAGATTTTACTGTACTTCAGGATACACGACGGACATGTCTTTATGACTTTCATGTGAAGCATGGTGGGAAGATGGTACCGTTTGCTGGCTGGGAAATGCCAGTACAGTACAAGGACTCAATATCGGACTCTCACAATAATGTACGCAATCAGGCTGGCATATTTGATGTGTCACACATGCTTCAAACCAAAATCAGTGGCAGAGACAGAGTACAGGTAAAAACGTGTACAAGAAACAATGATTTCCATTGGATGTTTTCATAATGAATACATGTACTTGTAACAATGATTTCCATTGGATGTTTTCATAATGATGCATATATACATAACAATGATTTCCATCATCATGAATACATGTACATATAACATTGATTTCTATTGAATGGTTTCACAGGCCTGCCAAATCTCCGGATTTTATCCGAAATCTCAGGATTTTGTGTTATTTCTCCGGATCTCCGGATTTATAGTTAAAATCTCCGGATTTCTATGAAATTGCCAAAATATAAATTAATTTAACATATTTTAAAAGTTGTGCAATGAACGTAATAGTTATTCTACTGCAGTCGCACATTTCCTGTTTATTACGAGAAACGAGAACGTGGCCGGTGACATGCTGCCTCAGTGCCTCAGGCACAACTAAACAATAACCGCGTGTCATAAACAAGGGCCTCGACGTACACCTGTCTTTATCTATTTTCCTTGCATGTTCATTCTAATATTGTCAAAAACAGATCTTATCAGGTTTAAGAGAAAGTTCTTTAGCCATTTCTAACAAAATCGTTAATATTCATTTATAAAATTCTTTAAAGAATATAATTATAAAGAAGAATATGTCAGAAAAATAAAAATCATCGTCATTATCATCGTCATCATGATCATCATGATCACAATCATAATTTTTGTTCAGTCACACTCATAGTGAACAACAACAATAAGACATTAACAACAACAACAACAACAAAATTATCATCGTTGTCACCATTATTGACATATTCAGAAAAAAATCTCCAGATTTTTAATAATGAAGTTTTGGCAGGCCTGATTTCATAATGAATACAGTTCATGGGAGTTACAGATTGTTAACACTTTACTGTATGAAAAAGCTTTGACATCTGATCTGGATCTACACTGTTTTCTTCTTGGTTAGAAATAATCTAATAAATCTAAAAATGAACAGTGTAGATCCTGATAAGATTGCATGGATGTGCTGGCTGGTCTGTATATACACTGTTTGCCCATGGAAAAGAGAGGTACTGGTACTCTTCAATTGTTGTGGTGTCAGTGGGTCTTTAATAAAGTTATCAGTCAGATGCATTAGATCTGAGACTAATACTTTCATAACATGGGTGCCATAGTTGGTTGTTAAAAATGATAAACATCTACCGTATTTGATCAGATTCCTTAATCTTTCACTCCATTGATATGCTTTTATCACATGGATAACTAGTGTAGATCCAGGTCAGTCGGCACATCTGTCATCTGATCAGGATCTATAATGGATGCCTCTTGGTAAGAAAAAACCTTACAAATCTAAATGCAAACAGTGTAGGTTCGCCCATGCGATATAAAAGGTATGTATGGAGTAAAGATTGACAGTAAAAACTTGAATATGAAAGTGGTGCTGTCCTTGAAAAAATAAAATGATACATGTAGTACAGAACACTGTGTTACGCAGTTTATAGAGAACCTGACAGTAGCAGACGTAAAAGGTCTCAAAGACAACCACGGAACATTGTCACTGTTTACCAACGATAATGGCGGGATCATTGACGATCTGATCATCAACAAAACAGATGAAGATTACCTCTATGTTGTCTCCAATGCTGGCTGTGCTGATAAGGATCTTCCACTAATGATGGTAAGCAGTATCTTCTCCAGGCTGTTCAAGTGCACTTAACCCTTTACTCTATACATACACATCTTTATGCATGTGTGACCAGTATAGATCCTGATCAGCTGGCACATCCATGCCATATGATTTTGATCTGCACTGGTCACCTCTAGGTCTGATATAAGCCAAAGAATCTAAAAACAAGAAGTGTACATCCTGATTGGAGGGTATGGATGTGCTGGCTGATCTGGATCTACACTGTTTGGCCATGCAATAAAGGTGTATCTATAGAGTAAAGGGTTAAATTGAAAGTACAGTCCAATCGTGATGACTTGAAGTGCTTGGGGTCCGCCCAATTAAATCGAGTTATCACGTGTCGAGTCATCGCATCTCAATACAAGTAATTTTTTGTACATGTATATAAATAACATCCGGGTGTTGTCATAATAATTTCGGATTGTGATAATTAGTAATCTTGATTGGGGTATTAATGGATTAATACGTCAATTGATTAATTACTTTTCATTAGTTCCTATATTTGATTGCATAAATGACAAACAATAATAAATAGTGGTAACTCTTCACGGAAACTTTGACAAACATGTAGTTTAAAATCCCACAGTTATTAGTTGCAGTTAGACTTTTACATGGGAAATCGGAATGCATATTTCAAACCAATGTTACAGTATTGTCTGTTATATTGAGTAGCGAGCGAATAATAATTGTCATGCCTTGAATAAGCAAATTAACGGTTTCATAATGGGTTCATGGTTTACAAAATTCATTTAAAATTACTGAGACGTGGATAATGGCCTAGTTATAGTATCCAGTCGAAGGTGTGAAAATATTGTGGGACATATATTGAGTCATCGCGATGTTAATCAACTAAATGAAGAAGTAAACCAGAATTTTTAATGTCATAAAGTATTATGTTAACGTTGGTAATAACTGCATTTCAGAACCGTGCAGCCAGTTTTCGACATGATGGTTTAGATGTAAAGGTTGAGGTCATCTGTAATGGTCTTATAGCTCTGCAAGGTACAATAAGATTTGATCTTATATTACGATGGCCTGATATCAAAACCTCTGGAGGTTTTGAACTTATGAAATATCCACCAATCAAAATTATGTTATTTCAACAGATGACTACTTTAAGGTTTTAGAACTGTAATATTTCCGCCAAACATCGACTTATGCCGTCACTAATTCGTTTTTTTTCGGAACGCCGATTCGTACCTTTCCGGTTGATACTATTATTCGTAAAAGGAGTCTACTCTTTAGGTGTTTCCGCGATTATGACATTATTAATAACTAAATCAAATAATAACAAAGTGCGGATATAAAATTAATGTAAAGTAAACAAATATTTTCATAACAAATACTCAAAATAAGTCTATAGACGAACAACACTCAGTAATGAATAGAGATTATATGAAATTGACCACCGTATGATCAATCCTCCGTGGCCTAATGGTAACGCTCAGAGATCTTCATTTGACGGACCCGGGTTCAATCCTCGGGAGAGGAACCCTTTTTTTTCCTTTTTCTTCTTTTTTTTTTTTAAATTATTGTGAGGAAATTTTTGGAGAAAATAGTATAATCAATAGGTTTAAAATTCGGAAATAATTGTTATTCTTCATCTTCATTTAGTAGCCACGAAAACTGAAATATTGTAATGATATTATTATAAAATACTGACTCTTTTATAATACAGCAACAGAATCACGATATGAAACTAAAATGCTTATGGAATCTGTACTTTCATTTAGGAAAATGTTGCTATTTTATTGTTTCTATAATTGAACAGTAATTTTGTGATACTTGTCTTATAAAACTAATTTTATGTGTTTGCACGATGATTTTTTCCTTTAAAAGAATGCTTTGGTTGCTATGGTTACGGTTGCCAAAATTACTTTTTTGAGTTTAAATGTTAACCAGCATAGCTGATTGTTTGCGTATTTCTTGTTTTTCAAAAAATTTGAGGGGGTATAAAAAAATCACCATTCGTAAACCAAGCCCTTTGGTTTTTGTGGTTTTTAACCGTTTGGTCTGGGCCATAGGTACCTATTTTGTAGGCCAATAAAATGAAAACGAAGATGGTGAGGTGCTCTTTTCTTTTAATTATTTGATTCTATACACATAGCAGATAAATTTAATGTATAACACAATTATTTTACTGCATTAAACATGCACAAAAATTACAGATAAAAACTTGCTTAATTTTTGCAGATTGGAAAAATGTGCATTTCCGAAAATGGGGTACACTTTAAAAAAGTCAATTTATAAAGTGTTAGAAATAAATTCTTAACATAATGCTTGTTTTTTACTGTTCAGATATGATGTCCTTAAACAATGAGCCTGTATTTTACAAAATTTTACAAGGTTTCAAATAAATAGAGATGAATTTAGCTTCTAGTATGTTTGATTTTACAGCCCATTTTCCGAAACAGAGGGTCCCCTTCTAAAACACTAAATTTCTCGAGTTACGCACGGTAAATGTTTTTTAAAAATCGCGTTTAGATGTCTAAATGGATGTACTTGGAAATGAAAACAACAAAATCTCAATCTGCAAAAGTGCATATTACAGTTCTAAAACCTTAAATCTTTCTCATTGGCATACAGCTGCGATATTTTGATATATTTGGCACTAGTTTTTCTGTGTTCTCGCATTGCCAAAATAAAATTTGGCCGACATGAGGTTTTGATATTTCTTTGGACATTATGATGCCCCCACAAAGTGGGAGGCATATAGAGTTGCACTCGTCCGTCCGAACGTCCGTCCGAACGTCCGTCCGTATGTCCCCAAATCTTGTGGCATCAACTCCTCCTAAACTATAAGGCGGATTTCTTTCAAACTTGCACAGATGATCAAGCAGGATGTGTAGATGATCATAAAGAAAGGATTTTTTTCCTGCGACCATTTTTACCAGAGTTATGGCCCTTTGTTAATTTCTGTTATAAAATCTTGTGGCGTCAACTCCTCCTAAACTACAAGGCAGATTTCTTGCAAACTTGCACAGATGATGAAGCAGGATGTGTACATAATCATGGAGAAAGGATTTCTTCCTGCGACCATTTTTACCAGAGTTATGGCCCTTTGTTATATTCATTAATTAAATCTTGTGGCGTCAACTCCTCCAAAACTATAATGCAGATTTCTTGCAAACTTGCACAGATGATGAAGCAGGATGTGTTGATGATCGTAAAGAAAGGATTTTTTCCTGCGACCATTTTTACCAGAGTTATGGCCCTTTGTTAATTTCAGTAATTAAATCTTGTGGCATCAACTCCTCCTAAACTACTAGGGGGATTTCTTGCAAACTTGCACAGATGATGAAGCAGGATGTGTAGATGATTGTGAAGAAAGGATTTTTCCCTGCGACCATTTTTACCAGAGTTATGACCCTTTGTTAATTTCAGTAATTAAATCTTGTGGCGTCATTTTCTCCTAAACTACAAGGGGGATTTCTTGCAAACTTGCACAGATGATGAAGCAAGATGTGTAGATGATCGTGAAGAAAGGATTTTTTCGTGCGACCATTTTTACCAGAGTTATGGCTCATTGTTTTTTTCAGTAATAATATCTTGTGGCATTAACTCCACATTTACTTTTGGACAGATTTCTTTATAACTTGCACACATTATCAAGCTGGATGGGTAGATGATCATAAAGAAAAGATTTTTTCCTGCTGCCATTTTTACCACAGTTATGGCCCTTTGTTTATTTCACTTACAAAATTTTGTGGCATCAACTCCACATTTTCTATTTAGCTGATTTCTTTCAAACTTGCACAGATGATTAGACATGATGTGAAGATTGTTGTAAAGGACATTGTCTTGCAACAATTTTCACCAGAGTTATGGCCCTTCGTTTATGTTAGTTATTAAATTTTGTGGCACTTACTCCTCATTTACTAATCATGATCACCACATGTTGTTAATACCATTGTAACAAATGTTGTTGCAGCAGTGGGGGCATCAGTGTCCTGAGGACACAGTCTAGTTTAACACATTTTTGGGTTTAAAAAGAATTTAGATCACTTTTATATCTTTTTGACATGTCAACAAGGTAATAAATACAGTTATTCAAGATGAAACAGAATGTAAGAAGTGCAAAAATGTCTAACGGATATAAGTGCATCAGAGGGGTGCAATACTTGATAGAACTTCAGGATACTAGAATATAAGATTCCTGATAGTGTTGTCAGTTCAGTTCATGTTCAAAATAGTATTTAACTCAACATTCATCTTTATCTAGTATCAGTGTACACCCTTATTGAACTCACTTATAGTTAAAAGTGTTTTGTATTCCTGATGAAATTCACTAGAAACCAGTCTCAAATCTCAAGCGTATGATTGGCTCAAAAGAAGACTAGAAATCTCCATTTAGCCATTTATATGCTTGAGATATTAGAAACCAATCTCACAACTTAAGGTATGACCATCCTAATGAATACCTATATCAAGAAGAGTATCCAAGGGAGGTAACTATAGTAGTAAGTTAGGATAGATTTCTATCACCCAGGAGGACCGGGGTTCAAATCCCACTGGAACCTAATTTTTTTTGTAAGCCTAGAGCTTAAATAATTGGCATATTTCTTTTTTTTCCTGTATAATTCTGTCATTGAAAATAAAATTCTCATGATTTAAACTAAAATAAGCAAAATAATCAAGATTAAAGGGGTTTTCGCTATCAGAATAGTGTTTATTCAAGTCATCAATTTGAAAATTTCTAAAACTGGACGGTAAACTTCTCTGAAATTTTGTATAAATTTTGTTTAAGGTATATAGTTAAAAAATGGTAAATTTTTGTATATTGCACCAATCAGCATTTTGCACAATTTTCATTAATTTAGTCTCGTGAAATATAAAAAAATGCATTTTTAAAATTTATTTGGTCAAAAAATGTCATTTTAAGATAAATTATGTATTTATATATTATATCTTAAATTGGTTTAGTGAAATATAACATATTTTGGATAAACTGTAAAAAATAAGGGTTGAATTTATCAATAACAAAAAAAATTGTCACCGATTAAAGAATTTGGATACTTTCACGTTTTTTCTCACTTTTTTAAATAAAAAAAGCTAAAAATCTCAAAAACTACACGGTGAAAATCATTAAAATTTTGCATACAAGTCAGTGGTATGAATCAGTTGATGAAAAAATAATCAGATGTTGGATTCTTAATAGTGCCCATTAGGATGGTCATACCTTAAGCATCTGATTGGATGAAATAGGAACTAGACATGCCCATTTCAGCCAATCATGTGCTTGAGATTTAAGACCAGTCTCCAATCTTAGTTTTATGATCTTGGGCCCATGTATCAGTGCATTTAATAACTGTAGCATTTATAGATTGTTTGCTTTATCTCACAGACTTAAGATAATTTTCCAACTTATTGCCTGACAGGACCAAAGATGGTAAAAGTTTTACAGCCTGGTTTGCCATTCGATTTGAGTGAACTTCCATTTATGACAACTTGTATGTCTACAGTATTTGGTATTGAGAATTGCAGAGTGACACGATGTGGTTATACAGGGGAAGATGGAGTGGAGGTTAGTCATATTCTACAGTCAGATGTTTATTATACCCCCACAAACGAAGTTTGAGGGGGTATATAGGAGTGAGCTTGTCGGTCGGTCTGTCGGTCGGTCGATCAGATTCTTCGTTTCCAGATGATAACTCATGAAAGGCTTGACAGTTTTAAATAATTTTTGGTACACAGGTGTAACATCATAAGATACAGGTCAAGTTTTAGGGCTGGTGGGGTCAGTGTCAAGGTCACTGTTACTAAAAATAGAAAAATGCTTTTCGGACGATAACTCCTGAAAGGCATCAAATACAACATACAGATCAGGTTCGACTTTTGGGCTGTTAGGGTCAATGTCAAGGTCAGATGGTTTCCGGATAACTCATGAAATACTTCACAAATCCTTTTTGGGGTCATAGATGTATCATCAGAAGATACAAGTTGAGTTTGACTTTGGGGCCTGTGGGGTCAATGTCAAGGTCACTGTAACTTAAAAATAGAAAAACTCTTTCTGGACAATAACTTCTGGACAAATACTTCATAGATTTAATTATTTTTTGGGACACAGATGTAACGTTACAAGATACAGGTTAGGTTTGACTTCGGGGCCTGTGGGTTCAAGGTCAAGGTCACAGTAATTTTAACTCCTAAACTTCATTTCCACTCAGTAACTGTAGCTTAGAATGAAATTCTTGAATGAAATATGGTGTATTGGTGGTTTCTGTGAAGATGACTTTCGGAATTGAAAGTAAGGCCTGTGGGGTCAAGGTCACTGTTACTAAAAATAGAACTTTAGTTCGGAATGAGATATTGTGATGAAAATTGCCAAATAGGTAGTGTCTGTGAAGACGAAACTTGGTATTAAAATGGGCCTGGTGGGGTCAAGGTCACTGTTCACTGTTACTAAAAATAGAAAAAATAGTTTCTGGATGATTTCTAATGAAAGGCTTCACATATTTTAACATTTTTTGGCACACATGGATTCTAAGAATTCCCAGTTCAAGTATCAAGCACACATGTGGGGGTATTTAATCACTTCAGCGATAATTCTAGTTATTGATATGTTGACATAAAATATTTATTGGCTCGTCCAGTATGGTTTTATAATCTCATCCAATACGAAACCCTTATTTTACAGTCCAATCTAAAATGGCTCATTTATTCTGTACCCAATTTTTTTTCTGACCAAGATCTTTACACATATAAATTGAAAACCCTCAAATAGTGAAGGAAGTTTGATGATCCTCATAATGCTTCAAAACAAATCACAAAAAATTAGACTCTTAAACACAAAATTATATGGAATGTATATTTTGATACTTTTTATGTTATACAGTCTTTATCATTGATGTTAGTTAGGTTTTTTAATGGAAATTGTATTGTATTGTTCGAGAAGAAACAAAAACATGAATTTGTTTCCAATATTATCATATAATGGACTGTCACAAAGTAAAAATGGAAAGTGCCAATCTATTGTAAAAATTCGATATAGAATAAAAAGTTTACTATTTTATTAACTTAACTTAAATTGGATATAGACTGCCAGCATCGCTTGTAAAGCCACCAGCAGATGTCCTGACTTGTAAGCTGTTTAAGTGTCACCATTGTATTTTTTATTGTATTCAGTTTTCTCTTGTTTTAAATTTCAATTTCATATAATATATCCCTTTACTCCCTGAGATATGATTAATCCCAAGGGTGTACAGTGTAGATCCAAATCAGCCACCATATCTGTTCCTTCTGATTAGGATCTGCATTGTTGCTTTTAGAATTATTAGGTTATTTCTCAACCAAGAAGCAAACAGTGTAGATTCAGATCCTATGGCACATATGTTATTTTTACCGGGAAATGCATAATAAGTAATGTCGGCTGCTCAACTTTATAACATCATTTCAAGAATTGATGTCAAATGCCGAATGTACCTTTCCCCTTGATGCGCCCCATATAGCTTTAAGTTCTTGTTGAGCTAAACTGAAATTAATAATATCTTTTTAAACCCACTAAAACTTAACAGATTTCAGTAAGTCCACAACAGGCACAAAATCTCGTGGAGCATCTACTACACTCGTGTAAAGATGTTGATGTTAGGATGACAGGTCTAGGTGCTAGAGACAGCTTGAGACTAGAAGCAGGGCTGTGTCTGTATGGAAATGATATAGATGAAACCACTACACCTATAGAGGCAACTTTAGCATGGACCATAGGTAAATGGAATAAGTCTTTACCCCATGGAATATGGCTGTTATCCGTAGGCAGACCATGTCCATCCAGATCTGTGCCATCTGATCAGGATCTACATTGTTCGCATTTTGATTCATTGGGTTATACCTGACCTAGAAGAGGATAGTGTAGATCCTGATCAGATGGTACAGATGTGCCAGCTGATCTTGCTCCATAGACTTGATGCATAACTTTGAAATTGCTTGGGATTTTAACTTCAAATTTGGGTTACATATTCACCACCTTGATCTATGTCATAACCAACAAGACCAAAAACTCTGCTGCAGACATTTTTTGTGACCCCTTTCCACTAAGATTTCGTATCAATTTTTTTATTCAGTTGGCAAATAACATTATTTTAGTGATCAATATCAACCCTAAAATAAAATTTTCTCATCATCATGATAATTTATTTTTTAACAAGACACCTATCTCCTCTGAAAATAATCCACAGTTATGCCCCTTTTTCACTTCATGTTTTCTTAAATACTTAAGCAGTGGGCCTATATCTTTTAATTAATTAAAAGATTGATGTGAAACTTAAATTAAATATTCAGTATCATGAACTTCTTCATTTGCAACAAATCTTGTAATTCTTTTAAACAATTTTCACAGTTATCCCCCTTTCACTCAATATTTTATTGAAGTTTAATGCAAATGACCTGTATCTTAAAAATTACTCAGATGATTAATATGGAAATTAAATATCACTCATTTTGACCTGTTTCATCTTCAGCAAGACCTTTTAGTTCCAAAGTGTGTGAGGCAGTTATGCCTCTTTTTCAATAGAGTTTTATATTAGAGCAATTTATATGAAAACTTAAAACCAATGACCTATTTTATTTTCAAAATGTTCCATAACTCTTCAAAAATTGTTTTTTTAAGTTTTTCCCCATTTTACTTAGAATATATGGTAAATTAAGACATAAACTGTCTAATAAATGTTTTAGAGACTTATGGCATATATTTTATAACAATTTATCATCAGAATTTACTAAAAAAAAAATTCAAATAGCTGTTGCATGATATTACACTGATTTTAGCTAGCCTTCTTAGATTTCCTAACCGATGAAGTCAATAACATTGTACACATTCCCTTCCAGGTAAGCGTCGCAAGGATGAGGGTGGTTTTCCAGGTGCTGGTATAATCCTCAGGCAGTTGAAGACTAAGCCGAAACAGCGCCGAGTCGGATTCTTGTCAACAGGACCCCCTGCTAGAGGTAGAGCTTGTATACGTCTGTGCCCAACATCATAAAACTAAATCTGGAGATCAGTCTCAAATCCCAAGCATTTGATTGGCTGAAAAGGTGACCAGTCTTTATTTCAGCCAGTAAGATGCTTGAGATTTGAGACTGGTCTCCAATCTTGGTTTTATGAACTTGGGCCCTGTTTGTTTTGTGTCATTGCATGGTGTTGTCTGTCGGGCAGTTTTTCTGTCCATTTGTTTGATATCAGTGGTTTTCAATTGAGGAATTGTAGGAAATTTGAAATAAAACTTGTTTGAAATTTGGTCATGGTCAGTAGATAAGCCCTACTCGTTTTGGGTCAAAAAGCAAAGGAGTGTGGTGAATTTACATCTGAAATGCACACATTCATTGCCAATTAATTTAGTTATACCACCTTTTGCAGTGACAGACAAACTCGCGAATGTTTGTTAAAGTACTGTTAATTGTTAGAAGTTAAGCTTATCAATGTTTGTGTTTTGTTACAGATATTACTGAATGATTCATCTGCTGAAATGAGTTACAGTTAATGAGTTATCGAAACCAAATTTATTCTATGAGAAATTAATAAAACAAACATTGAGAAATGCACACATTGCAAACAGTATTTATGTTTGATGCTTGCAAAAAATGATGCATACCTTAGACTATTGTATTTTTGTACAGAACAAAAGTTTTCATTAAAGAATTGCCCAACAGTAAGTGTCTTACTGACAGTGACAAAGGATGGTAATTGATATTAAAGAAGTATATTTTAGTCTAGGATTTGAAACATGTAGATTGGATAAATAATCCACTTTATTTCTGTCACAAACACTAGTGCTTGGATGTTTTGAACTGTGTCACTTTTATGCTGAACACATGATGGTATTCCATATCAAAGATGCTGACTGATTGTCTGTATGAAATAATTTGTTGGTGTAAATTGATGGTACTAATCATACAACACCTCAGATATCTAGAATAATGAATATTTACACTTCAACTCCATCTTCTACAATGAAGAATTATTCATCTAACAAATCATAATTCCTGATGGTACACAGTGTGATGTATTACTTTATAAGGCTTGGCTACACTAGAAGCTGCTCACAATTTATTTGACTATGTACAATTTTTTGATGTGTGAGGTTGATGTGCATTCTTGTTTTGCCACAAGTTGCTTCAAAAACTATGCCATCGTTCACTTTGTCATCAGTGTTGCTGTTCCAACAGCCATTAAAGAAACATAATATTGATAACTGTAATATCACAGTTCTGCTTCTGGTGCCCAAATTAAAACTATCAATTAACTGTTTTCTATAACCAAATTAAAAACCTTAAATATTAATTCAATCCTTAAATGGTTAAAGATTACTGAATCTCAACCATTTTGATTCCATTGCAAGCCTATAGTGTAACAGTGAATTTTGTTGCTAAAATTTATTGGTTTCTTTTTTCATTATAACTATGAAATCATTTAGTTAATTTCTCTGCTGTCTAAAATAATTACCGGCCACAATTTCGGACATGATTTGGCACAATGGCAATCATAACTTAAACACAACTATTGATTATTTAGGAAAGTAGGGTATACCGTATAATGGGCTATTTTGGTGACCGAAAATTGATGTGATTATCCCATAATTTGAATTTTCGCGGTTGTAATTTTAGCGCACTATGGGATATACTATTAACCTAGAACATAAAGAAACAGTAACGGCAGTACTTTGCAGTCCAGCAATATAGTGCACTTTGTGAAAGTTAAGTTGGGAATCTTTGGCATTTATCATTTTAGCGAATTCATGGCGACACGAAAATAGCAAAAAAATAATGCTTGCAAAAAAAACAACATTATACCGTATTTTTGTGCAGAAAAAATGAGTGAGAAAAATATAATGCTGTTCACTAGTTTAGATTCTTTTATGTAACAGATTTCACTAAGACCTGGTTTCTCAGCCCTGAACCTGTTTAAGTGTTGGGTACCCATGTGAAGTATTCATCATTGTCAGTAATAGCTCTAGATTTAACCTTTTACTCCATGGAGACTAATTATCTCCAGTGTGCGACCAGCGTAAATTCAAATTGGCCTGCACATTAGTGTAGTCAATTATGATCTATGATGTTCTCTTCTTAGTCAGAAATAATCTAATGAATTGAAAAGAAAATTGTTTAGATCCAAATCACATTGTTCAGAAGTGTTTGCTTGTTGGTTTTAGGATTTAATTTGCCAGCTAGCCAACTAAATAAGAATGTTTGTTCAACTAAATAAGAGTGTTCTAATTGTAAACAAATAGGTTTCACAATTAAAATGTGAGGTTTCACGGTTGAAATTAAAGACATCGGATTCAATAGTTCAGAAAAAGTTTTATAACGATCAAACATTTATCACCAAGCGTGCACATAATGTTTGTTTTTATTAAGTCTTACCTTTCATTTAGTATGAAGGTCAGCTGTAGAGCGATAAAAAAACCCACTGTATTTCCTAATCAATTATGGTTGAAATAATTGAAGTATTTGTTGATGTGAAGTGTAAATACAGATGATATTTGAATTAAGTAACAATTTTAAATCATGCAGGGCCAAATTCTACATCAGCAGATGGGCATTGTTTAGTAAAATGAAAAACATTCGATTCATATTTAATTGAATATAATTCTCAATATCTGGCAAAGCCCAGCTGACTATTATATGACTTTCTCATTGAGTTGTTTTCTGTTCCGCTGGACACATTGTTATTGCAAAGGAATAATTTGTGCATGTTCTAAGATGGAAGTAAGACCTACTCAAATGACAGGAAACCCAGGTTAGGCAATAGAAAAAAAAAATATGTCCAAAACCACCCGCCCCAAAAAAATTTATTGGTAAAAAGATCCAAACATATTCTGTTCCGGACAGAACGGGGTTTAAGACCATCCCGAAATACCTTCTTAAGGTATTTCGTTAATAAAAAATAAAAATTAAAAAGTGCCCACCCGCCCCTTTTTTCCCAAAATCCGGATGAGAATCTAATAATTTTTTTTCTCTGGCCTTACCTTGAATTGCTACTCCAAGAAAGTGCCCCATTAAATTTTATTACTGTACAGTAATGTAATGTAGACCCAAGGGTAGATTCCATGAGATTGCATCGGTTAATCATAATCAAAATGAACCCGATTTCTGGAAATCTTGCATCTGACTGAGTTGTGTATGTATGTTTACCTGAATAAATTATATATTTGATTATGATTAACCGATGCAATCTCATGGACAGCCTTAATTTTAAACTTACTTGCAGAAATCCCCACGAAAATTAACTTCCTGGCAAAAATCCCTATGAAAATTAAATATTGCTACTCAAAAGGGGGTTTGGGAAACCCGATGAACCCCCTCTAGATCCACTCCTGCAAAATGTCAGCAGGTTGGAGTGACTATTTGTTTTAGATTTTTGATCCATTGTCTTAGATTTTGATCAGAATAACAAGAGAATGAATTCCCAGATGTAATGCAAAACATCACTGAGAATACATGATGTTCCAGGTCTTTGGTAAGAATTGTAATGATTTTAGACATCCAATGTTCGATTACATGTTAAGTGCCACAGCCACTCAAGATCGAATGAAAACAGGCAATCTCTAATTTAATTAACATGCTTTTCCTAGTAAAATTGATTCTTCAGTGCAATGAATTCTTATTCTGACAGTTATTGTTGTTTTATTGGCCTTGGATGAGAAGACCAGATTCTAACATGCTTTAATGGTACCTTCTGTGGTTGTTAAATGTTAGCTGACTAGATTGGTAGGCAAGGCTTCAGACAATCTGTATTGAGTTAAAAGGGAAAAACAGAGATTGTAAACCAGTCGGTAACTAGAAGCAGCTTGGTTGAAATCTAACCCAGTCTAATAACCAATACACCAATCACAATTTAGAATTTTGAGATTAATCACCAAAATGGGGCAATGTTGTCCCAGGAAAAGGTACCTTTGGAAAGTTGATGTTACCGTAGTCGCTCATGTAATCGCCGCACTTTTTCCCCCGATTTTATCGTTAAGAAGTTGGGGGTGCTGCCATTCCATAGGTGTAAGGCCTTAGCACATTTTTTCTAGAACGATTCTGTCGATTTTTGGGATGCCATGCGTTTACCTTATGATTTTATTACATGAGCTCTCTAAATAGGAAGTTGACGGACGATATGAACGAGGTTGCGCCGTTGTATGCTTTGTCGGTAGCGATCTAATTTAATTAATATTTTTTTTGTTTAAAAATCATTATAATATTAAAACACTAACCAACGTGAACATATTCCATAATTTAAAAATTAAGTTCCAAGTTTAATCTCGTATCATATTTCAGAATTTTTGCATCATCAAACAATTTCAGCCAGCTAAAATGTCACGTGCACACTACCATGCAGATCAAAGGATTTCATAGCAATGCCGATAAAACAAGACAGCCTTGATACGAGCCGACAATTTCTTTGAAGTTGTATTTCATAGACAGGAAATATCGACCATATAACCTGTCATTAAAACGTAACCTCCATATGAAATAAACAGGACGGTTGATCAAAGAAAAATGTATATATATGAACTACGGGTTTTTTAAAACAAGTTTGTAAAATTACCGGTGCATGTATACGGAAATATTTAAACTTAAACGGATTTTTTATTTCTATGAAAATAAAATCTTTTAAAGTTCAAGGTCTATTCATACGTAACTAAGAATCACAATCATTGGTACAAGTTTGTACATCACCTGTTACTGTTAGTTGTCACTAAGTGACACGTTATTCTCTTCTGTCAGAGCCGCTAATTGACAAGTTATTCTCACCTGTCCGCTGGGACTCCAGAGAAGACGGTGACATGTTGAGAAGGTGCGAAATATCTTGTAAAACACTTGACATTCGAGGGGACATAAGTTGCTCAATTTTCCTTTAAAAACCTGCCTACCAAGATCAAACAAATAATTATCTCAAAATGTAAAACATAGCGTATCTCTCTTATTGTCACTCTGACCTCACATTCATATTGTCGAATACCTAAAATTGTCATAGGTCCTGTCTACAAATGGTACCCAGCAAAGGAAAAGTTAGCAGTAATAGCGTATGCTGAAGCCCACGGACAGCGACAGCGGTGACAGCGAATTTGAGAGTTTCGACGAGTCCGACGAGAATTTAGATACTGTATTACTTCACTGCCCTTAACAAGGCCCCTCGGGGCATCACAAATATTCAAGAAGGAATTAATTTTTGTCCGAATAAATCCACGTCAATATTAAATTAATAGTAATTATAATGCGCTATTTTTTCAACGATTCTCAGTACGTTACTGAACGACCGTCATTGTCTTTATCGTTTACGCGGTATTAACGTTGTTACCTCCCCTTGTTTCTCTTTCCATTTTGCAAAATGGCCGTTGATAGATTTTTACTGTCATTTTATGGGAAAAAAGCGGGTCCACGGGTCGAACCGTTATGTTGGATTTCGCGATTTGCGGATCGCAATATAGCGGAGCTCCACTGTATCAACTGTGTGGCCTTTACATTGAATTAGGATTTTTCTTCAATTTTTCGGACATTTTGGGGGTGCGGCAATTAGACAGGTGCGACCATTACATGAGCGACTACGGTAGTTATTGAAAAGACGTCATAAAGTTAAGCAGACATTTCTTATTTTGCATTTCGTGGTAAAATCAAAATCTCTTACAGTTTCTAGGAAACAATAGATTATAGGTTCTTTCCAAATATTGTAATACATGTAACTAAAATGTCAAAACATATCACAGGAGACCATGTTTTCAAAGATGTGCCCCTTGTGTTAGGTTCCCTATTTAAAACCTCAGTTTTCTGTGATGACTGGACCAAAGATGTCATGTCACAGGACATTTTCATCCAATGTTTGTTAACGAGGGGAATTATAAGGTGGAAAAAAAAATCAAGTTTGATTAATAAATATACAATGTATTTTCAATTTTGAGACCAGCAAGGGATCAATATTCAGTAACTTGAGAGTATGCACAACTTACGTAAATCAGCTGAAAAGAATTTGCATATTGAAGACAGTGCTGTCCTTGAACACATAGCCATAAATCTTCATATAATTTCAGGGCTTTTCATCCTTATATAATAGCAGCCTGTGAAAGGCCTCTTCCCAATCCAAAAATATATTATTTTTTCCCAACTGTGGCAGAGATTCTTCCCAAAATGCTAGGTAAGACATCCAAAAATAGATCAAAATCCTCTTAAGGGGGTTTGAAAACTGAAGTCTGAAAAAAAGTGCTTTAAAAAATTTAATGCAAGTAAAAAATACTTATTACTATTCAAATTTATAAACTATTACCCATCTTTCAATGAATTTTGTTTTCCCAAAATAAACAATTATTGCGCATAAATTTCCCAATTTGAAAGGCCTGGGCCTCTTCCCAATTTTCTGATGAAAAGCCCGGAATTTGAATTATGTCACGTGAAAAAGGCATATATTTCATGCAAAAAAAAGGGAAGTAACAACGTTAATAAGAGTATGTCAGTAGGAACTGAATATCATGCTGTTAAACATTGTAAGCAGAATTTAAACAAATGAAAACAAGAGAATTTATTAATTCTGACAAACTTTGACATAAAATGATGGAAAATGAGATTATTCGCTGATTTTTCTGAAATCTAGAACTTGTATAGTAGTTGAACTGTTAAAATTCATTGAAAACATGTAATTGTGTGTTATTGTGATAAGTGTGACAATCTTATGTACACAAAACTCAATTATTTTACAATTTAATGTCCACAAAAATCAATTTTTTTACAATTTAATGTCCACAAAAAAAATATGTTCCAGTATGCTGAGAAATGTGTCACTTATAACTTCCTATAATACCCAGGTGTTCGGTCACTTTCTGGCATCCTACAGGGGCTGTTGTACATCATTTGAGAAACCATTTATGTGAGCAAGATCATCCATAATGAGTGTGACAGCATCATCATCCCACTGTACCTCACCTGTAGGCATACTGTACTGAAACCATTTGGCTACACGGAGGAGATTTTCAAAGAGATGTTTTCTCTTTTCTTCGTTTATACCCTGAATTATTTCAAAGACAGTTTTATTGTAACGTGTCAGTACTTTTTCTTCAATTGTGTAACTAAACAGGTTATAGTTGAGATGTCTTTCAAAAGGATACACAGTTTTGTAAGCTCCGGAGATGAATATAGGAATACAGCCACTAAGAATTGAATCGTAAATGGATTTACGTGTCGGAGAGTCTCCCGGGGGTTGTAAACAAAACACAGACTTTCTCATCCAGGGTATTGTTGTTGTTCTATGATCCTCGACACACTCGCGGGTGATCAGCATGATTTGTTGGTAATTTGTTTCTCCATCTGTAGACCTGTTTAGATAGTCCTTTAAAAATTCATCAGGTCCTTTCTGTGTTTGAATTTTGAATTGGTCAAGAAGTTGTGCTCGGAAGTGATTGCTACGACGTGTACCCGCTGCTAGAAACAGTGTCACTTTTCTTGTAGATAGAGCAGGAACTTGTAATTTAAACTTGCTTTCAGAGAGATTTCTAAGCCCGCTGTGATATTCAAATAAATATGAATGCTTGACGTCATTAATGAAATGCACGTATGCAGGGTATGGGGCAACAATAATAGAATTTCCATACATGTTGTTTCGGGCCCAGTAGGGGTTGGATTCTTTTTCTATTGCAATAAATGTTATATTTTTTGTATCTGGATGTTTAAGTGTTGTGCACATCTGAGAACCTTGTTCTCGCTGGATTTTTGACAGAGTGGAAAAATGAGGTTTACCACTATGAAAATACTTGGCCTCTTTAGTCCTCAAGTGTTGGAATAGACCATCAACAAATTCTTCTGAATTATCTCTGAAGGTCAGGCAGTTCAGACCAGTATAAGCTGGAATGTAGAACATATCCGCTTTATCTGGGTCAGCTGTTCTGTATGGGCTGTGTAACAGTTTATAATGTATGATCACTTCCAGTGCAAATTGATGAGTGTTTCTAACACTATATATTCCATCAGGTTGTGTTCCTTGAGAAAAGAGTTGCTTCCCTTCCCTGTTATATTCATAGAGCTCTTCTCCTGTTCCGCAGAAGTCTAAATTGTAACAGTATGAGAATTGTCTTTCACTGGACATAAGATTATGAACATCTGTATTGAACTTTGATGGTAAATTGTAAATAAAAAATTTGAATGGAGTTTTCAAATTAGATGGGTCCACTCTAGGTGTGCAGTTCTTGGTTATCTCCCTTTTGAAAACACCTAAGGCTGGTACTTGCCCTATTTTCTTGTCAGAATGCTGTTTTTGATGGAGTTGATTGTGGTTGTTGTTGAGAAAAATGGCTGCTGACCTCGAGGAAAAATAGCTGAAATTATAATAATATAGCAGGTCAGATGATACACATAGATATATAAAATACTTCACTTGTAGAGTTGTCTTTGAAATGTATTGCATGTTATTTAAGCTATAGGTAACACTATTCAGTTTAAATTAACATTAACAATAGTATACAATGGCTTATTTTGTAAACCTTTTTGTAGCAAATGATAGAAATTTAATAATGTGACAGTTCAGTTACAAGTTAGAGCTCAGTTAGCAGGTGTGCAAGCACTCTAGAGGAAGTAAAAAGCAAAAACAAAAATCAACAATAACTACAAATGAGACTTTAGTTGGACTTTTGCATAAAAAAATTCTAAAAATAATGTTGCTGTTCTTTTGTACAGAATGGCAGAAATCAGCCACCATAATAAACCCTTTCCTTCATAGATACACCTTTATTGCGTTGGTGAGCTGTTTAGATCCAGATCAGAACCCTTTCCTTCATAGAAATACCATTATTACGTTGGCTAACAGTTTAGATCCATATCAGCCGGCACATCCTTGCTGTCTTATCAGGAACTAACTGACCAAAATGTGACCAGTGCAGATCCTGGTCAGACGGCATGGATGTGCTGGCTGATCTGGATCTACACTGGTTGCACATGCATAAAAATATGTATATATAGAGGAAAGGGTGAAGTTCTATGGGTAGGCAAAAAATTTGCCTTAACTTGTTCCAACAATAGTCATTTGTTAGGAGGTATTTCATATAAGAAAAAAACTATTATGCCAAGTTTTGTAAATGAATTGAACATCAAATAAAGGTATAAATGCCCTAGAATAGAAAAGTGTTTCATTTTTCTTCTCAGTTGTTTAAACAATTATGATTCAGCTGTTTGCAAGTTACTATGAACACATAGTTTTCATTTATTAACTGTAAACTACAATTATTTAATTTGAGGTCTTCATTTTCAACTTCACATACCACAATTATAGTCAAACTTGAGAACACTGTGGACCCAAGTTGTATTGCACATTCTGTGTAGACTGATAATTAGTGTCTACATGAGTTGCTGTTCAGTCATATTTACACTCTTTTTGAACTTTTATGCAATGAAGTTGTTTGTAGAGATTGTTTTCATTTAGCAATAAGTACATTTACATCAGTGATGCTTCAGTTAAAGCTGCTTACAAATCCTGAACTGTGCACAATTTTTTTGTCTTTTGATACCATTACCTTTTGCCATGTGTTATGCAAAAACATAATCATCGTTAATTTTGCTTTGTTCCAGCAGCTATTCCAAAAAAGCTGTGTTTCGCATACTTTCCAACATTTTTGTTAGAATTAAGTATTGAATCAAAATTGTATTGTTCATCAGAATAGGAAAACATTAGATTGTGTGTCACAGAAAAAAATCTTTTGTGCTTCAAACACTTAAACCTTTACTTCATAGATACACCTTTATTGTGTAGACCTAAAGTGTAGATGCCAATCAGCAGACACATCCATGCCATCTGATCATGATCTTCACTGTTTTTAGATTCATTACATTATTTCTGACCAAGAGCCAAACATTTTAGATCCAGATCAGATTACTCAGATGTGGCAGCTAATCTGGATCTAAACTGGTCTCATATGTGATAAAAGGTTTATATAATTATGGAGGAAGGCTTTAAGCAACACAAACAGTGTTGGTTGATGTAATCGAAGAAGAACAACATCTTACCTGGCAGATTCAGAATACGTCCCAATTAGAAGTTCCAAGGCAACAATTGTGATGATAAGAATAAAGACACATCCAGTCACCACTTTTCTCCTGAAGTACACCTTCTTGACAGCATTCATGGCTTTAATTTGTCAATATATCAATGTAACATAGAATGTCTATTTTCCTTTTCGAATGGGTGCTTACATTAAAATTATAATATTGTAAATGCTTCATGAATGACTTGTTTAAAACTGTAATAATATTTTATGCACATCTATTGCACTGAGGTATGAATTAATTAATGAATAGTCTGAATGTATTAAACCAGTAAGTAGCAAATTAGAAAGTCCCTTTTCTTCAGTGTTACAATTGTCCACAGTTCTTGAAAGAAGACTTCTGGTGTTCAAGATTATAAAACTAAGAATGGAGACCAGTCTTAAATCTCAAAAATCTGATTGGCTGAAATGGAGATAAGTCTCCATTTCATCCAATCAGATGCTTGAGATTCAAGACTGGTCTTCAATCTCAGTTTTATCATCTTGGGCCCTGTTGTTCAAGGCCTGCATAAGAAGTTGTCGCCCTGCGATTTATCACTGTCACTCGGTCTGATTATAATTAATTTCTAACTAGGCTCAGTAAACATTTCATAACTTAATTTGTAGAGATATTTGTTCAGCTGTTGTCCTTTTAATCCTCATAATGATTTCATATGTTAATATGTGTGAATTAAGTTAGTAAAATGTTAATCGGCACTATTTTAAGGCATAAGAAGACAGTGCATTTCGAAGATTAAAAATTCTCTTTTGCAGAAGAAAGAACAATACAAGTCCTCAGATGGTGCTATGAATCATTCTATCCATCTAATTATAGCCTAATTATTCTTAATACATTTCCAAATAAATACTTTGATGTTTCATGTTTTGAAAACAACAGAGAACAAAATTTTAGAAGTTTTTTTTTAAATAGTCTCAATTTTAAAGTTAAAAAAGGTCACATTTTCATAGTTTGGCTTTGAAACAAGAGAGAAAAAGTTTAGATGCATTTTAAAATTCTCTATTTCACATAGTAAATTAGTAAAACAAGTTCACATGTTCTTTTTTGAAACAAAAGAGCAGAATTTTAGATGTTCTTTAAAATATTCTCCATATCACATGGTTAAAACAAGTTCATATTTTCATAGTTTGGCTTTGAAACAGGACAGAAATTTTGTTAGATGCACTTTAAAATATTCTCCATTTTACAGTAGGAAAACAAGTTCACATTTCCATAGTTCTCCAAGAATATTCTGTGAGACTTGTCATTAAAATCACTTTGTAAGATAATTTCTATTTTCCCTCCTCATCTCAAAGAT
This sequence comes from Corbicula japonica, assembly GCA_038501625.1. Lineage (NCBI taxonomy): Eukaryota > Metazoa > Mollusca > Bivalvia > Venerida > Cyrenidae > Corbicula > Corbicula japonica. Next base: position 5,405,770 of record JAZAYU010000017.1, on the reverse strand, counting down.
CAAGCAAACCGTTGAATAAATCATGAAGCTTAAGTAAATCTTATTTTCTTGCTAGCACATCCATCATTGATTACTTCACATAGTTCCATCTGTTATTCCAATAAACTTGACAGTTCATTATCTACTACCATTTTAGGCCAATTTTAATATTAGCAGAGCAAATATGTTTATGTTTGCGCTATGAACTTTGTTGAGTTTTCCTCAATATATTTATGGTTTTTTACACTGTACTCAGTATTGTTTCTTCCTGAAAGAAATATGTTAACTTCTTCTTAACCCCCAACTTTTTACTGCCAAATTCTGGGAAAAAAGAGCCGCTTATATTCAGACAATGACGGTAATCCCGCTGTAATGCCATTTCTGATGGTGACTGGGAACAATACAGAAAATTATCATGAATCTATTAATTTACAAATCAAATCCAAGCCAAGTCGTGAGGCTGATTGACAGTGGTCAGTGCAACTGGGCTGAAAAAGTATGTTGTTGCAGAATAGACCAATTACATAACCACTGGAAGTAACCAAAACTAGAATAGTTCGTGCATTATATAAAAATATGCCCACATTTCAGGTTATACTGTGGGATTTCTGGTGCCAACACCTTCATGCATAACTGCACTTTTTTATAATTCTAAAGGGAGATGTGCAGGGTCGAGCAGGTGTACTTGGTAAAATCGTAAACAGATCAATCTATGTAACACTTACGTGTACTTTTCACTAAACTCTACATTTTAAACCCTCCAGGAGGAAGTTTTCGATTAATTTTACCATTTTACCGGACCTGAAAACAATCCACTGAAGAAATCCCTATACAAAAATACATTCTATTTTTAGCGATCATTCTATTTTAAGCTCATCGCTGAGCTTACTATTCGTGGTGGCCCAGGCATTTTGAAACAAATGGCGACGTCGATAGTTGGCAAGGTACACTGAATGCGTATTTGGTTGAAGTGATCACGTGACAATCCCAAAAACCACCGCGGCTTTACGCGAGAAATACAAAAATAGCAAAGAATAGGAAACACCATTAATATATCTTTTTTATAAAATATTGGTTTGAAATATTTCGGGTGTAAATCAATATTTGAGCTTAAAATAATGATATTCAACTGATTAATAACCCTTTTCTCAAATCTGTTCCATTCATCAATCCTGCTTATCTCCCTTTAATGTACACTTCAAGAAAACAAATAAAGAAAGTTGGCACTGCACACTCGCTACCCATCCACTTCATTTGTCAAAGTTTTAGAACAAGTTTATTGGAGCTACTTTAGATCTTAAAAACAAAGCATTTTCGACAGAGCTGGTTTGTAACAAAGTTTTAATTTATGCTGTTGCCTGCATTTTTAGCTCGACTATTCGAAGAATAGGGGAGCTATCCTACTCGCCCCGGTGTCGGCGTCGGCGTCCGTTAAACAAAAAATGCACTTTGGTCCATTACTTGAAAACTACTTATGATATCAACTCGAAACTTGGAATATATATTCACCATCAAATTCTACATCATTACCAACAAGACCCATAACTCTGCTTCCAATATTTTTCAAGTTATGCCCCTTTTTCACTTAAATTTTGCGTTAAGGAAAATATGCACTTTGGTCCATAACTTATAAACTACTTGAGATATCAACTTGAAACTTGGAATATATATTCACCATCAAATTCTACATCATTACCAACAAGACCCATAACTCTGCTGTCAATATATTTCAAGTTATGCCCCTTTTTTCTTATATTTTGTGTCAAGCAAAATATGCATTTTGCCTCTAACTTTAAAACTAATTGAGATATTGCCTTGAAACTTGAAATATATTTTCACCATCAAAATCTACATCATAACCAACAAGACCCATAACCCTTCTTCCAATATTTTTCAAATTATGCCCCTTTTTCGCTTACATTTTGTGTTAAGCAAAATATACAGTCGGCCCTTAACTTCGTTATGAATGGAGGGATTTCAAAATAATTTGGCACAAATGTTCACCATGACAAGGCGGTGTGTCGCGTACAATACCCATGCCTGTAGGTCCAAAGTCAAGGTCACTGTTACTAAAAATAGAATTTTCTTGCAAAATCGTGTCCGCTCTGTAACTTTGTTATTTCTTATTGGGTTTTTTAAATAACTTGGTATAATTGTTCACCATATCAAGACGGTGTGTCACGTACATGCCCAAGCCTGTATGTCAATGGTCAAGGTCACTGTTGCTAAAAATAGAATTTTCTTGTCTAGGCTGTTACTTTGTTATGAATGGAGGGATTTCAAAATATCTTGGCACAAATGTTCACCATGACAAGGCGGTGTGTCCGCACAATACCCATGCCTGTAGATCCAAGGTCAAGGTTATTAAAAATAGAATTTTCTTGTCCAGGCTGTAACTTTGTTATGAATGGAAGGATTTCAAAATAATTTGACACAAATGTTCACCATGACAGGGCGGTGTGTCACGTACCATGCCCATGCCTGTAGGTCAAAGGTCAAGGTCACTGTTACTAAAAATAGAATTATCTTGTCCTGGCTGTTACTTTGTTATAAATGGAGGGATTTTAAAATAACTTTGCACAAATGTTCATGAAAAGGCAGTGTGTCCGCACAATACCCAAGCCTGAAGGTCCAAGGTCAAGGTCACTGTTACCAAAAATAGAATTTTCTTGTTCAGGCTGTAACTTCATTATAAATGGAGGGATTTCAAAAAAACTTGACACAAATGTTCACCATGAAAGGGCAGTGTATCGCGTATTATTCCCATCATTGCACTTGAGTGTCTGAAAATGATGCATAGCGGGGCATCCGTGTCCTATGGACACATTTCTAGTTTCACTTATATTTTCACTTAAGTGCACTTCATCGATAACTTTGCAAATACTTAAGGTATCAACTTCAAACTACCATTATATTTTCATTTCAGTTCTTTTTCTGTAACATTACTGAAGTGATTGATATTTGACTAAAAGTAAATGTCTCTAATAAAAAATTACTAACAAGTTTTCTAACAAATTCAGAAATATTTCATAGTTATTCCCCTATTCAGTTTAATATTTATGGTACATTTAGGAATTATTTCTGTTATTTGAAAAGAATTTCTCCCGTACCATTCACTTGTAAATATTTATCCTGATTGCACATGAATGTATGGCCATAGTTGTTATTGTTTTAATCTTCAAATTGCATTTGTTTCAAATGATTCGAATAGTCGAGCATGCTGTCTTCTCTGACAGCTCTTGTTTTAAAACTACATAAGAATCAAGTAATTGTTTCATATTTGCCTTGTGATTAAATCTTTTATCTTTAGTTTAATATAATAAATGTCTGATAAGGAATTGGATAATAACAAACTAGAACTTGGTCATAGTATTGTCTGCTAATCAATCTGTTATCTTTGTTTCACCTAATTTCAATGAATTTTATACTGTGGAATCCTTATATTTTGTTACGGGTTTAATTTCTAGGAATTTCAGACGAGTGTAAATGCTGAAAATTCAACCCTGGCAAAATTACTCCATGTATTAATTATATTTCTAAAAACAACAACTGCTCAAATTTATGCCTGCCCAATATTCATTTGTAGTGTAAAAATTTTTGCCTATGAAATTAATTGATGCTACAGAAAATAGAATTTTGAGGACATTTCCAGAAGATATAGAGTACTTTGTGAAAATCCCTTCATGATTCCATTTCATTGTTACTTTAAACACTTAGGTTATATACGGTATATGAACAGTATTTGTCACATTTGAGACAAAAGTAGATTTAGATCAGCCTGCACATCTGTGCCGTCTGATCAGGGTTTACACTGTTATCTATTAATTTGATAAATTCAGTTAATAAACCATGAATCATCCATAATTTTGATTAATAAAGGAACTGATTCTGATCAATAGATATTGCGATTAACCTAATGAAATGTCACCTTGATAAACATAGCACTATTGCACTAGTGCACTATGATACAAGTTAAACATAGCATTAACCTCAACAACATTTTGCACTAGGTCAACTTGAAAACATAGCACAGACTCACAATGAAACTTGGCATAGTGACTTGTGCAAGGTCAGTGTGCTAAAAACATGACACAACCTTGTCGAACTTGGTATTCTAAATTTTCTTTTCTGTCATTCTGTATGACAGAATGTCATGCCTGACAGAACAAAATTGTTAACATCTTTCGGATTTCTATGTTGCAGGGTTAAAGGTCAATGTCATAGCTGTAAATATATCAAAACATAGCATTCTACATAATGTCATGCTGCAAAGGCTGAATCTGCTCACTTTCTAGGTAACTAGGTCAAGGTCACAAGTAATAGACTAAAGCAAAACATTGTATACACTCTATGGTGTACAGTACACATTATAGTCTAATACAATTAGCCGCATAAACATGATGAACCATATTGAATTCTGGGAAGTAGGTGAAGGTCACATTGTTACTACATGTTCATTGAAAAACCTTCATTCTTTATATGTCAGTGTCTGTGATATCTACTACTATCACAACCTCTGTGGACATAGAGCTGAACATTATAAAACATAGATATGAAACCAGTCTCAAATCTCAAGCATCTGATTGCCATTTCAGCCAATCAGATCCTTGAGATTTGAGACTGTTTTCCATTTTCAGTTGTATAATCTTGGGACGGGACATGGATTGTGAAAATCACTGCCTACATCAAGCTGGTACCAGATTAGGACATGTTTATGGTGTTTTGATACTATTGTAACATTATTAATGCTAATCCAGGCTGTTACTTGACTATAATAACAGTGATTTAACAGCCAGCTGGTTTCCATGTATGAATATAGAAAGCCTCACTGATGCAGGCATGATAGTAATTTTAAACAAAAAAGCATTTGTTCATTGTGTAACAGTTACAGATTCCCAGTGATATGATATTGATGTTTATTTGCTTACACAAAATCAGTTATTTATAAATAGTTTGAAATACTTTCTTAGGGAGTTCTATGGTTAAACAGACACATTCTTTATATAATAATGTGTCTTCTCAGTTGACCATCAGAATGATTAATTCTGTTTACATAGTTGGGCCCAAGGTCATATAGCCATTTCAGTCAATCAGATGCTTGAGATTTGAGACTGGTCTCCAGTTTTAGTTTTATGATATTGGGTCTTGCTTACTTCTCAGATATTGAACATGGTATCAAAGCAGACCAAATGCAAGCATGTGATCTAAGATGTCTTCAGTTTAAGATCTACAAACTTGGGATCTTCAATACTTCACTATAATTTCTAAACTTGTGTGTATGTTTTAGGTGGCACTGACATATTTGATGAGGCTGAGGAGAGGCTGATTGGCAAGGTTACAAGTGGTTGTCCTTCACCTACACTCAAACAGAATATTGCCATGGGTTACGTAGAAGCTGATTGTTTCAAGCCAGGAACCAAAGTGAAGTTCAACATACGTAAAAAGATGGTCGAAGCTACAGTTACAAAGCTGCCATTTGTGCCAACAAACTATTACACTGGAAGGAAGTGATTGTGCCTTCAGTTGTAATTTTGGGTGTGGTTGTGTATGTTTGATAATGATATTACTTAAAATATAAGAGATATAAAATATATTAATATCTTAAGTGCTGTTTAAATTGATAATTTATAACATATTTTTGATAATCATATTGATAATTGTGTGTTAGGGCATTTTTTTGTAATTGAATTTGCTTTTATCAACTACTGCAATTGTTGTTGTTTTTTTTGAAAGTTTGTTTTGACTGGTTTTGATTTACATCATTTTGGATATCTGTATTTAGGAGTATATATTTTATAGAAAAACAAATCCATTAAGATGTGAATATTTTCTTAGTTGCTTGATAATATTCCAGTTTTGACGGTCGCCTATTTCAGTCAACAAGGACAATGCCATACCATATGCTCAAACTTCTAGGACATCACTTGTCAATAAGACCATAATTTTTCGTAAGTTTTTAGTTACAGTTCTAGATTTATCATGTTTTTTCATGAGTCTGCAAGAGATTAAATGTTTAGAATGTAATGTTGATATTATTAGCAGTACTAAGAGTATAAAACTGTTAAAATTTCATTATTGGTCTAGGTTTAGAAATCAAGAACATGATTATGGAAACTTTAATTTTTCTTAAACATAATTTTTCTGAAGCCAAACTGTTCATGTTAGTATGACAGTAATGACAATCTATAAGACCATGTCTTAGAGACAGTTGCTTACTTTGTAACAAACTTTATGTGGGCACTGTAACAGGGTTGCAAAGGGCAAACTGTTGTTGACTCGACACCAACATAAGTTGATTCACAAGTATTTTTAAATAAAAACTTCTCGCCATTGCCAATTGATTACAATGCTAACATTTCTGTGAGAATTAATCATCTTATCAAAGACGTAAACTACGCATGTGGCTCGCACCTTAAATTCACAAAGCTGTGAGATCAGTAACCCTTTCCTCCACATAAACATCTTAAAGGCATGGGCGAACCGTGTCAATCCATATCAGCTGGCAAATATGTGCCTTCTGATCAGGATCTCTATTCACTTTTTGAAAAAGCAAACAGTGCAGATCCTGATCAGATGGCATGGATGTGCAGGCTGATCAGGATCTACACTGGTTGCACACGCCTAAAAAGACGTATATATGGAGTAAAGGGTTAAGAAGGTTGTATTTTTTATTATTTCACAAATTTTAGATCTTTAGTTGTTACATGTAACTCTGTATGGAGATATTGTGTTAAAACTGAGATTTTTACTTTTCAGTTATTACCATTCAATGAGATCTTTATGTTTTAGTTAAAAAAAGGATCTGATAATTTTTTTTTCCTAATTTGCACACTAAAAATATTATTGTGTTTGAATCTCTAGTCCATAGCATCAGTATTCGTATGATTCACTTATGTTTTCAGTGTTTTATATGCTGTTCTAGAAATGTGTATTTTAGCAGTTGACCAATAGACAAATTGGCAAATTCCAATCCACAGATATCATTCATACATCTAAAAACTTAATGATTTTACATAATTTTCACAATTTATGTTACTGGCAGAGTACGTAATTTCGGCCACTTTTTGAGGTTTTTATTTTATTTCTCCATTACTTGATGACAAATTTCAATAAAAATTTGTATGTTTGATCATGGGTACTTATGACATAAGAAAATATTTAAACTTTGTTAGTTTTATTTAATTTGTGATTTTATATCACTGGAAAATACATCTAGGACCTTTCAATATTTTCCGGTGGTGGAGTAAGTAAATATTCAGCTACTTTTTAGAATGAAATAATACAAAAATACAAGTATAAAAAGTAGACAAAGCCAAATGAATAAACAACATAGTTGTGAAATAATTTGTTTCTGCAAACCCTCTTTATTCTGCATATCTCGTACAATCGACTCCCTCCCACAACTTTTCTCTTTGTCCATGAAGAGAAAATAAATATCACTAATTTCAATAACATTACATTAAAATGTGTAAAAATGAACTTCACTATGACCTTTCCTGGTGTTCTCTGAATTTATTTTAAAAATAGACCTTGATTTATAAATAAAATGAGGCCATTCTCCAGGTACCCACTATGAGATGTTTCTGTACATGTCGTACTGTTTCGTGAATGTAAAATGTTACATTTTCAACTCAATCTGATAATTAAGTAATATAACCCATATTTAAATTATACATAACAATTTTAAATTTGTGTTTATATAACAATCATTTTGACTACTGCTGGAAAACACTTTGAAATTGTTGAAACACTGTTTTGTATTCAATTTGACATTCAATGAACCTTAAGTTTGTCACTTTCGGCATATGATGTCATTACCCCCACATGATGTCATATTTACAATTAGTACCATGAAAATTTATCTGTCAATTAATGTTATTAATACTTTCTGAATTGAACTATTCTTTCGAATTCTGTTGTTAAACATTTCTACTGACAGTGATAGTGGATTATCACAAAAACGCTTTTTTCTTCAGCTCATTGCTTATTTAATTATTAGTGTCATCTACAATTATTTTTTTATTTACCGGTAGGTGTAGTTTTAAAATTCCTTTTTAAGTTGTAGAATATTTTATACAATAGTTGGTCTGCAGTGGTGTCCGAAAATGGTTTTCAAACATGTAGAAATTTTCCTCAGTTTGGCTATTGGTCCTCTCTCTGTAACAATACAAAACTATGCAAAGGCCTCATTTATATGTACTCAGTTAAAAGTTCTGATTTTATATTTGAAACTTGAGATTGTAACAATACATACCTCAAATTTAGTTCAATTTTAAACAGAAATCCAGTTGCATTTTAATGCATGTTGGTTGAATTTTATGTTGGCTATAGATCCTGTATTATATTGTCATAACACCGGTTGTTTGGCAATGTATAACCTAAGTCTTTGATTTGATCTGATGAAAATGTTAAGCTTTATTATATTTATCTGAGCTTTTCTAAGCTGAAGGCTCAAAGAGCTATCGTGAGTGTTGACACTCCTGCATCTCTTTTTGTCCTCTACATGCAGCTACTTGTAATCATTTATATGTGATTGATTTTCATCAAACTTTAATTAAAAGATACTTAACATTGTCCTGTGGTGTTTCAGTTGTTCCACTTTAATTCACAGAATTGAAAAAATAACAGGAATCATCTACATGTTCTTCTCAAAAACCATTTACAGGAATGTTTCAGCTCCATCATCCTTTCATGCTTTTGTTAACCCTTTCCTCCATAGACACACCTTTATTGCATGGGCACATCCATGCCGTCTGATCAGGATCTGCACTATTTAATTTATTATGTTAATTCTGACCAAAAAGTGACCAGTGTGCCAGCTGATCTGGATCTTCACTAGTCGCACACGTGTTAAAATGCATATTTATGGAGGAAAGGGATAACCCTTCACTTCATATTTACGTGTTTCAAACACATTTGCAACCAGTGAAGATCTATATTAGCAAACACATCAGTGCCATCATTCTGATCTGGATCTGCACTGATCACATCTTGGTCAGAAATAACCTAATTAATTAAAGGTGAATCTATAGAGTAAAGGGTTTGTCTGTAATAATTTTAGGGAGTATGGTGCGCAGGTGAGATTAGGTTATGAATTGATTATGACCAAATGAATGAATCTTTCTTGTCTGCAGGATAATTGTTGGGCATATGAGTGCATGGATGGTGGTTGAACTGCTCAGTTGAAATGATAAAATTAATGAATTAATAAAGGCATATTAAAATAAAATGATAACTACAAGCTATTGGCTGGCATTGTTCAAATGCAAAGCTTTTCTGTCTCCATTATTCTTCAGATTTGAAGCCACTGTAAACCTAGATCGGCTCTAAATATTATGAAAATAAGACCAGTCTCAAATCTCAATCGTCTGATTTGCTGATATGGAGACATCACAATCTTGTCTCAATTTCAGCCAATCAGATGCTTGAGATTTGAGACTGGTGTGCAATCTCAGTTTTCTAATCTTGGGCCCAATTACTCGCTGACCTGATCAGAATCTTCAGTTAATGCTGTTCAAACAATAAATTAAGTCAAAACATTCTGAAATCAAATATCTAAGAAAATCAGTATTAATTTCAGTAAAATGGCAAGATAAAGGCTTAAACCTGTTACTCCACAGATAAGACCTATCACATAGGAAAACAGTGTAGATCTTGATCAGCTGGGACATCCATGCTGTCTGATCAGGATCAACACTGTTCCCTTCTTGGTCAGAAACACCCTACCGAATCTTAAAGCAAACCATGTTGTTTATGATCAGACAGCAAATATTGCAGGATGATTTGGATCTACACTGTTTTGTGTATAGAGTAAAAGGTTAGGTCTTTTCCATTATTGGCTCAGTTTTCAATATGAATTGATGGTAAATTAAATGAGGACAATGATACCATAATTTTTTAACCTTATTGTTAGATATGTGATTTTGTTAGAATTTTTATTGCCATTTATAAGCATGTATATGTTAATGTTTTGCCTTGGAAATTTTGATAATCATGTATTAAAAGATCACTTGAAGGGTTAAATAAATGTGAAGAAGTTTGTAACTTGTTGTTTTAAAGATCTGATAAACTGCAAAGAACTTTTCTGGAATATGACCCTTTGCTCCATACATGTATATACACCTTTTATTACATGAGCAACCAGATGTTTGTGCCGATACCAGGACCTGCACTGTTTGCTTTTAGATTCATGTCATTATTTCTGACCTTGTAGTGAACAGTGCAGATCCTAATCAGATGGCATAGATAATTAGCTGTTTATGTAATTCTATATTTTTCTATTTGCCATAAATACAAATTACATGCCTAAATTTCTGGTCTCTGGTTATGTGCTACAGACCAACCTATTCTAAAGACCACCTGTAAACAGATTACCTGTGGAGAATGACCAGATTTTATTTGTCCCTCAGACTGATTTCAAATTCAAATTAACCTGTGAATAAAGCCCTCCTACCTTCAAATGCCACTTTTGGGCTATCGTTCAGAAGTGTCTGTGTTAATTTGGCTGGTTATCTAACTTGGTAAAGATATTATAGACGCCAACAGTTCCACAAACATTAATAAAGATCAACAAACAACTGTTTCACTAAGAGCAGAGACCAATTTGGTATTTTTTGTAAAAATTAAGAGCCATATCTCTGAAACGTGTAGGGTGATTTGGCTGGTTATTGAACTTGGATATTATGCCCATTATCATTTTACCCAAGTTTTATTAAGATCGGACAACAACTATGATTTAGAGAGCGGACAAGGTAAATTTTTGCAGTTCTTGTATAAGTAAATGGCCATAACTCTGAAGTGTCTAGAGTGATTTGGATGGTTATTGAACTAGGCTGAGATATTATGCAAATTAACATTTTCCCCAAGTTTTATTAAGATCGGACAACAATTGTGATATAGAGCAGGAAATGCCAATTTGACATTTTTGTATAAATAAAGAACCATAACCAAAATTGCTAAAGTAATTTTGCTGGTTATCAAACTTGGCCAAGATATTATGCCCATAAACATTTTCCTCAAGTTTCATGAAGATTGGACAACAACTGTTTGATTTAGAGAGCAGACAAGGTGAATTCGCCATTGTATAAATAAAGGACCCTAACTCAGAAATGCCTGAAGCGATAAGTTTGAGTAAGAGAGCAGACATCACTCTGGACACAGGCCATCTGCCCTCCTGTCATGGATGTTCCCATATCACGACCTGTCTTTGGCAGGAGTATAAAAAAAAAACTGACAAAAGCTATGGTTCCTGCCCACTGCATTCCATCTAAGATCAATCTGCTGACAAAGTTTCAAGCCTCTAGTTTCTACACTTTTCATCCGAAAAAAAAAAATGCTGATGGATGCAGATATTTGTAAAGTGACTACACTAATCAATTACAGCAGATTTTATTTCATTCTGCCATGGGTATCATAACTAGAACACAACAGGATTTGTGTTTTCATGTTTAATAGTTGCACATATATTAACAACATGGCAAGGAGACAAGTAGCAACAATACTTAACAACTACATGTGTAAATTAAGCATGTGGGACAGTGAAATGAATGTATAAAAACACCTAAAACACTATTTGTTTATATCTGCTCTTTTTGCTTAAAAAACAATTTACTCCATATATACGTATATGGATTTTATCACATCTGCGACCAGTATAGTTAGAAATCAGCCAGCACAACCCTGCCATCTGATCTGGATCTACACTGATGGCATCTTGGTAAGAAATTCAAATAAACTAAATCTAAAAGTGAACTGTGCGTATCTTGATCAGATGGCATAGATGTGCCGGCTCATTTGGATCAACACCTTTCACCCTTGGATAACAATCCTATCCGATGGATTAAAGGGTAAATAAATAAATGATATCCTAACATCAGGCTTACATAGGGAACATATAGACTAGACCACTAAGAAAAATGCACAAACAACAATGACTATACATGTACAATGAAAATCCATATTAGAACACAGCATCAGTTACTTGTACTGGTATTGCTAGTAAATTATGTATCATAAATATTGCAAATTCAATAATAATATTTTGTAATTTGTTTTGTTATTTCTGCATTGCTAAATCTCTTAAGTACAGAACACATCAAATGACTAAATGCTATAAATATTCATTATACATAATTATGTGCATTTAAGTATGACTCTTATTTAAGCCCAGGAAAAGCATAGGTTTGAGAAATTCCATTTAAATCCCACAAATTAGTAGTTCTAATTCTGTTGGTGATTCCTTTGTTTCTGACTGTTGCATCCCCCTCCACTCTTTGCTTGGTATAGTTTTACCCTTAAATATACCTTAAACTCCATATATACACATTTTTACACATACACTACCAGTGTTGCAACAGATGTGTGTCTGATGTAGATCCAGATCAGATGGAACATTCATGCCATCTGAATTTGCACTGGTTGCATCTTGGTGAGAAATAATTCTTATGAATCTAAAAGCAAACACTCTAGATCCTGCTCAGATGGTGCACATGTGCCAGCTGATTGAGATTTACACTGCTTGTCCATGAAATAATGTATCTATGGAGTAAAGGACTAATCAGAAAAAAAGATTTTTCAATGAATGTTGACAAATGAAATTTTTTTAACTGTAAAAAAAACATGACTATTCTGAAAGTGGCGGAGTTGTCTTTCTTTGAATATACATTCATGGCATTTTAGCAGCTGTAACGTGGTACACTGCAGTCTCTTTGTAATGTTGTCCACGTTGTTCCAATACAATGTTGCTGCATCATGAATTCCATATTTTTTTTACAATTATTGAAAATGCATCCAAAATCAATTTGATCATCATTTTAAGCAATGCAGTTATAAACATGTTTATTGTTGTTACTAACATTCATTTTACCAATCACTATTTAAATACCGCTAGAGTTAATACAGTAAGACCCATCATGAATTCCACCCTGATACTAAGACGACTACTTTCATGTATTAATTTTAAACTTTTGAATTTTCATTACTGGAATAAAGACCATCCCAGTATTAAGACAGCTTTGTCAAGTCCCACAGTTGGTCTTAATACACGCATTACATCAACAGTTAAAAAGAATTATTTTTTAATTTATATACAGTAAAACTTCGATAACTCGAACATCGAAAACTCGAGCACTCGGGAAAACTCGAAGTAGTTTTGCTGGTCTCGGCAATTTTCTTATACATTCTATATAAAAATACCATGGAAAACTCGAACTTCGAAAACTCCAATTCTCGAGGACAGGTGTCGGTCCCTTGAAGCATATTTCTTCTTTGTTTGTATTGGAAAACTCGAGTAATAAACGACAGATAAAGTGTTCGCACCTCGCGGGAGTAATTGGCAAACGGTGACGCGTAGTTTTTCACATGTTGTGACGGGTTATAACTGGCAGTTTATTGTCAATCGCCAGCGTCTATTGTGTTTTAATTGATCTGATTAAAGCTTTAGCTCAAATAAAAGAATATGAAACAAGGTTATTTGCTGTTTTTATGTCGACAGGACCCAGTAAATTTTACATGCGTATAAAAATAACGACGCACCGTTTGTAAAGTATACTAGTTCTCGGACAATGTCAACACGAAAGGTTTAAAAAAACAGATTTCTTGAAAAAAAATACATCAAAAATCTTTTCAAACAGGTATAACGGTTTAAAGAAAATACTGTGTGAAATGAATCTTTTATTAACTTAACTGATATTCAGATGACAGACTAAACAACAAGGTAACATACATGTGTTTATACGAATTGACTTAAAAATCGGACCTCATAAAGTGAAGCTTCGAAAACTCGAGCGCCATGGAAAACTCGAGCATTTTCATATTCCCCTTGAGTATTCGAGTTTTCGAAGTTTTACTGTATTTGTCAAAAAAGGATAACAAGTCAGCCAGGTCCAGCCTGCCACTTCATCAACACAACAGAGTTAATAATTTGGTTTCTGGAAGCATGATGCATTATTAAGCTCCAACATTTAACAACATTTACATATAAACAATACATATAAACAATTCGGCGAATTCTGTTATATAATTTTGTTTTTTTATATTTTTTAAATTTTCACAAAAATAAATTATGGACCCTAAGGAAAGGTAAAGAAAAACTGCAATTTTAATGCCATCTGGTATAAGCAGCAATTTTTCTAACAAAATGTGTGTTTTGATTTATGGCCAAAAACCAGCTTCTGTGTGATTATGGCTCTGTTGTACTCCTTAATCAGAGTTCCCACAAATCTTAGAAAATTTGATTTCCTGACTTTTCACTGACAAAGAATAAATGCGCATAATTACTAATAAGACCGTAAGTTTTTGATCTTAAATATTTAACAGAGCTAACAAATTTGGTAAAAATGGTTTATTTAACCAGAAATAAAAGAAACTTTTTGCTCTTTTTTTCATTCCTTGGCCCTTGACACCATTGTTCAAAATTTTCCCTACTTTACCAGATTTCCCTAACCAATTAAAAATCCCCCGACTTTTCTCTGACACAGAAAATTTTGCTTCCCTTACTTTTCCCTGATTGTGGTTACCAGTTAAAAATATCTAGATCAATATGACAGATTTACCCTTAACATTACAAAGCAGTAAAAATGATATCAATCTTCTAACAGCTTGAATCACCTGACACGAGTGGAAGACATCTCAGAACTGGTATAAAGTTTAAGAATCACAGTCTGGTATGCAAAGAAGAACCATTCCACAACAATCAGTGCCCAAGATCAACTAAAACTGGAGACCAGTCTCACATCGCGAACATCTGCTTGAGATTTGAGACTGTTCTCAAATCTCAGTTTTATGATTTTTATGATCTAAGTTATTACATTCACATGATCTTGTGTCCTGTGAAAATAAAGTAAGACTTGTTTATATCAGACTACAGTATCAGCACCCTGACACCGGATTCTTATCACAGTATTTCTTCTAAATCGGACATCATCAAAATAACAGGTAATTGTGGGTCTGTCTCCGTCGCTGAGTAAAATCGGCCAGTTTCTGATTTGGTAATCTTTCTTGTTTTAATCTCGCCACTAGTTTTTGCATAAAGTGCTCATTTTTGTCCATGTAAGCGTCAGCTTCACTGAGCATGGCCTTGACCCTCGCTGGGTTAACCTCGCTGAGCGGATATTGCTCTTTGAGGTAAGGACTAAATCGGAAATAGCACTCAGGATCGAGTGTGTTCTTCAGTATCAAATGAACACCTGCAAATAATATATTTTTGTTAAGATCGTGGTACTGCCACCTGTCAAAATTATTTCACATTTTACAATAATACTATTGCAGGTAACATGTGATAGCTAGTGGCATTGCTTGAACAGGTAATATACAGGTTCATTCTAAACATTGTCATCCTATTTTCAAAATAAACTCTACCATTGAGCTTTCAAAAGTAGACAGGTACACATAAAAATATCTGAAACTTATCAAATGTTTGACTTCATTTGAGCACACATTCATGTCATAAAATTTATTATTACATAGTTTTGGTTTATATTTAAGTTAGATACAATGCAGACATGTTTAAAAAATATTGTTAAAAACTGTTAATATGAGCCCTTTTTTGCTTGTTTCGAGAAGAAAATTCCAGGCGCCCTTGCTAAATTTGTGCCATAATAGGAACTTATTGGAAGCTGCAACAATATGAAGGGAGGTCTTCTGTGCATAAATGGTTACCGTCACATTTGCTAATGTTGATGGATTTATTTAGTAACATATAATAGATAAAACATAAAATTTAATCATCCGCATTATGGGATATTTTGTTGTAGATGTAATGTATTTTTTAAAATTTCTAAACATCATGGAGTCATGAGCGAGGGTAGTGCATCAATATTCTAATGAAGACATGTTCAGCTGTACATAGGTTCTCCAATGAAAAAAGATGAAAACCTTGATTTACTCTCTGATTCAAAACCCTATATAGTTCAAAAAAGATTCAATTTTACAAGTGTGCCTTTTGAAGTCAAGTTTAGCAACTCAAACAGTTATAAACTAGATGGGTGTTCAGTTGAACACTTGTGTCGCCCTCTGGTGCTATCGGAATAAAATTGCAAGTACAAAAAGGGGCATAACTCCATCAAATGTGACCTTGACCTTAAGAATATAGTATCGTCAAGAGCGTATTGTCATAGGGAATATAATTTGAAAGTTTGATGAAGAAATATTAATAAATGGCAAAGTTATAGCCAACGTTAAGTTTTCATATAAAGGGGAATATCTCCATCAAGTGTGACCTTGGTCTAAAGAATAAGGTATTATCAGGAGCGTGTTGTGAAAAGTTTGATGAAGAAATATTAAGAAATGGCAAAGTTAAAGCCAATGTTAAGTTTTTGTAAAAAGGGAAGTAACTCCATTAAATGTGACCTTGACGTAAAGAATGTGGTATCATCACGAGCGTAATGTCATAAGGAATATAATTTGAAAGTTTCATGAAGAAATATAAAGAAATGGCAAAGTTATTGCCAACATTAAGTTTTCGTGTCTAAATATAAGTACAAAAAGGGGCATAACTCCATCAAATGTGACCTTGACCTTGAGAATTTGGCATCATCTCGAGCGTGTTGTCATAAGCAATATAATTTGAAAGTTTGATGAAGAAATATTAAGAAATGGCAAAGTTATAGCCAATGTTAAGTTTTCGTGATGGACTGACGGACGGACAAAGCGGTCCCTATGTATCACCGTTTCTTCGAAAGGGCGACACAAAAATTAGTAGGGTTCAGCAGAGAAGAATGTATTACACTGAATGTATTACACCCTCTCTCTCCCAGCCCCTCCATTTTTTGTCTCTCCCCCATCCCCCCACCAGCAGAGACCTCTGGAGACGCCCCTGATATATAATACATTTAGTTTGGAGTTCTGACACAAATGGATTTTGTTGTTATATGTAATTATAGCATTAATCCATCTGATCTGTGTGAAAATACAGCTATAGATGAATACAGTTCTTCACACAAATCTGGCTGGCAATCAAAATTTTTCCTTAAATTTATTTTTATGATTCCAGTTTATGTGTTGTCCTTACAATATATGTGGTCTGCTTAAGAGTAAACTTTACATAAACTAGCGCTCTAACAAACCTTCAGTGTCAGTAGCACTGTCGATGATGCCATCCGCCAGATCTTTCATTGATCTTGGGATCACATTGTAGCCTGAATTGCCGAGTTTGTTCAGACTGGGGTCGTACTTGCCGTTCCCCACTGATAGTATACACTGGAACGACTCATGAGGCCACAGCAACTTGCACTCATGTATACCCACTGCTGTCGGATTGTTTGCTAAACATCCTCCATCCTGCATAACAATAACAACAAGGTTTCAAAAACCCCGCAAAATATGTATATTATTACAGAATTTCAATGATTTGTTACAGTATCTACAGTGGTCTATTGGTTTTGTGTAGTATTTAGTAAGTGATAAATATGAAGAATTTTCCCAGATACAAGTTCTGTCTGTTCAGATGACCACGGGATTCAATGCCGAAAGCTGAAAACATGCACTGATGCTCTACCTATGTATATGATGCATTAGTTATACTATTTATTTAAACTGTAAAACATTTTTTTTCTTTTTTTTAAACAGCATTGAACTACTACTTAAACTCTCAATTGAAAAATATTAATCAAAAATCATGGTAAAAACAACTTTATGTTCACAGTGGCCTATTTGATTGTAATCCAAAAAAATAGCAGCAGGAACACAAAATTTAATATTCATCTATCTGATTGGCTGTTATCCCATGGAAAAACAATGTAGATCCAGATCAGCTGGCACATCATTGCCATCTGATTAGGATGTACAATGTTCACTTTTAGATTCAGTAGGTTATTTCTGAGCAAGAAGCAACCCGTGTAGATCCAGATAGATCTAGACAGGTCACAAACACGGTAAAAATCATAAATATGGAGTAATTTTTTTCACAACGTTGCAACAGTATTTTTAGAATGATACATGTGGTGTTCTAATTTTTATGTTTTTAACACTTGATTTGAACTGTGTGTCCTTTTTCTGTTATTGTAACCTCATTTTCATTGTTCATAAAATGGATGTTTGAAGGCTGTGCTGGAAGTATGATGTCATTTTAAATATAGTGTTGTATGTTGTGATGTGATTATTTATACAAGCAGTACCCTGAATATATGTTCCCCAATCTGGAATGGACTGTAGTAGATAGGTGCTGAGCCTGAGGCACGTATAGCCTGCCAGATTTTAAGGTTGCAAGTTCCCCGGTAGTCTGAGATCACACCTGGTCGATGGTTGTAGTTACGAAACAAAAATGTCTTCCATTTGGGTACATTCGAAAGAGTAGAGGTCATAGCCATCTGCAATAAAATTGTTTAACAAAATCAGTGTAACTATACTAAAGGGATGAAAAAACGCAAGGTAAACTTTAAAGGAGTTATATCCTTTTCGCGCCCAACCCTGTTTTCCCGGACGGATGTCCATAATGAATTAGACTGTGCAGAAATTTTGAGCTCCAAAAACCCGACACTGATTTCTTGTCGGACACCCGTAACATACAAATTTGTATGTTTTTTTCACGATTTAAAAACCCGTAATCTAAATCTGCGTAGATTTTTTTTAATGCCCGTTGATAAGTGCATGTTTGAATAAAGCATGTACACTATGTCTGTTACAGGTATCCTACATTTTAATGAAATTCGGAATTTTCAACATGGTTTGAAACCTGATGAAATTACGTTAAAACATGCTATCTAACATTATGGTCTTTCTTCTGTAAAAAGGGTGAAATATGCGTATCAAGAATAATGCGTTAAAATCTCAAATCTTTTACGTAATGGGTGAAACCAAACCGAAAAATTTGGTTTATCGCTGGAGGACTGTAACCAAAAATTCCATAAATCAATCTAACTAACAGTGATTAATTTTATGCCATTGCAAAAAACATCATTTGTAAGTAAATTTGTAATTACTAGATAGATATAGGTATTTTCTAACATAATGGATAACTGTTTCAGAGCCACTTTTTTATTTTGACAATGAAAGATGAAGAAACAGCAACACCGTAATTAGATCTTTTTTTCTTAAAATTGGACTTCAATTAAATTACAAATTTTCTTGTCAGATTATCAGTCATTTGTAAACAATTTCTTACTATATTGTATTTGAGAGAAAATATGCCATGCATTCAAAGGACTTATATTGTAAAATTACTGATCGATCATTCCGTGTTCTTCGAAATAGCCACCAAATCCAGGACTTTTTAACAAAAAGAAATCAATATCCATGGGTTTCCTATGAAGAAACAGGGTCGGGTTTTGAAACACGATTTTTTGTTTCTGTTTAAATACGTTTCGGGCTTCCTCCAGTAAAGCAGGGTCAGATTTTGAGAAGTCAAAATTTTGTCACGTTTAAATACGTTATGGTCGTGGAAAGGTAGGCTTTTCTCAGGAGACATCATTACACACACCCATTATGCAGTGTTCAGTACAGTACCACCTGCACTGTAACCTAGAGAGTTCTTTGGCAGATTTTAATTGTTTTGATCAATGCGTTCACAAGATATAGCAAATAATGTTACCCTCCTTTTTCTTTTTTTTTCTTTATCCCTTTAGTATATCTCCTAAATATTTTTCTATTTATGCAGTGTAAAAAAAATTCTGTATTAGTTCAAAGTAATAATTCAACAGCTTTCAATTTACCTAGTAATCTCTTTGGTGTCTGTTACATTACCCATTAAGACCACAAATAAAACAGAACTAATAACTTGTAAGTTGCATATAATCACAGTAAAATCTTAAGTCTATCACAGGATCATCTTCATAACTTTTGGAAGTCACCAAATTATGTCACAGTGTTTACTTTAGCAAAGTTTTGTCTGTCATTAACAACTTGTAACCCAAAACTGAGATTGGTAAAATTTACTCATATAGTGCTGTTCATTCTTTTCACAAAAAAACTATTTCCTTTAAGTATCAAATCGTTGAACCTTTATCAAAATTTAAATTATGAAAGCTGAGTGAAGAGCATCTGAACAAAGTGTTGAGAACTTAAGAACACAGAGGAAGATCACTGAATACTGTAGTGTAAGATCATGTACTATGGCTAACTTGTACACAAGTCACTAATGACGTAAACTTTGCTGTGGTTTTGAAAGTAGACAATTTTGGGCATGAAATGGGCAAAATTCAACCTGAAGTGAATCCACAGTAAGCAGAACACTTCCCCAAAGGGTTCATTCTAATTATATTATAATTGTTTTTAATTGTTTTGTTTGTTTGTTAAGAAGGCCATACAGTAAATAAGATAGGCATGTATGTGTTCAAACTTAATATGTTAACTTCTATAAATAAAGAATTTATTATTATTATTATCAGGCCAACATACCCTTGGAGTGGTCGGGTCACGTGAGGAGCTAGCAAGTGTTGCCTCTCCAACTTCTGCCCTATAAAATATTTAAGTATTGAAACTACATGTATATTCAACAACAAACACTAATCTGTTTGCTTTATAATAGCAAAAACAAATCTATTTACTTTGATTTTCAATCTTCTGTTTAATATGTCTTTACTCATTTTTAATGAAGTTTGATATTCTGTATTCAATTATTGAATTTTCTGCTACTTTTCATAACAATAAAACTGTTTATTTTTATTTGCTGCATTCCATGTTCATTATTAATTTTAAAAACAAAATCCCATGATCTGGAGAGTCTACAGGTCTGCAAGATTCTTGAGCCTTTCTAGATTCAGACTGTCAAGTGATCTTTTTTCAAATAGTAGGACAAAAACCATTTTGAAAAAGAAAGAAAACAGTAGGAATATTTTCCTCAAAAGTAGGAATGGAATACATATTATTCTGTCCAGAGTCTCAACTTCACAGTTTTTCTTAAACATAAAAACAAAACGTAAATTTTACCTCTATTTTGATTTTAAGTTAAAACAAGAGCTAAATTCTGAATTTTTTACCTTAATAGTATTTAATAAATAAGTTTCTTACTTCACAATTTCTTCAAATATGGAAACATCATGCAGAGCCAAGTTCTTTGTTTTACTAAGGAGACTTTCTTTTACGAACATCTTAGCACTTCTGTCCAGGTAGAGTTCCTTACACTCGTCAAGAGGAACCTTCGTCAGGAAGATAAGAGAGGCAAGCAGAGCTCCCGTACTTGTCCCGATCACAAAGTCAAACATCTGGTTAACAGGCTCTCCCATTAACCTCTCTAGTCTCTGTAGTGTCTCTATAGCTATCAATCCTCTGCAAACAAGGTTAATATTTTTATAATTTCTATTGATGGATAGTATTAACATCTCCTGACCGGATCACTAGTAAAACTGAAATTTTAAGCTAAAATTAATGATTTCGACAGGTTGTAACTCGATGATCAGCTCTTGGCTCTACCCGAAGGAAATAAAAAAGTTATTTCTAACCATCCAGAGATCATGTTCATTATCATAGTTTCTGAGAATAACAAAATTGCTGGTTCGTTCCATCTCATGTTCATTCGATCAAGTCATATTGGTGTTTGTATAGCAGATACATCACACACTGTGAGGTTTTTTTTCAACACGGACTGTTCGAGGTACCTTTCCCTCCCAAAAGTGTTTAAAATCATGGATTATTTTCTAAGTTGTTCACAATATCAGGTTTTTTCATTTTCCTCAAGTCAATATCAGACTATTATTCACTAACTTACAGCCTAAAGGAATCTTTCCCTGTCAGTGAATAAACCCTGACTGTTTAAACATTATTGCACTCTTTGATCCTGGTGCTCTTCAGTAAAATTATCTCTAACAACTAAAAACTAAAACCAAGTTAAGAATTCAGAAAAACCTGAAATTCTCAAAATTGTTCAATTTTTTAAGTGAAAGAAAATCTTTCATTTCTAGACACAGTAAACCTGAATTTCAGGCATATAATGACTGAAAACTTTCACCCAATGGATGTAAAACTGTTAAACTTAGTTCTTGACAACTTAGTATTTTAACTCTTTACTCTATATGTAAGGATTTGTTTGTTAGTGCAGTCAGTGAAGATGATGACCACCTGGCACATCTGTTCCAGCTGATCTTGATCTACACTGGTTGCTTCTTCTTTAACAATAAACTAATGAATCAAACATGAACAGTGCAGGTCCTGATCAGATGGTGAAAATGTGCCAGCTAATCTGGCTCTACACAGTTGGCCCATGGAATAAAAGCCACATTCCGTGGAGTAGTTAAGTCTAAACTCATTACAATAATAATAATTAAGAGATACCTGGTTCCTCCACCATCAATGGCAATCATGCGAATCCCTCGGCCCTTTGGAGGTCTATGATTTCCACAGAGAGCTAGTGCTTCATGTGCTTTTGACATGAGTTTAGGATGTCCCGACTCGCACATCTCAAACAGGCAAGGTATAACTTTGTGCTGAAAGACAATATTTCTACAAATATTATAAAAATAAATATTTGAATATACACATGTTATAAATAAATCCTTTAGTTCTTTCTATCTTAACAATTCTGTTCTAGAATCTAAATTCAAGTACACAAATGACTATTCAGAAATAAATTTTATTATAGCAAAATTTAACTATTGACTCCATAGGATATGGCTGATCCAGATCAGCCAGCACATCCATGATGTCTGATCAGGATCTACACTGTTAGCTTTTTGATAGCTTTTTGATTCATTAGGTTATTTCATGCAATAAAACCAGTAAATCCATATATGGTGTAAAGGGTTAAACAGTACAAAACTCAAAAAATATGATGCTGTAACTATTACAGATTATGCCAATTACAAGTTATTTTTATTATCTTCATGACATATATAAGATTATATTACAAATTCAAGCCAGTACATGTATAAATACCTTTACAGCAATATGTCTGAACTGTGGGTGTTGTATCAGATGTAAACACAATTCATCGAGTCTCTTCAACTTGGACATTGTAGATTCGGCACGCAGTAGATTTTCAGACAAACTAGAAGTTCGCTGGGCAAAAGCACTTTCGGATTCCAGTTCACTGTGCATGATATTTCTAGCTATATGTTCTTGCATTTCAGTCGGAGTTTTTGTTGAAGAACTCGAAGTGAGAGATAAGCTCAGGAGAATGTTCTGCTGCAGATTCGACAACATGTTCCAGTAAGAGTTATCTGCCTCTGTTGGCTTACTGGCCTTTGGTTCAACTGTTGGTTTAGCTAGAGCATCCACAGCTGGTAATCTCTCTTTTTTCTTAGCAGCCAAAATTGAACTGCTTTTATTTTTTCTTGAAAATGTCACTGCATTTTTGAGTCTATTTATTGTTGATGTTGCATTGGAGGTTGCTGCCGGTGTCTTCTCCATGTCAGGACTATTTGGATCCTTTGTGTCGGAACCTGACTGGTTTTGATTAGGTGGTATTTCATCACTGCCTTTATCAACTGCAGCAGTTGGTTTGGCTTTTGAAAAGTAGCTAAAAGTCATTCGGTTATATATATCTGAACCTACAAAAGAAAATTTGCCAGGAACATTTGAAACTTCTGTGTTTGTTTGAGCTAATGGATCATCTAACTTCTCTATCACAGATGCTGAGTTTTCTTTAGCCATCATCAGGACATTTTGTTGAATTAGTTCTCGGTCATGTTTATCTTGAATATCTAAAATTTGTTGGACCCATTTTGCATGTTTTTCCTTATGTTCATCTGCCGTCATATACACATGCTGACTTACACCCATATTTATCTCAGACTCTAACTGACTGGCAAAAGTGTTTATCTCAGGCTCTAACTTACTTGCACCAGCGTTTACTTCAGGCTCTAAATGAGTTGCACCAGTATTTATCTCCAGTTCATGCTGGCTTGCAGCTTGACATGCAGCTTGAGTATCTTTGAATTTGTTCACAATATCGAGTGTTGCATCAGGCACACCTTGTGGTTTATCTGGCACATCTTGTGATTCATCTGTTCGAGTTTCTTCCGGCTGTGCCGCTGGAGCAGCTTTATTCTCTTGTACAGCGCTTTCACTGCTCCTCCAAGCCTGGGTTATATTACCTACAGTTGCCCTGATACCAGACACAGTCCCTCTTATCCTAGCCCAATGGTCTGCATTCTGAACCTGAGCTGGAGTAACAGTGATCTTACTTGAATTATCAGAACTTGAATGTTTCCATCTAGTCAGTGGGTGTCTCTGTGATGTTTCCAATGACCTTGATCTTGTTCTTACGTCCACATAATTAAGTTTTCGGCAAACTTGACAGCTACATCCGTGTAGACATCTACATCTCTCTAGCATGTTTCCAAGTCTTACATGTGAAACTCTAAATGCTGTTGTCATCTTGCAGGTTAAAAATCTGTAAAGAAAATTTTGACCAATGAATTCAAAACACTGTAAGGTATAATAAGAAAATCAAAGTTCATTTTTTTAATTGCTTGCTGCATTCATTAAACATTTGTTCAGCACTGAAAAAGAACATTTCTCTGCTCTTTCTAACAAAAGAAGACATGTTCTAGTATTGTTGGTACTTTAATAAATGCAACATGATATATCCTGGTCATACCCATAACCACAATTCTTAAAAGTCTGCATGGGTATTAAAAACAAATTTAAAACAATGACAAACAGCTTTTATGAACATAATTAACACTAATCTAATCTTTAGAAAACTTTAGAAATCTTTTGAAAATTCACAATCTTTTATAATAAAATAATTGTCAATCCCTGTGAATGTTTTGTAAACATCATTTTATATATGTGAGTATTCCTGCAAAAAATATTGTTGTGTCACTTTATGCTGACCTTTTTTTTGTCTCTAATTTATTGCAGCAAACCTGTGTTTTTCATTAAATTGATCATTGTAAATTAAAACTTAAAATGTAATTTTGTCGAGATTTTGTTAAACTATTAAAATCTGTGTAATTCACTTAAATATAAGGTAATTTCAGGGGTAGCGGAACCTTAACAACATTAAAACCAAAGGCTATTCAATAATCAAAAGCTTTTAGGCCTATTTGGTTGCATTTTATCACAAATGACCAAATTTAGCTGTCAAATAAATCATAGCCGAATTTCGATTACCCGGTTACTACTCAATTTAGGCTCGCGTTTTTTGGATAAAAAATCGACACTAGTAAAAATATGTACTTACCCTAAACGAGATTTTATTATCTGGCTAGTTTGATTATCTCTGTGAATATTTAAAAATAATACAGCAAATATTAAAAATAATACGTTCAAATATTCCGACACATCATCTGACCTCGACCTTTCAGAACTGAGTAAACACTCTTTTGATTGGTTTAAAAATGGGTGAGGCGATATGGCCAGTGATTTGTTTACAAACATTAATGGCCTGACGTGACACGATGACATACAATCCGTAATCAGTGTGACTAGGGTTAGGGTTCGAAATTGTTAGGGTCGAGATGTCCTGATACCACCTGTCATATTGTATCAGTTCACACAGTTCCCGAAAACCAAAAAAAAAAAAACAACAAAAAAACAAACAAACTGCAAAACCATGTGTTTATTTGCTCAGTTTTTATCCGAATCTCCTAAATTGTGTTCTTTGTTAAGGCTCAACTATTTCTTAAAGACTTTTTCAGTTCAATTCAGTTCTCATTGCTATAGAAACCATTTAAAATTCATTTATTCACGAGCTGTAAAACTAGAGGGCATATAATTATTTGCCCTAATGAATGTCCTGGGGATTCGCTAAATCATTTATCCATATGGACACACTGGGTCCACTATTGGACATGACCGTTTGTTGTCGTTTTTTACATAAAGGGAGGTAATTAAAGTATTACATGTAGCTTTAACAAAGGCAGGAATTAAAAACAATATTTTATAATAAACTTCAGTTAATCAATTTGCTCAATGAATTGAAACCTCATTCAGATTTCTTTGGAAGTTCTGCATAATATTTCCAAAGTTTTGTTAATTATTTGATTTTACTTAACCATCCGGATATAACATTTCAAAATATAATAAAATTGTTAATCAGAAAAAAAGCATTTTACAAAACTACACAGTACTGGCAGGATTTTATCAAATTTGCTCCTCAAAACTGTTTGTCTTGGGAGGTTCTGCAAAATATTTGCTTTGTTCCCTAATCAACTGATGCAAGTAACCGTTTTAGCCAATCATATCCTTGATATTTGAGACCGGTTTCCCTTCTCAATTTTATAATCTTGGGCCCTGAACATGAAGTACAGTAACACAAGTATTATTAAAACTGTAAAAATATCACAAATATTTCACTGGTATATTTCAATAATAAATTAAAACCATAAAATATATGCAAAATACATGGTCTTCAACACTGTCTTTAAACAATTACCCATAATTAAAATAACACTATTGTAGAATTAGATTCATTTATTGTTTTACAAATTTACAATTACAGTAGTAGCACATGTCAAGAAATTTACATTTTGCGGGTCAATTTCGAATATAAATAACTAACCAACCAATGCAGGAATTTACTGGTATATACTAGTAACCAGTTATAATCCCTTTTCAAGGGTCGCAGGCAAGGGCCCAAGATCATAAAACTGTGATTGGAGACCAATATCAAATCTGGTTGCCATTTCAGCCAATCAGATGCTTGAGATTTGAGACAGGTCTCTAGATTTAGTTTTATGACCTTGGGTCATGATTGTCATAACTTCTTTACTGCAATTTTGTTATGACTGTCTTGCATGCAATCCTCAGTTAGTTCAATAAAGGTCGGACCTACATCTTCATAAAGTAAGCATTAAAATAAAGATTCTAATAAACACATTCTGACTGTATTCAGTGTTTTAGATAATTACACTAACAACACAAAATTGACGATAGCAGTTAATACAGCTATCCATCTACATAAGTGTATACATTCAGATTCTGACATAGCAGCTCAATTATATTGACCAATTTGTAACATCCTAAAATAAAATATGAAAAAACAAACACTTGTTTTCAATAGTATTGTTCAAGCTTTTAAATTTAAGTAACAGCTAAGTGAAATCAAAATGTCACTGGATGAAACAAGTGCAGTCTATAAACATGATTAATATACCTGGGACACAAAATATGTATTGACTAGCATCTTCTGCATGCAATTACACAACATGGATTATGTACAGAGTTTACATACATGGGCAGAAAGTTAACTTTACAGTATGACATAATTGGTAACATACATCATGCATCAATTTGCATTTACCTTTCATGTATGAACTATTTCATTAACAGTCACATAAATTTAGATCTACACTGGTCACATCTTGGTCAAAAATAGCCTAATTAATCTGAAAGTGAACAGTGTGGATCATGGCCACAAGATTATAAAACTGAGAATGGAAACCAGCCTCAAATCTCAAGGATCGGATTGGCTGAAATGGCGACAAATCGCCATTTTAGCCAATCATATACTTGAGATTTGAGACCAGTTTCATATCTCAGTTTTACAATCTTCAGCCCTGATCAGACAGCACGGTAACTTGTCTGAGAGATGTTGGATTCCAATGCTTGGAGGAGTAAGACAGCTCACCTACTGGTATTCTTCAAACCTAAACATTAACCCTTTCCTAGATATATAGGCATTTTTATGCATGTGCGACCAGTGTAGATCCAGATCAGCTTTCACTGATCTATATCTGTATCTATACAGGAAAGGGTTAATAAATTGGGTTATCTGTTGTCAACATTAAAAAACTAGAATTATCACTGAAAGTGATTAAATACCCCCACATGTATGCTTGATAATTGAACTGGGAATGCTTCGAATCAATGGCATAATGTGCCCCACTTTCAATCCAAAGTGTCGTCTTCACAGTAGCCACATATTCAGCAAGTTTCATCACAATATCTCATTCCTTCTAAATTTATTGAGCAGAAATGGTTTAAATATGTTAGTAACAGTGGCCTTTATCTAACTTTTATCTAAGAACTGTGTGCCAAACATTGTTTATGAGAAATCATCAAGAAACCATTTTTTCTATTTTTAGTAACAGTGACCTTGACCCCATCAGGCCCAATTTCAATACCAAGTTTCGTCTTCACAGACACTACCTATATAGCAATTTTCATCACAATATCTCATTCTGAACCAAAGTTATTGAGCATACAGTTTATTTTCTATTTTTAGTAACAGTGACCTTGACCCCACAGGCCTTGAATCCCAAAAGTCATCTTCACAAAAACCATCAATACACCAAATTTCATTTAAGAATCTCATTCCAAGCTATAGTTACTGAGTGAAAACAAAGTTTTGAAGTTTAAATAACAGTGACCTTGACCTTGAACCCACAGGCCCCAAAGTCAAACCTAATCTTTATCTTGTTATGTTACATCTGTGTCCCAAAAAATAATTAAATCTGTGAAGTATTTCATGAGTTATAGTCCAGAAACAATTTTTCTTTTTTAAGTTACAGTGACCTTGACACTGACCCCTCAGGCCCCAAAGTCGAACTGGACCTGTATCTTCTGATATTACATATATGTACCAAAAAACGATTTAATCTGTGAAGTTTTTCATGAGTTATTATCTGGAAACCCTTTTTCTATTTTTAGTAATACTGACCTTGACATTGACCCCACCAGCCCCAAAGTCGAACTTGACCTGTATCTTGTGATGTTACATCTATTTACCAAACAAGGATTAAATCTGTGAAGTGTTTCATGAGTTATCATCCGGAAACCATTTTTCTATTTTTAGTAACAGTGACCTTGACATTGATCCCACCAGCCCCAAAATCGAACTTGACCTGTATCTTATGACGATATACCTGTGTACCAAAAATTATTTAATTCTGTCAAGCCTTTCATGAGTTATCATCTGGAAACGAAGAATCCGACCGACCGACCGACAGACCGACCGACCGACCGACCGACAAGCTCACTCCTATATACCCCCTCAAACTTCGTTTGTGGGGGTATAATTAACCTTTCACAACTTTCCTCATGAGTTTGATAAATTGGTTGGTTATCAAGGTTAACCATCTGGACTTCAGCATGAAAATTATCTCCCTTTATAAGCCTTTGCTATTTTTGTTAAGGAAAATCTTCGGTTGCAGTAGTTTACATAAATATCTTGTCTTTATCAAAATATAAAGCTTGACAGCCAAGCAGCTTTTGTAAATTTTCCACTAAATTCTGATTATCAACCAAAAACATAGATACTGGTTCAAAGGGCAACAATGTAAATCTTTCTGAAAAATAATATAGAATAATTTCAACACAGGACATGGTTAAAATTACCTAAAACATTTACACAAGGTATAACAATTAACATGTGGTTAAAAGCACTATCTAAAACAACAACAACAACAACAGCAACAACAAATGTACAAGATATCATGGCAATCAAGAATTAAGACATAATTAAATGTATTGTTTGGTATTTAACAACCAATTTACCCTTTCCTCCATATATAAGCTTTTATGGCATGGGTGAACAGTGTAGATCCAGATCAGCCAGCACATCCAAGCAATCTGATTAGGATCTACATTGTTTGCTTTTAGATTCATTAGGTTATTTCTGACCAAGATGTGACCAGTGCATATCCAGATCAGATGGCAAGGATGTGGCGGCTGATTTGGATATACACTAGTCAGACACACATTAAAATGCGTATATATGGAGTGAAAAGTTTAGCCATATACTGTACAGCTTTAGGATAGAGAGATAGAATTTAGCTGGATAAAAAAAACATTATGGTGCCTGGCCCATCAAAATACTGCAGCAATTTGCCATTTTTTAAGTACAAAGACATTTATTAGATATTCTCATACACTATATACAAACTTTAAAAAAATCTGAAGTGTGTATTAAATCACAATGCTAGGTAATTATTTCATAAAAATAAATATATCAAATGAATTCATGGGGGTGGATTTATAAAGCCAAGTGCATATAGTGAATTTCTTTAAAATAAATATATATCTAGATGTAGGTATGAGAAGGTATTTGTTCAGTGTACATGTGATATCTGAAAATAGCAGAAATTACCGTACTGCAATTGTCTACATCCTCAATTACAAATACAGAAGGTTATTGTTGATAATACTAATATACAAGCTTTCATGTACCTGGCCCCATTATCACAAAAAAATTTGGAGTTGGATTTGAAACTCAAAGTGCTATCTTTTTAATGCTGACTATACACAGCATCTTTCACAGATTTAGGTTTTAATAATATAGTTATAATTAAAATGCAGTTTATGAACTAATTTGTCTGTATACTCTAATTCTACCATAACACCCAAAAGACAACATCCTATTTTGATTAGATTTGAAAATATCTCATTTACTTGTCTTTGAACTCCTATATTCTAGAATATCTCGGCAACACAGATCTCCATGGTAATAGGGAGATTTCAAGTGTTCCAAGTAAATAACCTATATATTAATTAAAACATTTAGTTTTTGTTGTAACTGGTACAGTATCATACATGTTCTTGTCAATTTATAATGAAAAATAAACAAACAAACATTATTTCCAATACCAGGCATGTTAATTCAAAAATTATATGTTTAGTGTTAAATATTGAATAGATTCAATCCATTTTTAATTCAAACTTTATTTATTGTTGTTGGTTAACATACTACAACATAGGCTTTTAATGAACAGCTATTCCACCAGCATAAAACATCAGATTCCATCAGTTTTAACCCTTTACTCCATATATACGCATTTTATTGTGTGTGTGCAACCTGTGTGGATCCAGATCAGCTGGCATATTTGTGACATCTGATCTGCACTGTTCACTTTGTGGTCAGAAAAAACTTAAAAACAAAAAGCTAACAATGTAGATCCTGATCATATGGCTGATCTGGACCTACACTGTTCATCCATGTGATAAAGGCACATATGGAGTAAAGGGTTAAGTAAAAAATTTTGGCTGACATAATTCATATGTCTTTTTAAACACAACTTGTTAAATCATAAACCATTTAACACTTTTCTACATAGATATGACTTGTATCACCTGTGCGAACTGTTTAGATCCAGATCAGACAGCACATCCATGCCATCTGATCAGGATCTAAACTGTTCCCATTTAGATTCACCAGATTATTTCTGACCAAGATGCAAACAGTTTAGATCAGTATCTTACTGTAAAGATGTGCTGGCTGATCAGGATTTACACTGGTCATCCATGTAATAAAAGGTACACATGTACATATGAAGTAAAGGGTTAACATAGACTGATGATCTCTTATGACTACAGACTAGTGCCCAAGGTTATAAAACTGAGCATGGAAACCAGTCTCAAATCTCAAGCATCTGATTGGCTGAAATGGCGAATGGTCGCTATTTCAGCCAATCAGATGCTTGAGATTTGAGACTGGTTTCCAAATATCAGTTTTATAACCTTCAGCTTTTATCATCTAACCGATTCATCACAACTCTTATAAACAAACTGAGACAGAATATAATGGTAAGTAATTTCAACATGTAACTTTCACAAGTAAACCTTGTACATGTATCATAATTTGTTCCTTACATTTTCTCCTTGTTTCAAATTTATTGCTAAATTTATTTCATCACAAACTACAAATGTAGTTTGATCCAACTTTGCATCATATTCAAGGCTACTGTATCTTTGTTCGTAAATTCCTTGAAGTTTCAACCAAACTTGGTTGTAGTATACTATCCACAAAAACACAGACTACAGTATTTTCCAACAACAGCATACAGATTTCCTTCTATTAGTTGAAAGCAATTAAAAGTCTAACACCACAACACTATCAAAAAGTTTTGACTAGTTTATCTATACAAGCTCTCATGTTTGTTGCAATACTTGTCTTTTAAGATGTACTACTGTGTTTTCTTATTATCAGTTAAGTCTGTCTAAATCTGCAAACACTAATTACATGGGAAGAAATAAAATTTCATCACAACTCCATTACAACTAGTTGCCCATACCAGATTGGAAAGAGCCATCTCCTTGCTGACCCATGGGCATACCCATATTCATTCCAGGGGACTGAGTCATCTGATTCCCTCCTTGCTGACCCATGCTTGCCCCTTGACTTCCGTACTGTGGCTGGAAGGGCATTGGGTAGTATGGCATAGGGGCCATCATAGGGGCATAAGGATATGGAGCAAATGCAGGGTATGGGAACATACCGGGCTGCATCATTCCTCCCATGGGGTACATTGATCCACCCAGGAAACCTCCCTGCTGGGACATATTATGCTGGTTCCCAAAGCTGTTGTTACGATTAAACTGGTTACTGGCTCCACCAAAGTTGGGAAAGAAATTCTGATTTTGCTGTGGCTGATTTGAGAACATGTCAAAATTCATTCCGCCTTGCTGGTATGCTGGCATTCCCATGCTGGCAGACTGTAGATTCCCGCCTAACATTGCTGAATTCTGGGTTGTTCCAGCAGAGGTCAGTGGGTTATTCTGTTGACCTGTTTGGTCAGAGCCCTCTTCGAGCTGGGACAAGAAATTATCATCCGCATCAGTTAGTTCTGATAAAAAGCTGGAGTTGTTGTGAATGCCACTCATTGTGAAATCGCCCATCGAATCACTGTTATGTTGAAGATTGGTGCTGAACACAGAATCCTGGTTACCGAATCCACTGCTTTCTGTACTCAGATTTCCAAACCCACCTGCTTGGTTTCCAAAGTTTGGAAGTTGACTACCATAATTCTGAAAGTTTGTGTTTTGATTTCCAAAGCTAGCTGCCACATTTCTAGTATTGCCCTGCATAAATCCCATGTTACTGCTGTCCCCGAACATGCCTTGGTTATTTGTAAACTTCGGTGTTTGTGACGTGTTCGAATTCTGGGACATTTCAGGTGCACTTGTCTTTATTTCACTAGTTTGAGAAGTATTTGGTAGACCTGGGTTGAATATACTATTATTTGATCGGGACACGGATGCTTTATTTGCAGACTGGTTCTGTATGTTACTGCTAAGTGAAGTAGACTGGCTCACAGTGCTGGTCTGCCAACCAGACTGTGCCTGTTTCTTGTTGCCAGACAACCTCATTTGCGAGAGATCATTCACTGAATTTGGATTGCTTGTCAGCTTCATCTCGTGCAGATCTATTTCAGAAGGTCGTGTTGACAAACCATCACCTGTTGAACTGACTGTTGGAAAGTTTCCGGCATTCATTGCCTCACTGCTTGGAGACTGTGAACCAGACTGGTTTGAATCAGAAGGACTTTCAGATAGACTGAACTTTGGTTTAACATTCTTAACAGTCTGTGCCTCTTTGGCTTGTCCAGCAGCGTCTGGTTTAACAACCTTACTAACTCTTTTCTTTTTCTGAGTTGGCTTAACTTCGGTTTGTTCAGGTTTAGCATTGTCTGATTTCTGCGCACCACTTAATTGTTGTGGTATCTTCAGAGTTTTCATGTCAATAGGTGGTAAGTTCCAAGAAAATTCTTTGTTTACAACTGACAGTGTAGTGTTAGGAACATTAGTTTCCATTTTTGTTTCTGTGTTCAAGTCTGGTCTCTTGTCTGCATTAACTTCTTTGGAAATGGCGGAGCTTGCCGAGGTTGCTGTGGTAACAGGTAACTTCACATTCATCATCAATGCCTGAGGTTTTGGCTCTATTTTCTGCACCACAGTGTTTCCACCACTGAATGCTGGACTGTTCGATATAATCTTTTTACCTTCAGAAATGTTCTGAAGAGCAGCAAGGGAGCTAACTTTAGTACCAGTAGTGTTTGTTGTAACAGTGTTAGGGGTTACTATTCTGATCTTTGACCCTGTAGGTAAGGTGGCCCCTACTTTCTGTGACTGGGCTGATATTGTGGCTATCTGTCCAGCAGTGGTGGAACCAACAACAGTAGAGGTTTTTGTACCAATGGTAACAGGAATTATGGTTCTAATCTGCCCAGGTCCTTGTCGGATAATTGTCAAGGGTTCTGAAAGATCAAAATACAGCGCTTATTTTCTAAACACTAAAAGAACAACAAGCTATTGTTAGACATGCTTATACTGTTCCAAGAAGCAAGGTATAACAGCAAATAAATAGTGCCAAATATGATCATCATCAATGTTCTTTAATTATGGATTGAATCAATATTTTATAGCATTCATCAGGGTATGGAAAACATTTGGGTAGTTTTAAATGTCCAATGGGCTTCAGGCTTACTTGGCTACTGTTTCTATGTAATGGTATGAAAGAGGAATATAAGTTTATCCCGACAACAAGGCCTTTAATTGAGGCACACTACAGAAACAAGTTTCTTAAGTAAAGTTTAATGATATTTTATTTGTTATATAATTTATAAATAATTTACACTCTTTATTATCGAATTTTCGAACCCGTGTTCTTTTTCAAGACAAGAGCCGTCAGAGACGGGTTATGCTCCCCAACGCCGCTTTGTCACAAATACTTTTTTGTTAGAACAGGAAGAATTTGTAAGAAAGATATTGTATTTGAAAGTTTCCTTTACGATTCAAACAGAAAGCATTTTACAATATTGTACAAAAATAAGACAAAAAAAAAATGAGAAATTTCAAAGGGCACTAACTCAAAAATGAATAAAGCAAGAGTTATGGTTCTTGTGCATTGCACTGCTCCGCATTGAGATCATTCTACTTATGAAGTTTCAAGTTCAGAAACTTTTATACTTTGTGAGATATGCACCAGATAAAACTAAGTAAGAGAAATTTCAAAGGGAAATAAATAAAAAATCAATAAAGCAAGATTTATGGTTCTTGTGCACTGCACTGCTCCTCATTGAGATCTATCTACTTATGAAGTTTCAACTTCCTAACTCTTATACTTTGTGAGATATGCCCCGGACAAAAAGTAAGTATGGTAAATTTCAAAGGGCATTAACTCTATAATGAATAAAGCAAGAGTTATGGTTCTTGTGTGCTGCACTGCTCCTCAACGAATTCATTCTACTTATGAAGTTTCAAGTTCATAACTCTTATACTTTGTGTGATATGCCCTGGACAAAAAATAAGTAAGAGAAATTTCAAAGGGCAATAAATCAAAAATCAATAAAAGCAAGAGTTATGGTTCTTATGCACTGCACTGCTCATCATTGAGATCTATCTACTTATGAAGTTTCAACTTCATAACTCTTATACTTTGTGAGATATGCCCCGGACAAAAAGGAAGTATGAAAAATTTCAAAGGGCAATAACTCAAAAATGAATAAAGCAAGAGTTATGGTTCTTGTGCACTGCACTGCTCCTCCCTGAGATCTATCTAGTTATGAAGGTTCAACTTCAAAACTCTTATACTTTGTGAGATATGCCCCAGACAAAAAGTAAGTATGAGAAATTTGAAAGGGCAATAACTCAAAAATGAATAAAGCAAGAGTTATGGTTCTTATGCACTGCACTGCTCCTCATTGAGATCTATCTACTTATGAAGTTTCAACTTCATAACTCTTATACTTTGTGAAATATGCCCCGGACAAAAAGTAAGTATGAGAAATTTCAAAGGGCAATAACTCAAAAATGAATAAAGCAAGAGTTATGGTTCTTGTGCACTGCACTGCTCCTCATTGAGATCTATCTACTTATGAAGTTTCAACTTCATAACTCTTATACTTTGTGAGATATGCCCCGGACAAAAAGTAAGTATGAGAAATTTCAAAGGGCAATAACTCAAAAATGAATAAAGCAAGAGTTATGGTTCTTGTGCACTGCACTGCTCCTCATTGAGATCTATCTACTTATGAAGTTTCAACTTCATAACTCTTAGACTTTGGGAGATATGCCCCGGACAAAAAGTAAGTATGAGAAATTTCAAAGGGCAATAACTCAAAAATGAATAAAGCAAGAGTTATAGTTCTTGTGCACTGCACTGCTCCTCAACGAGATCTAACTACCTATGAAGTTTAGTCTTGATACCTCTCATAGTTTTTGTGTAATTGTCCGGACAATATTATGACGGACGGACGGACGAACGGACGAACGAACGGACGAACGGGACGGACGGACGGACAAAGGGACAACTATATGCTCCCCCGAATTTCGGGGGGAGCATAAAAAATACAGAAATTATTCCGTTTTAAGTAACATCCACGTTGAAAGCTTATTGTTGTTTTATTTTTGCGTATTGTTGCTTTTATTTGTTACTTTATTTGGAAAGAACTTACAATTATCTATTATTTTTTTCATAACTAATTTTACATTTTGCTACACATTTTGACAACATAATGTTATTTTTACCACAAAACAAGTTAAAATAAATGATGTCTGTTCAACATTATGACATCATTTCAAGAACTGACTTCAGCTGTCAGAATGTACCTTTTCCCATGACACGTCCTAATTAAGAGTTTTCCAACAAATGAAAAAAGTAAATTTTATTCACTTTCTAGACACATCTAGTAGAATGAACTTACTAGTTGTAGTGACGACGCTGGACTTTGGTCTGATGACAGTCACGCCTGCTGGTAGTTTGGAGGTAGATGCACCAACAGTGACAGTTGTGGTCGTGGTGGGTCGTACTATTGTTACACCCCCTGTAGTCAAATTACTTCCTGTATTGGCCAGTGTATCCAATGGTGACGTGGAGTCTGGCTGGGGTTTGGATCTCACAGCAAATATTTTACCATCTGGGGTTCGGATATACACCCCCTTGGGTGTGCGTATGACCAAGACTTGCTGGCCAGCTGGGATTTTCTTTGGTTCTGTGGTGCCGGCCTCTGTTGTAGTATTTGTGCCAGGGAGCACAATTTCTGTAAACAGAGCAAATAGTCATGAAAAGTCTGTCTTACACCAGACTACATTCAAGTTCCATCTAAAACAATCTGAAGTTCTACAATAGGATTCTTGTAGAAATATCACCCAATACTTTTATGCAACCAGTGTATTTCCAGATCATTCTGCATATACTTGCAGTCTGACCAGCACCTAAACTAGTCACTTTTAGGTGCAATATGTTACTTGTGACCAAGAAGCAAACAGGTTAGATCCTGATCAGACTGCTCAAATCTGCATCTACACCATTTGCTCATGAGATAAAAGCTGTATCAATTACAGTAAAGGGTTAAAGATTAAAACAATCTCACTAAAGTCAGATCTAACAAAATGTTAGATCTGATGACGGCCCGTAGATACCGTACATAAGCTTTAGCGGTTTTTCCCGATTTCTATTTTTAGAAATTATCAACACAGGAAGCATGATATACAGCGCTCGCAAAATGATCTGAAGATGTTATTACATTAGAAATAATTGCAATACTACATAAACACAAAATAATCAGCAAAATATGTCTTACGCAGGCTCTCAACACTTTTTATGGTTTAATATAGAATGTTTACTTTCACTTTCGCGATTTTGTAGGCGACAATCTGATTGGTTCAAAAAGGTTTGTGATAAAAGCACGTTTTAGCTACTCGTCGTCAGATCCTGATAGCGTAGCGGTTTTCAGGATATGATTTTAATCAGATTGAGATTAAAACAAGTTCTTAACTAAACCGAAATAATGGAGAAGCTTTAATTAATCTAGATTATAACTGGCATTTAGGTTTAAAAAATGTAAATAATATTTCAAAATATATAAGACAATAGAAATACAAGTTAGTTCTATGCAAGGGAAACCAATTTTGTTTTGCAACAACTTGGCATCAAAGTAACTTCCAAGGACAAAATTATCATACCAGTAGTGGTGAGGACTTGGTGTACAGAGACTCCAGGTTTCAGTATCTGAGGTGCAGCTACAATCTTCGGTCTCATTGGTACTGGTGTAGACACCATAGGCTTCACACTGGCTATAGGTCTCTGAATACCACCTCGACCCCTGCAATAAGAAAACACATATGTACATTATTCATACTTTTAATTAAAATAGGACAACAAACTTTAATAAAATAAATGCTTTTTCAGATAATGTCATATAATGTCATATCGGAAAAAGTTCTCTATTTTTTTTTTTACTCAAAATAAAAAACAACACAAATATCATTTGCACTTCAGATTTCATGTATTATATGACCTTACAATACTTCAATTTGTGCCAAAGTGCAATGAAAAATAACCGTTTGGTTGCTATTTGTGAGTATTATCACATTGGCTTAATACATGTATAATGAAAAAATAACCAAGTCAATGAATTTTAAGCAAAAAAATGAACTTAATAGAGTTTTAATATCAACTACAGCATTTCAGCCAATCTGGGCCTATATTATAAACATTAAAGTCAGTCATGTTTTAGCAATTTTTATAGTAGCGGAATAATCAACAATTCACAATAAATGTCTCATTCCTAATGGTTCAGATATATAATTGTTCAAAAACTTCATTTTATATGATTCAATATACTCTGGAAATACCCATTTAGGTATGCAAGAAAGGCATCAACATTCAGCAATTGTTGATGGTTATGGGTTAATATTTTACCTGATAGTTCCCTGGTATGGCTGTCCTCCTCTCGGATAGTACGCAGCATATGACGGTCTACTGTACGAGACATTCAGACGTTTCTCCATCACGTAGCTCTGTTTTGCAAGCCTCTTCTCCTTCATCGTTAACTTCAGTTCTTTACGATCAATTAGCAATGACTCATGGGTAAATGGTTTCTGAAAGAATATTTTTTGTATTGAAATAAAGTCCACTACTATTCCTTGGTTTTGTCTATTAAAATACTTGATGGAAAATTGGGTAAAGGTTAAGTGCCTTTTGGTTGAAACAAAATGGCAAAATCTAATTTATTTTGTGCCTACCATGATATCAGTACAATGTAAACTTCAATGCGGGTTACATATTTCATAAAAACTCAAATCTCAACAATACATTTTCGGACAAAACGAGAAAAAGTTTGATTTGCAAAAATATCTTACCAGTAATATATGGTACATATTTATGACATAACACAATTGCTGGTAACTAGAGACCCCAAAAAGATTCCCAGAACATTGTACCATAACATCAAAACATTTGAAACTTACATTTATCTTTTCAGAGCTACGGCAAAAAAACTTCTAACAAGATAAGTTCAGCTCCTAAAAATGGTTTTGCCACTGACGGTTCTAAGGCGGTAACCCCTCAATGTTCTCTTTTTCATTAATTGTTTGTGGTGTCACATTTTAAATTGATTATTTGATAAACTCTTGCTCTCCTTTTCTTTCCACTTTTTGGCTATATGGGGAGGCTCGATTTCTGGGCCCAAGATCATAAAACTAAGTTTTGAGATCAGTCTCAAATCTCAAGGATCTGATTGGCTGAAATGGCAACTTGTCGCCATTTCAGCCAATCAGATGCTTGAGATTTGAGACTGATCTCCAGATTTAGTTTTATGATCTTGGGCACTGGATGTGGCAATTCCTGATATGCATATTTCACTTTCCAATACTACAACCACAAAGTTATCGACAAACAACTTACGGCAGTTAACCAGTGCCCTTGTTTCCTCAGCACATTGATCATGACCGTGTCGACACACTCCTCCTCCATGTTACTGAAATCTACCACTGGGTACTCCTTGTTCTGAAAATCAAACAAACAATTGTGACCATGGGACAGTTGTTTGCTATTAAAGTGCTGGGCCCAAGATCTTAAAACTAAGATTGGAGACCAGTCTCAAATCTCAAGCATCTGATTGGTTGAATGATATGGCTAATAACTCCACATAATACAGTGTATGGCTAATAACTCATAGGAAACCAGTGTAGATCAAAATTAGCCAACAAATATGCACAGCTCAATCAGGATCTACACTGTTTGCTTCTTGGTCAAAAAATACCAAGTGAATCTAAAACAGTTAAGACTGCATACTGATCCAGATCTACACTGGTTGCAAATTAGTTAAAAACTGTATCTGTGGATTAAAGGATTATGTTTTGTTATATGACCCACTTGCATTCATAGAGAAATGTAGCCACTTTTTGTAAACTGAAACAAAGGAGTCAGATTTGAGGTTTCCATACTATTTCATACAAAACACTGTTTCCTTCATTTAAGTCAATGAGTTTGCATCAGTTGCTAGTTACTTATAAATCTTAGGAATCTTAGCTTTAATTTTGGGCCAAAAATACATTATGGTCTTAAAAATAAAGCCTTATTTTGGCTGATCACTACTTTGGTATATGACAAAAGATCACTACTTTGGTATATGACAAGAAAAGGGTCTAATAAACATAATCCAAATATCTGACAAAACAATACCCACAGGATTAAAACTTGACACTTGAATTTGCAGACCATTGCTCGACCCAAGGGATGGTAGTTTATGTGATGTAGATAAAGGTTTAACCCTTTCTCCATAGATAAACCTTTATTGCGTGGGCGAACAGTGTAGATCCAGATCAGCCGGCACAGCTGATCTGAATCAACATTGGTCGCATATGCGTAAAAATGCGTATATATGGAGGAAAGGTTTCATGGATGTTTCCCACTTAACCTACCTCATGGTACATGAGTTTGTCCACATGCTCTCTCCTGAACTGGTTTTGTGGGTTAAGCTCGTCCACCACCCTGTCAGACATGCCCTGTTTGTTCACTTGTCTATCGTATATCTTACGCTCCATTGTGTTCTCTGTCACCATTCTACAAAGAAAGTCAAATTATTTTCAGATCTCATAAATCTCACAAATTCCATTCTTTTGTATTGTGAGGTCTTAAGACATTCAAACCTGAAGCTGGAGAAAATGGAGATAAGTAGTGAACTACCAACCTCATTACCCACAAACACTGACTTCATTATTATACCTCATCATTACACAGGTGAGAAAATAGACCTAGAGAGTCAAGGTGTCTAAATAGCCAAGGAGTCTTTGTCACAATTTATGATTGTTCTGCAATCACAAGAAGAACTCCTGCTAAACACTAACACACAGATTTATACTAATAGATTTGTGCAGGGTTTCTAAAATTATCGGCAGGCCGGTCATTGAAATGTTTGATTGAAATTTCAAAATTGGTAAAAAAAAATCGGTCATGAAAATACAGTATAAGTTTTTCCTTAGTGACCCATAACTTGTAAAGGAAATTACCCATATGTACATTTTTTAAAGCTTAATCCGCTATAAACCTGTCAATTACCGACTGCACAACTCTGCTACCATGACTACAGTCATTACACGTCGCGTGAATAGCCTGCGGCATAGATGAAAGGGGAAATGGTCAGTCTCATTTTAACAACGGACGAGTTCATTTAATTTGCAATCGAACTGCGGCTAGTCAAAGGCCGGTAATTAATGAACTATATGTTTGATGACCGAATAAAAAGGCCCAATATTTGTGATTGTCGTAATTTACGTAAACAATATAACAATTTGCAATTTAAAGACGGAGGTGTTTGTTCGATGTGCGTAATTCTAATTGACCGACGACGGAATAAAATAAAAAGGACGTTTAAAATTGCTGTTACTCAAATTTTAATTTTAAATAGACGTATATTTAATTAAGTAAAGCGAATCGCTATGAACACTGCTTTGAACTATTACTTGAAGTTTTAAATGCACAGGATTGTATTACAACGACGCCGATCGCAGTAAACTTCAAACGTCGCGTGCCGCTCTAATAAATCAATTCAAGAATTTTTCCGTCTACAGCCCGAAAATCATGAAATAAACCTGTTGGAAGGTTGTAGGATATCGCCGAGGAGAAAATATGTTGTAAGGGAGGAATGGACTAGGGGTTGGGAGAGTTAAATGCGCTGATAGCGGGGACCGGAAGTCGCAGTTCATGCTGACCTGAAGTCGCTGTCCGTGCGAACCGGATGTCGGGGAATAGTCA
Source organism: Corbicula japonica (assembly GCA_038501625.1). NCBI lineage: Eukaryota > Metazoa > Mollusca > Bivalvia > Venerida > Cyrenidae > Corbicula > Corbicula japonica. Next base: position 5,364,219 of record JAZAYU010000017.1, on the reverse strand, counting down.
ATTTTGGCGCCAATGTCCGATTGGGATTTTGAAATTTTAGAAACACTGGATTTGTGTGCTTTTGTTTTATTTTGGAAACCTATATTGATTTATAGCAATATACAATAAGAATTTGGAAAGCCTTAAATTTAATTTAAGCTAGTTGCAAGAACCAGCTTGACTGGTCATTTCATCCTTCATCATATAAAAAATTTATTTGCAAACGTGCCAAAGCATTAACTGTTGGTAAACAGACAAATAATTTTGATCTGAAAGTGTCCTATTATCAGGATACACACAAATTTTGGACATCATAAATATCTTCAATCAACTAATTGTAGTCAGATGACAGATTAAAAAAATGGTATACTTGTGATTTCAAGAACAATTACCTATACAAACAATCAATTATCCAATAAACTGTTAATTGTCAATTGTCACTTGATAATCCTCTCAGTGACACTAATTAGATGAATTCGGAATGTTTTGACATGATCTTTAGATATTGTTCGAGATACATAACTGTATTCGGCGTATAGACATGCGTGATGAAAGCGATAAAAATGAATTTTTATACCATTTTTCTTAACTTCGGTTAATTCCGGGGGGTCTTTGTCTCCCACCGGGGGACCAGGGGATGGCTCTAAATACCTGGGGATTTTTTCCCCCACCTGGGGATATGCCATATGGCAAGTATGCACAAACCTCATTTATAATGAAATTGTGTTTACCTGTAAATAAAGCTGGGTTTCACCTGACCAAATCGGTAAACCCTACAGATCGCTTGACAGTCGTGGCAGGGGTTCCAGGATGCGTCAACTACCACCACTCTGTTAGCTGCTACCAGGTTAATTCCAAGAGATCCAGCTCTGTAAGTACAATAATTTCTCATAGTTTGTCATGTGTCAACTTGTCTTCATTTACTGCTTATGACAACTGGTGTTTTGAGTTTAAATTATAAAGCTCTCAGGGACTAGGCGGTGTGGATACTACTATGCATTTCCATTACTGCCCATGAAAAAACTCAATTAAACCGAGCCTGCAGTAATTTGTTTGTTGTGGTATTTATCATCTATCAAATGAACTAATCATAATAAAAAACCTCTAGGATTTGTTCCACCTTTATCTAGTTTTCATTAATGGACTTCACTGGATAACATGTAATGCAATTTATTGTAAAAACATTCTCTCCACCCAAACTAATTCAGTCCAAATAATGCTTATTGCAGTGAAGTCAAGAAACAGTACAAGTATTTGTCGTTATCATATAAAGATTTACCTTGTACAAATGATATTTATCTGCAGGCTGATCTAGATCTACACTGCTCACAATTGAGATATAAATGTAACCATGGAGTAAAGGGTTCAATGAATCTTACCACTACAAGGTGCTCATCCACCCGGCATTGTTTTGTTAGTATATATTCTTCACTGCTGATAGTCATAATTAATGTTCAACATCCAAATTTTTGCTACTTTGTTACTGATCTGTGTGGAAATGTTTTACTTTCGCATGCGGCTAAGTCTACTCTGGCCATTTTCATTTAATGTAAATTAACCCTTTCCTCCTTTATTGTGTGGGCGAACAGTGTTGATCCATCCGTGCCGTCTGATCAGGATCTGCACTGTTCGCTTTATGATTTGTTAGGTTATTTCTGACCAAAATGCAACCATTGCAGAGCCTGATCAGACGGCACAAATGTACCAGCTTATCTGGATCTACAAAGGTCGCACATGTGTAAAATGGGTATATATGGAGGAAAGGGATAAGACAAATGAAGGTAGTAGATCTCACCTTGTTGACAGAAGGAAAAGCCATTTGTTGGATTCTGTGTTGAACTGATTGATCAGCTTTTCTCGGTCGGAACTTGATGTGCTACCATCCAATCCTGTTTACAATAAACATAAAATATTAACAGTGTTAGCTTATTGCAGTACTGCCCTACGAATTGTCAAGGTTTAGAACTGTTTTTAAATGACTGATCATCAACTGATCAAAAAGGTAATTTCATATCTTTCACAAACTCTGACATTTGTAATAACAGTAAAAAAATAATTTAATATGGAATCTCACAGAGATGAAATATAAACTGTAAGACTGTCAGTTAAATATTAAAAGAAATTCATCTGCTCAGGAATAGTGATTAGTTTTGAGTTTCAGCCATATGCAGGTTGGTTTCAAATTTGAGCTGCTCATGACTGAATCCTGGTCAATTATATCTCATGGTGGTTTTGATTTTGTGGATTAGAACAATAATATATTCATAGATGACTGAAATTTATGTTGTTTTTTTTAAACAGAAGTATGTTAGTGAATAAAACAATACATACTGAAGTAATTTTTGTTCCTGCACCAGTATTCATCTTGTTCAGGTCGGGGTACTTTACGTTTCGATAGAAACTCCTCTATCAAATTCAATGTAAACAAACTTTGACTGAAAATAAGAATTAAAAATAGAATTCTAGATCATCTCTAATATTTAAATTATTACACATATTCATTTAGAGCAGACTTTCACAAGTATAAAACAATGTAAACATGAAAAAGAGAATCCTAAGCAGTTTAAAAACATGAAAACAAATGTAATGAAAAGTGAATTTCATAAAAGCAGTTAACACTGCTTGGAAAAGCTGTAGTTGACCTTTGACCTGTGAGGCATTTATAGGGCACTTTTAAAAAGGAAGCCTGGGACACTATTTAAACATTTAAATTTCATCACTGTCTAAAAAAATCTGATGTGAGTATTTTTTTAAGTTATAGAGAACATTTTATCTGTCGTTGTTACAATTTTGAAGTGCTTTTTTGACATAAACTTTATTGGAAAGCTTTTTATCTCAAAGTCTTTTTTGACCTTGTTAAAACTCGTCATAGCACTTGACTTAAAATGTGGTATCATTTTTATTTCCCTGGCACGAAATTTCGTGCTATCGCCGGAAAAAAAAGTTTCGTACGGACATAAATTGGAGCAAATGCAATATTTCAACAACAAAAAATTAAGATCAATATTTGACTGACCAGTTATCAATACCTATTTTTTATTTGAACACATGAGCTAATCATGTGTCAGTTGGTCCCCTTTCAATTTCCACTTCCATTCTTAGTCAATTATCAGACCGCTGTTTATTTGTCGTCGCTATCTGACATGGGACCCGTTTGACCTATCTATCTGGACCATTCATAACATAATTGCACGTTAAATTGCGAACCTGTTTTATGTTCTAAAGTGTTGATTTATTGCAAAATAGTTCCTCAAAAAAGTGTTTGTAAATTAAAAATGAGATGACAACCACACTGTTTGGTAAAACGTGACCTGACCTAAATGCACGGACTAAATTGTTGTTAAAGATTTGAAAAAACATTAAAAATATTCCAAAGGAATTTGACAGTAATAACTAATTTTATTTTCTTTATTAAAATAATTATTCAATACCTCAAAATTATATCAAATAGCAATGCGGGCAACTTAATACTAAGTGTAGGACCATTTGGACATCAACACGTTTCAGATACACACTTGAAACTATATGGTAAAATTTTAGCTTATGTTTTAAATTCGAGAATTACATGAAAATTAAGCCATTGCTTAATAAAGTGATACCGCAGTAGTTCACATACTATACTCCATGTGAGACTTACCAGTTCTAGTACATGAGTGTGTTGTGGTATAAGGGTGGTTTTTCAGTAATGGGTGAAAATGCAGAAAATAACTTAGCAAATAACTTAGCAAAGAAAAATGCACAGAATATGTAATAACTTACCTAAAGACTAGAATTTTATCCTCAGCAGAAAGAGATTCTTCTATCAAGTTAAACAATATCTCAATCTTTCCACCATGATCCAACAATCCTGGTTCATAATCCTTTAGTATTTCATTAGCCTGAAAACAACAGATGGCAAGGTTGAACGTCGCATTTTCCATGAAAAACATTGAACATCAAAAAATATTTTTTAACAAACTATTAGTATTTTTCCACCTGAACTGTAAATTTTCATTAACTGTACATATTGCCAAGTTCATTTTTAATAATGTTTATACTTTTTTACTTCTAAAGATGTAGCAAACGGAAAACTATGTACGCATTAGAAAACATATCTATACATATAACTTAAATGTAAATAACTTGACAAAGACTTCAACAACTGTTTAGACAGTAGCACTAATAGTGGTTTTATCTCTGTTTAAGACACAAATATGTTAAAGTAATTTTGATAACAAAATGTTGCCCTTACATGTAAATACCCAAATAGGTACTTACCCAATCATAAGTGATACAGGGCTCATTTGGTCTTCCTATATTTACAGATGGACCCTGGCCTTGTGGACCAGGAACTGCCCCGGGACTTGGGGCTCCTTCTGGGTTGGGGGTTGCAGGAGGGGTCTCTTTCTTGGACTTCCCCCTGCCTCCTTTCTTCTTTGGTTCACCAGTTTCTATGTCAAGGTCATTGTCATCTAAGCTTTTCTTCATACATGTAAACAGAATATCTGGGTGATTCCAGATCTGTAAAACAAACAGAAAAGATTTTTTATTTGATAAACTGGTCATCAAATTTGACAAAGACATGCTGCCAAAATATTGCTTCACCAAGTATGTATAAGATTGGCTAAGAAGTATGCAAGTTATTGAGCCAAGCTGTCCATTTTCACTTGAACAAGAACAATAATAGACAGGGCCTAACCCCCTGCCAAAGCTATCAACCTATGGAATGAAATTTTATTTGATTTCCTTCGAAGTTAAATATAAAACAAACATTAAAGGAACATAGTTCTGTAAATACTAACATTAGAGTTAGTGATTCTTGAGCAAAACACATCCTCTTATTGCCATTTATCAATATTCCAATTTTATTTCTTTCAATTTAACAATTTTGTAGTTATGCACTATTATTTACTAAAGAAGAAAGTGAATAAAGCAGATGAAATAGCAAAGCTGTAGACACTACCTTGCAACAGACAGAAAATGCCTTGAGTGGATTATTGTTCACCCAGCCGTTCGCTGACTGATCTGTGATGGATTCCATGAACTTCTCGTACAGTTTTTGTTGTATCGGTGACATTCGGATGAGAAATACATATTCTTCTTTTGGTGGTAGAGCTGCTTGTAGTACAGTGTGGCCTCTCCTACAATAATATATCATGTGTTAACTCTATAACTCATGGGTATGGCTTATATCTCATAAGCCACCAGTGTACATCCAAACCAGATTCTACATCTATCCAGTCTGATCACCATTAACACTGTATGGTTCTTGGTCAGAAATATTTAACCCTTTCCTCCATAGATACACCTTTATTGCATGGACACACATCTGTGCCATCTGATCTGGAACTGGATGTGCCAGCTGTTCTGGATCTACACTGGTGGCACATGCATAAAAATGCGTAAATATGGAGGAAAGGGTTAATCTTAAAGTGACTAGTAAAGGTCCAGTTCAGACCACACGTATGTGCCAGCTGATCTGGATCTACACTGGTCGCACATGCATAAAAATGCGTAAATATGGAGGAAAAGGTTAATCTTAAAGTGACTAGTAAAGGTCCAATTTAGACCACGCGTATGTGCAGGTCGAGCTGGATCAATATCAGTCACAAATGGGATGTAAGCTGTACTGATCGAGTCAAGGGTGAAAGCATACTGTAAATTGGGATATTTTGGCCTTGGTTAATAATTGGCCTAATTGGCCACCCTTATGAAAAGGCCAAAATTAAACACACCAAAATATGTCACAGGTGAAAATTAAGCCCAGGTAGTGCAAACACAATAATAAAGATTATTTTTCGCACTTTCACTCAACTCTCATTATTTTACATTTCAATTAGAGTATTAAAGTTTGTAGGATTATTGTTTGTTGCAATAAATGTTGGGAAAATGTGAGATAAGTTTGAGAGTTTTAAACATCATATCATTATTTGCATTACACTTATATAATTTTGATGCATTTTAAAGTTATATGTCTGCATGTGAAGTTTTATTTTTGTATTTAAAATAATGATAATTTTGCTTTCTTTTGTTGCTTTCTCCTATATGTATCGTTTATAAATATGTCTAAGATAAATGCTGACCAATCTGATAAACAAGCGTAGATGACATGACATAATAACATATTTGTGTTTATTTTTCACCACATAATGATAAATGGCCAAAATTAAACTGGCCAAAATAAAACACAGGCACTTTGGGGCTAAATGGCCAAAATTTGACGACGCCAAAATATCCCAATTTACGGTATAAACTTTAATACACAAAGCTGAAAAGATTTATCTCAACAAAATTACAGTCATGCTGCTACAGTATTTATTTATTAAGTAAAAATGTCCTTTTGTTTTTTTCAACTGATGTAGACACAGATCTTTCCACAAACCATCATGGGTTTATGATAGGTTCTGTTCACTTTGTTTTTTCTAGCCTTCCAAACAATGGAAAAACATTACAGTTCTATAAAATGTTTGACTAGCAATAAAATTACATATCTATACAACTGGTGTGGACAGAGGGTTATTTAAATAAGCTTACCTCTGAACAAATCCCTCGAGAAGGCTATGCAGGACATGTGCTCTATATCTCATCAAGCGTACGTCTTGAGGGGTACTGTCCGCACACTGACCGTTCATAATGGGACGTTCAAACATGTTACAAAACTCTGTTTTTGTACCCAGAAAGTTAGGACGCACAAAGTCCACCATGCACCAGTATTCTATCAGGTTGTTTTGTAATGGGTAGCCAGTTAGAACTATTCTTCTCCTGAAATATGTTAAATGGTTCATCAATGATCAAAACTGTGCCCAAAGTTATAAAACTGAGCATGGAAACCAGTCTCAAATCTCATGCATCTGATTTGCTGAAATGGCGAATAATCGCAATTAAGTCTTGACAGTTTGTTATTTTGAAATTATCGAATTAGAAAATGAAAAGAATAAAAACACTTATCGTTAGTCACTGATATCTAAAAATGTTAGATGATACATTTCACTGTAACAATATAGCTTACATGTATTTTTAACCTGATACATGTGATTTATTAATAAATTGGTTACACAGCAATTTTTGATGTAGTTATAGAAAAATCTGTGTTTTTACTTGGTCTGCAGCTAGTAGAAGTAGGCTGATTTTCGTAATATGAATCGCCTTGCATATGAGTGCATATGACTATATGCGTAATGTTTGTGCTTAAAGAATATTATGTAAGAGCTTGCAAGCTTACACGTGAAATGAAACTCCAATTTTATCGAACACAAGTACTAAAACTACTGTCCTATCCTCTTGTACTTTTTCGCAGTAGCTCAATTTTTTTCAACGCTGTAATTTACTTAAAAATTTAGTCGTTTTGACCGAATTTTCACTTTTATTTTGTTTCTGTGATACCCCAGTAGGCTGGTCGAGGACTCGAATGATCGTGATATAGTGTAGCTGAACTGCATTTTCAATTTGAAATGAGCAACATTTTCTGTGGTCAATAAAATGATACTGTTATTCAGATAGTATTCGGATACCGATACGGTTATCTGAATAGTGATTTAGGTATCTGTTCCCATCCCTAAAAAAATATGATCTCAAAACATGTCTATATATACAGTGAAACACCTTTATTGAGACCACCTCTGGGACCAGACAAAAGCAGTCTTAATAGTGGGGTGACTTAGCTCTGGAGTACAAAATAGTTCAAAACTGTTAAAAGGGACATTAAAATTATAGTGGTCTTAATATCAGGGTGGTTTTGATGAGGGGTTTTACTGTACCAGACAATGACAATGCCAGAGGCTTGAGGTAACTTTCTTGAAATAGCCTGTGCTGAAGGTTATAAAACTGAACATGGAAATCAGTCTCAAATCTCAAGCATCTGATTGGCTGAAATGGCAACCAGGGCTGAAGATTATAAAACTAAGCATGGAAACCAGTCTCAAATCTCAAGCATCTGATTGGCTGAAATTGCCATTGGTCGCCATTCAGCCAGTCAGATGCTTGAGATTTGAGACAGGTTTCCATGCTCAGTTTTATAACCTTGGGCAAAGTAGACTCAGCTGAAAAAGCTAGAGATCTGAACAATGTTTCTACAAAATTGCCTCTAGGTCAAAAAGCCCTTCCTCAATTTTAGATCTGGATGATTTTAGTCTGATGCTGAAGGGCAGTCAATATCATTTTGACATCTTATGTATATGACTCTGATTTTTTTTATATATATGTATAACTCTTTATTTTAAGAATCATGTTTCAAATTTATTGTGTTCATAAACACCATACTATAAGCTAAAAGCTTAAGTCCTGACTGAATAAAAAATGAAACTAGAGTAGATTATAAGAACATAATATCAACATTAGGGACAGCCCATCCTTAAATTTCAAATTCATAAGATTATATAGCAATGAACTGAACAAAAAAGTGATGGCATAAATAGATAGCATTTGAAAAGTGTGAGCAAGAAACAACAGAGGTACAAAAAAAAATAACTTTGATAGTTCTACTTACTTTGTTCTGATCATCTTAAGTGACTGAGAAATTCCAGCATGTGAATTCTTGATTCTGTGCCCCTCATCACATACTACAAGATCTGGACCAGGATTAACCAATGCCTCATGGATATCTGAAATATTCCAACAATGAACTTTAAGTGCACCGAATCCCTTTCTCAAAGGAAGATTTTAAAACTTTATTAATTGGTCAAATAAAAATAAATGGCTCTTGTCATTCAATTGTTGATCAAACATTTGATTATTCATGTATTTTACTCTTGGATTATTGCACAATTTCAAATTGTCAGCAAAATTTAGTCACACATTTTATAAAAGAATAAAATGCATCTGGAATTTGACAAAAATTACATATTCTTATGCGCAAATTAAAAAAAAATCCACTAAAATATAACGATATATACATGTAGAAGTGAATGGCTGCACATACTTAACAACAACTTTTTATCCCTGTCTTCTTCCTCTACATCAATGACACTGGAGCCTGGCGCTTTCTTCCGACCCTTACTAGCCTTCTGCAGGTGAACTTTCTTGCTGGATAGCAGACGATACATCTCGTATCCTAGCAACAACACTCCTCCACTCTTATACCAATCATCTGTAACATCAGATGTCAATCAATCTTTAGGGAAGTTTAAAGATGACTGCAGAAATTTTTGGTTTAACAATCTCGTGAATTTTCATGCACTGTGTTGGCATGATATGGTGGAAATAGGCAAGGTCAGTCTTGGACTTGAGACTGTCATAAGTTAATTCAAAAATATTATCTTAAATAGAAAGTCTCTCCCATGCCAAGTGATATCAACATTTTTATCATATTTAAACATCCATGATTTTGGCCCAGGCTGGTGTATTTTTGTTATAATCAAACTTTCATACCTTTAACTTTGGTCCTGACAAGAGTATTTTTGTTATTATCAAACTTATTTACAACTCTCAACTTTGGCCCTAGCAGATGTATTTTTGTTATCATCAAATTTTAAAACCTTTGACTTCAGCTCCGGCTGGTTTTTTTTTTTTTCTGATAATCAAACTTAAATACCTTTGACTTTGGCCTCAGCTGGTGTATTTTTGATATTCTAAACATAAATAACTTTCACGTTGACCCTGGATTATTATTTTTGTTATAATCAAATTTTATTTTATTATTTGTGTTATTATCTAACTTACCCACAACTTTGGCCCTGGCTGGTGTATTTTTGTAATTATCATTCAGTAAGTAGATCTGATAAGGTCTAGGCTGGGTCTCCTCTGCTGGTATATTATATTTCTCACAAGTCTCTTTGTCTGGTACCCACATATTGAACTCAGACATCCAGTTAGCCAGTGTATTTATTGGTACAATCACCATCACAGTCCGGGCACCAGTGTGGCGAAGAAAGATGTCAATAAAGCCGATCATCTGGATAGTTTTGCCAAGTCCCATACTATGTGCCAAGATACAACCAAAGCCTGCACTGGTCTTAAATCTGTTTACACATTCCACTAAATTGTCATACAGAAATCGTACTCCGCCAATCTGGAAAACAATTTTATTTAACTGTGAACTGAGCCTTTCTTTATGTTATTTGAAAACTTCCATTAAACTGAAATATCATTTAACCCAAGAATGGAACCTAAATGTCTGTTACTTAAATCTGACTAATAACTGGTCTTCTACAAAATTATTTTACGCCATTTGATATCTTTTGATAATCAGAAACAGGTAGGTACCAGGTTCTCCTGTAAATATCCAGCATGTTTTACATTAACTGATCTGACTGCTATGTTGTTTGAACAATATAGTAAGTTGTTCCTGATCATGTTTAGTTACAGGACAAGTTCATATTCGGCTTGGTAAATGGATAACCAAGATAAATGCTTAATATATTGTATGCAATAATTATTTTTGATAATTTTGGGGAAAATCTATCCCCAGAAAAATTTAATAACCAACAGTATCCAGCACACTAGGACCCTTTACTTCACGCCTTTAAAACCGAGGCAACCAGAAAAGATCCAGATCAGCCGGCACATTTTTTTGGTGTCTGCATTTTGGTCAGAAATAACCAAAATAATCTAAATGTTAACAGTTTAGATCCTGATCAGTCAGCACAGATATGCCAGTTGACCAGGATCTACTCTTTTCGCTCATGCAATGAAAGTAATATCCATGGAGTAATGGGATAATTTATAAATAAGTCAGCAGCTGTACACATTTACCTGATGAGGTTTAATGTGTTTTGCAACAAGTGGTGAGAGGTAGATATCTGGATCTGCAGTGGGATGACCGACGTTGACCAGTACACGGCCCTGAGCATCTGGCACATTATACATGTCATTGATGTGACTGCCGCTGTTGTTGACGTCCTCAGCCTCGGCATAGTCCTCGTCTGACATGTCCTCCTCTTCTTCATCATTCACCATGACAACATCATCATCATCATCATCTTCAGCACTGCTGATGTCAATCACACCCTCTGTAAAACATAATACAATACTGTTAATGCATTTATATTCATGGGCGCAAAAGTTTTGTTTTTTGTCAAATAGCAATTAAATGGATTCTTCAATTCATGGTTTTCAACTTTCTAATTATTGTTTATGCACAATTTTATGTTTTGTGGAGGTTTCAAATTCATTGACTGATCTGCCAATAAAATCCACAAAAATTAGAGCCTGGCTCCAAGGTTATAAAACTGAGATTGGAAACCAGTCTCAAATCTCAAGCATCTGATTGGCTGAAATGGCGACCAGTCGCCATTTCAGCCAATCAGATCCTTGAGATTTGAGACTGGTTTCCTTGCTCAGGTTTATAACCTTGGGACCTGAAGACCATTGATTATTCACAGTAACCTATCCGCTAAGACATTCATATCATAATCAAAATACGGCATAAAATATTAACACTTTGTCCTTTACAACTATTTATTTCATTGACCATTGCTGGTATCTATAAATATCTAGGTTGTATTTATTTTGAAGAACATTAAGTTTCTCATACACAAATAAGTGACAATATTTTCAAAAGGCGGTGTTTTCTAATTTGCTTTCTGCATTCACAGAATTCACAGAACAAACTCTAATCAAGCTTAAATTGAACTAAACACAATTTCTGTTTTACTACCTTTCTTTAACTTGAGATCTTTCTTTTCTTCTTTGGCTTTCTCCATTTTCATTTTCTCCAGCAATTTCTCGGATTCTGTTGTTTCTTTTTCAGCATCCTCTTCTGCAGCTGTAACAACACAATTATTGCAAGGTCAAATCTCCCTCACTGTTCATCTAGTTGAGTGAGAGATTTACTCAAGATGAGATCTCCCTCATTTTTCAGCGTAGTTAAACTAAAACTAAAAGCTGATGCACTATTTTTAACAACACAAGTATTTGATTATTTTCTTCAAGCAACTTAAGCTCTGAAAGACTATGAAAGATGACTACTTGGAACTTGCCATAGTTTTGCACACACAAAAAAAGATATTAAAATACTTGCATTTATTTAAGGAACAAGACAAATTCAATTACATGTATTAGCAAGGTCAAAATTAAACTTTAAATTGATGCAAAACCAAAATGATCATGAAAGGAAAATGCAAAATAAAATAATCTTTAATAAGGGACATTGCGAAAATGATCCCTAGCAGATTCCAGTTATATATTTCTGCTATTCCAGTGATCAAATGCAGGTCTATGGATGTGCAAATGTGTAATCCAAACAATACAATTTTCCCAATTTAACAATTATGTTTTTGTAGAAGTTTTTAGACTTATCTAAATTCAGGAGTTGGATAACACATCATGGCAACAACTATGGATATGGCTTATTTCCCATGTGTGACCAGTGTAGATCCAAAACACCCATAGAGACTGATCAGGATCTACACTGTTCATTTTGTGGTCAGAAATAATCTAATGAATCTTAAAGTGAAGTGTAGATCCTGATCAGACACCATGTGCAGTCTGACCTAGATCTATACTGGCTGAACATGAATTATCAGCAATATCTATAAAGTAAAGGGTTAAAATACAATTTGTGTAACAGCACTGCAAACCTTGTAACAATGATTTCAGCTGGCTATCCTTCTCCTTTTTGATCTCTTTTTCTGGTGAGATTCTGAGCAGGGAGGCGAGTTGTTGTTTCTTCAGCTCCTGGAGTCTTCGCTGTCTCTCTAACTCAGCATTCTGTGCATCCAACGTCTCCTTCTCTAGTTTGTTCTCTGATAATATTTTCCTGTGCACAAAAAAGCAAAGTTGGCAAAGATGTATGGAAGTATTTAATTATTCAACATCAATAACAATTTACTGTGCACGAAAAAAATGAATTTGGTAAAAATGTATGGAAGATTACTAGATTATCAACACTTAGTGCCTTAAATAATGGAGTTTATTTTTAAGCGAAGACATATTACAATTGAGAAACAAGCACAAGGAGGCAAAAAAAAACAAAAAAACAACAAAAAAAAAACTGGAACACTCCAAACTGGAATGTCACAGATACTTTAGCACAGGTCTGTTCCCATCTGCATTTAGACTGTTAATATAGATCTGAAATAAAATTGTTTAGTATCCACAAAACATATGAACAACTACACAACTTTAGTTCAAGGGGTAACTTTTTGTTGACTGCCAGTATATATACTGCAAAATTTTGTTAACAAATGTTCAAATTCCAAGAAAAACTAGAGCTATCACTGAAGGTGATTAATACCCCCGCAATACTGCTTTGTCAGAGTATACAGAAATGATGTTTGCATCTTTCCTGGGTGAAAATTGAAAAATAATTGAAATCCTGAAAATTTGCTGGGGGTCCAGGGGGGCGCTAGGGCTCTGGTAGGTCCAGGGCAAAGCCCTGGTGGGGGACAAGGGGGTCGAAGCCCCCGAAGCTTCTGGAAGATAGCAATTTATATACCATTGGGAAGCCATTTCTTAAGTGCATTTGAGCTTTTTTTGAAACACAAAATTAAGACATCTGGAGGCATGGGTTTATCATTTATTGTCATTTATCTTAATCAAAGACATATCCTGGAATTACTTCCCACGGGGAGAATTCCTTCATTTTTTTCAGAGATGTCCTCTGATATATTACAAACATAAAGGGAGGTTTAAATGTATGGGTCACCTCGTCCGTTTTTGAATTACACACCCATTTTGAATACCACTCTTTTGAAAAAATTTCGGTCTAAAATTGACATAAAAGTGTCATACATATAACAACATAAAGACAAATGTATTATCACAAACTCAATAATTCTTTCTTAGATATTTATAATAAAGATGTCTAACTGTTATAGAGTAAAACAACTGAAATATTTGTGATAATAACAAAAAATGATATGAAATTTGTTCACAGTCGTCGTTTTTTGAATTCAGCAAAATAACGACAAAATTTAAGCATTTTGCCCTATAAAAAAAATTCTAGCGGGGAAATTTTTTTTATATTTCCTGTATATATAGCCTATCTTATACACTTTAAGATATTGGAAAAAAATGTATACCTTGCCTTGCTACTTTTTGAGATATATTACAATTATTACCTCCCCTTAATAGGCAAAAACACCTAATTTTTCGAATAATAATGAAAACTTAGTAGTGATATCTATTTTGAACATATACCTTAATTTTTTGCTGAATTCATATTTAAAATTACCAGAATAAGAAATATCAAATAGGTTAAATGAAAATTATACACAAAATGAAATAGCAGTATACACAAACTATAGTACATGTATCTATCCAACTGTTCCGATGTTTTTTGCTCAATCTTTGTTCAAGTAAGTAAAAACCGTTTCTATTATTCTTTTTAGATTTGTTACTCTGGGCTTCCCATCAGACAGTTTTTCTTTAAATAACTGAGTTAAACCTTCTAAACCATTTCGAGTAATGGTCAGTTTCAAATGCTGAAGTGAAAGTCCAGAGCTTGCGATTTTTTTCACCATTTCACTTGATAGGATCTTCTCATTTATCAAAGAACTCATTGTAGATATATTACAGTCACAGTTATAATTATATTTATAGATGTTCACTGAAGATGTAATTGATTCACTGAATTTAGACATAATTTCCACACTTGGAGCTGTATGCTTCAGTAACTGTTGAAGACTTCTAACATCGGCGGACGCATCATGAGCATCATATTGAATATTGAGAAACTTTTTCACAAGAAACTCTTGTTTATAACATTCCATGTCTGGATATTCAGCTTTTGGATACAATGATTTAAATAGTAGTAATGTATCACAACTTCCCACAACTGACTCTTGAAAAGCACCAAGAATTCCACATTTTTCATAAGACCTTATAATTCTGGGTAGATCAAATTTTCTGAAATTGTGACCAACTAAAACACTTTTTCCCACTGATTGTAAGAAGTCTAGGAACTCCAATAAAACATTTCTCAAACTATCAGACTGTACTGGCTTTCCATTAGAAGCTATCCGAAATAAGACTATCCGTAACCTGCACACATTTCTGGTCTTTGCGTCCAAACTGTTTAATTTTATCAACACATAATGACTTCCTACTCGACAAAAATTATCCAGATCTTTTCCTTTTCAAAGCTGACATCCTTAAAATGTTTAATTGTGTAATTGATTTGTTAATTTGTTTGTTCGCGTTAACTATCCGATTATCCGAAATACGTTAACTTGGTAAACAGCGAAAGAAACGAATCGGCGAAAAGAAGAAAGTACCGAAAAGTGCATGCGCGGTAAAGATGCGCATTGGCCACTCCCGGATACATCCTTAATCAACTATGCCTCTCAATTCAGTGAAAATTCTCCATAAACAAAAATTATAGAACTTCATGAATATTTTCAATAATTATGAAATTGACGGTAGTTGTTTATTTCTGTTGTTTTTTTTTTATAATAAATATCTCCAATACAAAGTATGTACATAATTTTTGCGCATTTTAGTTTCCAAAGTACATCATTGGATGGCATATTCTGATGAAGACCTACTTTTATTTTGTGTAATCCGAGTTTAAATTTTCTCACGGCATAACAATTTTAGAAAATCAAACTTAGGACTATATCCGCCTACCGATACAAGGCCATTTCAGTTGCATGATAATTACATACATATTACTAGTCTTACTACGCCGTCTCTGCGTAAGAAAAAAAACAATCGAGCATCTTCTGAGTATTTTTTTACAATCTGTTGATACGCACACAGCTACTCGACCTTCACCTGGGCACATGTTGTTTCACATCACAAGATTTAGAAGTTTGCATAACACGATTTTGTTAAATCATGTCCCCTGCAAAAAATAATGGACTAATCCACACGGAAAATATGTCACGCACATCTACACTTCATGCCGAACATATGTATCAAGTTTCAAGTCAATATCTTAAAAACTGTAGAAGTAGTTTGTGTCACAAGATTTTGTTAAATCGTGCTCCCCTCCGAAAAATAATGGACTGATCCACATGAGAAAAAACATAGTTCCCGCAAATGTACTCACGAACATATGTTTTAAGTTTGAAGTCGATATCTTGAAAACTGTTGACGCTGTAAGTGCCACAGACAGACCGCCCAACCAACCAACTGACCGGATGATGACTCCTATATACCCCCTATACTTTGTATGCGAGGGTATAAAAAAAAATTAGGGTGTGCATTTTTGAATCTTCTGAGTATAGGCAAAGTCCATTGAACATGATAAGAGATGCAACCATCTGTTTTGCCTTTAGCACAATGGACCCTTCAAGAAACAATCTTATCTGGAAATACATTGTACTTGTAACCCAATATCATTCAGGTTAAACCTTGATTTTTACCGGCATACTTTTACTATAATGACAACAGCACTATCCTGAAACCCCAAACCTTCTTACCTGATATTTTTTCTGGCCCCTTTATCTGCTTTCTTCTTCTCTCCATCCTCATCTTTCTCTCCCTTCTTTTTCCTTTTTCTCTTTCTTTTTTCCCCAGTATCCTCTCCAGCTTCCCCCTTCTTCTTTCTCTTTCTTTTCTTCTTCTCTGGTTTATCAGAACTATCTATTAAGGCACAGTAAAAACAGAACTTGTTAATATTGTATTGAGCAAGTCTTACTGTGCAAACAAAAAAAGAGTTTAATTCTTAACTCTATAGTAATTGGCATAAAATCCTTCGGCATTAACAACGAATACGGTTGTATCATTTAATTCTGCCCTGACAAATTTTCACCCATAAACTATTCTATTAAGAAACACTGTTACATCTTACCAGGGTTTAAATTTGCGCAATTGCCCCTAGGTAAAAAAACACCAGCATAAATTAAAGCCATGCAAAATAAAATGAAACCACAGTATTATTTACTAGAAAGAAATGAGTTAAGTGTTTCTACCTTCTGTAGTTTGTTCACCAACACTTGGACCATCACCTGCACCAGAGCTGGGGCCACCAACATCAGAGGATTCTTGAACTTCTGAACCCTCATCCTCTCCTTCAAGTCCCATTTCTAACAATGTTACAAACAAAGAATAAATACAATGGGGTCCTATCGATTGCAAGGGAAACCACTCTCAATGGGAGGTAACTCAGTATATCGGTAGGCCCCCATTATAAAACTTTTGATGTTATCAAACAATCACAATATGATTTTTAAATCAATTTTTTTATGCATATGCAGTACACAAAAGGTTATAAAACATTATAAACTTCGCTTAAAAATTTCACAATTTTCCCATTTCTAATTCTTTTTAGCAATTTGATGTCAATTCTATGCTTAACCCTTTCCTTGATATATATGCATTTTTACGCATGTGCGACCAGTGTTGATCCAGATCAGCCGGCACACCTGTGGCATTTTGGTCAGAAAAAACCTAATGAATCAAAAAGTGAACAGTAGATCCGGATCAGGTGGCACGGATGTGCTGGCTGATCTGGATCTAAACTGTTCGCCAGGGCAATAAAGGTGTATCTATACAGGAAAGGGTTAAGAAATAAGCCATTATCTACCCCAAAATACACGTTCAGGTGTTGTTCTAGCCACATCAGGTGGTCCTCTTCAAATCAAAATAAATGGGGTCTACAGTCTACATCAAAACAACCAAATAATTATGTTTGCAAACTACTACTCTTGAGAACAGAAGATGCCCTGTTGTTGTTGCTTAACCTCTCCTTTTTCTTTCCAAATAATCTTTTTTAGATATTGAAATATATATTTATTTGAACTTGACAACCAGTAACTTACCATTATCAAAGTCAGCAAGGGAGTTGAGCGCCTCATTGACATCCTCATCTTCACTTTCCTCCTCCGACTCGTCCCCATCACTCTCGGCATCATCATCATCATCATCATCGTCATCTTCTTCATTCTCTTCTTCTTCCTCGTAATCTTCATCACCTACAATGTAACAACAAATATTTACATATTATGTCCAAAAAAAGACAGAACTTAATATTAAAAATATGACTGTACGTGGATTTCTTTTAAGGGGTGGATGTAAAATTGTGATATTTTCTTAACCTTTTACTCCTTATACAGGACTTTTATCCATTGAGCAACCAGTGTAGATCCAGATCAGCCAGCACATGATTCCACACTTGTCACATTGTGATTTAAAATAACCCAATAAATCTAGAAGCAAACAGTATAGATCCTGATCAGATTGCAGTGATGTGACCAAGAGTAGATCAAGAGCAGATTGCATGCGAGTGGTACACTGAATTTACACTGGCAACACATTATAAAATCTGAATATATTGAGGTTAGGGTTACATCACATCATGAGCCTGGTTCTCTATATATTTTCTTCAATCTGTTCATCAATAACTCTGCACAAAACCATTAATTATTTCTATTTTAATTTCATTTCCCACAAAACTGATGTATTCCCATCTCATAAGGGTCTAAATATTGTGCAGTGGTTAAAATCTTAATAGTTTTATTTGTAAAATTCATGACTTGTTTTCAAATTTGTGGCATCATCAGGCAGATCATTTTTGTGTTTTCTTTTTCGTTACCTTGGTCTTCTGGCTCATACTGCTCGGAGAACTCCCCTGCTGGGTGGTAACTACTCTCTCCTGTCTGGGTGATATCAGAGGGTCCAGCCGCTGTCTCAGTATTTCTAACACTTCCATACTGCTGCTGAGATGCAGTGTCATAAGAAAAGTCAGTATTTTGATCATACGGTTCATCATAGCTATTGTCCATAGGATAATCATCAAATTCAAAATTTGCTTCATCTGGTCCAAAACCTGCAGAGTTTTGAACATTATCAGCTGTTTTTATATTTCCAAACTGATTTGTAGGGTAACTGGAAATGTTTGTTGGCGGAGGTACACTCATTACATTTGGGTCTTGTTGGGAGTTATTTCCCATCGAATATGTACCAGTATGAAAGGCAGGTTTCTTAACATTTTCCACACCATCCCCTGCTTCAGTGTTCTCATAGTCGTCATCCATGGGGAAGTCATCTTCATCTGGAAAATCATCCATTCCAAAGTCACTTGGTTCAAAGCCACCATCAGAGCCCTGGCTGAAAGATGGAGTAACTATTCCAGATTCTGTCTCCATCTTAAAATTCCTGTATGGGACCTGAATAAAAAATCAAATCAAACTACTCTCAAATCTTTAGTAAATCAGTTGGAAGATGGTCTTCTGCCTACAGATAAACAGGTGGGATACAATGGCTCCTGCTCTTGTTAACCCTTTACTCCATAGGATATGGTTGTTCAGGGCCTTCCGCAGAAAAAATAAAAGGCATCCTGGCATCCTACGTGTATCTCACATGCAGATAAGCTATGTTCTGTCCGGAAAACTGAAAATTAAGGCTAGAATAAAAGCATATGTTCGGCAGCCTGTGTAGGACATCAAGCATTGTATTCAGAGCTTGCTTAACCCTTTCCTGTATAGATACACCTTATTGCTAGGGCGAACAGTTTAGATCCAAAACAGCCCGCATATCTGTGCTGTCTGATCAGGATCTAAACTGTTCGCTTCCTGATTCATTAGGTTATTTCTGACTAAAATGCGACCAGTGCAGATCCTGATCAGACGGCTGATCTGGATCTACACTGGTCGCACATGCATAATTATGCATATTTATCAAGGAAGGGTTAAGTACAGGAAAGAACAACAGGTCACTGAACAAGCAGAAGCTAGAATAAATGTCAACCTCGATTTGTTTTGTAGCACTATTTTGCAGTAAATTGGCTCTGGATTAGTATAGAGTAATCAGGGGATATTTCCCAAAAACTTACAAATTGATCCTTAAACTAAGCAGCCAACAACATTCTTATGTTGGGTTTTTTCAATCATAATAGAAGTACTTTAAAAAAAATGGCAACATGTGGAAGAAAACAAAAATAACTGATGCCCCCTCTGCTACAACATTTGTAACAAAGGGCCATAACTCTGGTAAAAATTGTTGCAAGAAAAAATCTTGTCTTTACAATCATCTACATGTATCCTGCTTGATCATTTTTGCAAGTTCGAAGAAATCTGCATGCTTTTTAATAAGGAGTTGATGCCACAAGATTTGGGGAACATACAGACGGATAGTGCAACACTGTATGCCTCCCACTTTGTGGGAGCATAAAAAAAGGCAAGTTTTCATAAAAATTATATTCATTTATTTGAACTGTTACTTAACATCAATTTATGTAGTGGTTATGAATATGTTCATTAAATTTTAAAAAATTTTCGGAAAGTTATGACAGGGGTTTTTCTGCCTATTTTGGGAAGAGGAGTCTGGACGTTTTGGGAATTTTTTATCGACAAAAATGCCCATTTTGGGAATTTTCACATCGATAAAATAGTCCATTTTGGGAAATTTTAATATGCACTTATTAAGCTTAAATCGGTCAATTTTTACATTACCAATATACTTTAACCAGCTTTTTGGTCTTTATTCAAACTAACAATGCAAAACTGGTAACTTTTTAGCCAACTGTTATCAGAAATAATTTTTTCATTTAAATTATTTATTATTTGAAATTGAAATTCTTTATAAAATAGTGAAACTGTAGTAATGTAATGGTTATTTTTGAGTTTTAACTAAATAGACCAGATTAACTAAGTTTTTATTGTAGTACTTATTGTTTTGCAAAGCCATCATAGTCGCGAAAATACATTACAAAAAGAATTAAGTGTCTAACGAGTAATTTTATGATTCATCTTCTGCAGTTAAGGGTACTTTCTGTAATGTTTTGCAGAATATTTAAAAAATAATTGATATAATCAACAGCTATAATGTTGAAAGAAGGTCCAGAAAATATTCATGCTTACAGTTACATCAGGGTCACTGAACGTGTGCAATATCAAGATAAAGGGAAGTCACTCTTCTATTACCTGTGTATTTTGATATGTTTTATTCGATTTTTGCCGAAATTTTGGAAATAAAATATGTTTTAAATTGGGAAAAATGACAACTAGATATGATTGGGAACAGGGTCGTTAGCTTTGGGAACACCTCCGTTTTCCAGAGGCGCAGACAGTGCTGAAAAACCCCTGTATGATCACTTGTTCATATTAAAATTTTAAGCATCCAAAACTACACAGTACAATACTGTAGTGACTCAATGGTTGAATTTTATTTTTACCTGCACAGCTTTGCGATTATGTGAAAAATCAAGGTGGAATCATAATAACATCTTAAATGTTTTTTCGGCGATTAATCACCAATGAATTATGCAAAGGCATTCAAATTTTTACAAATCCCTTTTGCATATATCCTGCATGACTGTATTATCGGTAAATATGTAATATCGGTGAAATCCGAAATCGTCCAAACACATGATTATGTGCATAAATTGTATGACAACTTCCGTGTGATTTTGTTGACCTTGTTCGCGCCATCTGTCAAACCACCGAAAAAACATCTGCAATGTCATTTCTACCAATAAGTTTGCAAATATTTATAAATAAATGTTTGTAAGATCTAATTTTACTGATATTCTTTAGCTTTCCTTTCATTTATATCCTTTTATTTCTTTGCAATCAAGCTTATATCGATATACTGTCAGACGACGCAAGTGTCTGTGGCGCCACCTTGACCCCGGGTTTATATCTACGGAGCTGAATTTCCATTTTTTTCCGAGCTAAATTTCCATTTTTTTCCTAAATGTTTAGTCATGACTATGATAAGTGTTAACAAAATTTTTTTCTGAAAAATGGACTTTACTACATCAGTTTAGTACTTGTAATAAGTTTTAAACCAAATTATTTGTTTTGTTCTTGCTGGGAAATTCAAAAGGAGACAGTATGACCACTGGACACACTTGAAATATTGCACTAAAGTCAGGTTTCTGAGGCGTGATTCCCAGTTTCTTTGTCCTCATTGTGAAAAATAAAGCAGAAATTGGTGATAAATAAAAGTAGTGACTTGTATAAAAACACAACAAAACAGTAAAAGTTCGGTAAAATTTATTGTACTTATCCCATATAGTATGCATTTGAATAGATAAAATTGAAATGTTGGTATGACGTCACTATGTGTAAAGCTGATCCAAATTGGGTCACCAGTATTATGTCATTGATAAAAACAATATGGCAGCTAGATGTCATGTTTTTTTCAGAATTATTTAAATTAGTATTTCTAGAGATTATGATTATTTAATTGGACTATGGTATTAAATAAAGAAGGTATGTAGAAATTGTTTTGTTGTATGTTTGTGCTTACAACATGTTTGATTAAAGCTTATTTTTGATATAAAATTTAGCGATACTGATATTACGTATCACCAGGATAATGTATCATATATTTTGTAGCAAATAATGGATGGCTCAGCAGCTAATGATTAGGAAATATTATTGTGGCCAATAGTCTTTAAATTTTCTTAACCCACAGTAAGACATATAATTTTATGTCAGCCACTATTACTCACCTAACTTAATTACATAACGTCCCTTCCCCCGGTTTCACTTTTGCTGTTTTCACTGCTCTAAAATCCACCCGGATTTATCTTTAAAAAATGGGTCATCGAAACAAAGCTAGAATTGTTATGTTCCTACAAGTTAGCTAAAACAAATCATTCAACTTAGGATAGTGGATCTACAACTGACAGAATCGCTAGAAAATAAATATATTATCAATTATTTCACTTTTAATTAACCTCATTATTCATCGGCTTTTTGGGCTTTTTAACAAAACGCCACCGATGTCAATGAAAATATTATTCAAAGCAAATATCAATGTGAACTCAAATACTGCCATTTCTGCATTTAATTTTTAGTATAATGGAAAATTTTACAAAAAGTACTTAATAACAGATTTGTATTGTTGATTGTGATTTTTATACATTTTAATGAATAAATGCTACAAGCGATTCATCAATGTATAAAACACAGTTCACGGTCCAAGACATGACTTACCTACTTTTTCGACCGGTTTGAATGAGTTTTCCTTTATATTATGTTGCTCGTTTCTGAAGTTAAGATCTGGACATCCTAATGATTAATTTCATGTATTTTTAAGGTAATCGCAAAATAATTGTTGAGTGAGCACCACTTTGAAGTCTATTGTACAGTAAATACTAAAACTCGCCATTCCTAAGATCACTTTCATTTTATTACATTTTCATATATAACAAATTATAATGGGTGAAATTATTTTTGAGGCAATGACACTGCAGTATTTTTCAAATATTTCGAACCTTAATTCTCATAAAGTCGCGCGTCTGAAATGTGTTTATTATAGGTCGATTTCCTCCATAATATTGTTCGAACATATATTAATAAACATATATAGTTCGTCGACGATCTTCTACAGTGTTCAAGGAGGCGTGACTTAGAAAGTCTGAAAAACGAAAATCTTATAAATA
Organism: Corbicula japonica; assembly: GCA_038501625.1. Taxonomy (NCBI): domain Eukaryota; kingdom Metazoa; phylum Mollusca; class Bivalvia; order Venerida; family Cyrenidae; genus Corbicula; species Corbicula japonica. The sequence goes on along the minus strand of JAZAYU010000017.1, from coordinate 5,341,046 downwards.
TTTTAGCTTTGACTTGTTTGGCTTATGATAATCTTCTTAAATTTCTTAACTCTTTATTTCATATATGTCTGTTATCACATAGGCGTCCAGTTTAGATCAAGATCAACTATTAAATCAATGTCATCTTATCAGTATTTTACACTTTTTTGTCACAAATAACCTAGTGAATCTAACAGGGAGAAGTGTCGGTCGTGATCAGACTACACGGATGAGCCCGTTGATCCGGAAATAAATATTTTACCATGCTATACAATTTTTCTTAATGAATAAAGGGTAAAATGGAACTTCCACGGTTGAAACCTTGTTACTCAAAGCAATGATAGACTGCTACACAGGTTTTTTTTCCTGAGAATCAGTAATGTTCACATGGTGTTTTCAGATAAAGAAATTTCATAATTCACTTTCTAAAATATTCTCTCAGTATGTTGACGGGCCCTTGAATGACAAAACTACTTTCACTTTGACTATTGATTTTTGCATACTCATATATGGTTATTTAGGCGGCGACTGTTTTGTCAGTTACAAAAATAATTTCGACCATTATATACGTTATAGTTTATTTTGAGGCTTGTATGAAAAATTAAACGGTCGCCCAGCTGTGCTGGGCCTGACCGTTTAATTTTCATACAAGCTTCAAAAGAAACTATAACCTATACTTATGTTTATGCTGTCAAGATAAGGACATCTTGTTGATTATTTTTTATGAATTTTTCAAGAAAGTATAATCAAGTGAACTCAACATTAATGAGTCTTGAATTAAAAAGACTCAATACATTTATAGTAAGCCTTTTATCATTTTCTTGTTTCTACAAGCTTCTTAAAGAAAATTAAAAAAAAATGTTTATTAGTTATCACTACCAGCTGTTATTACGATTTTATTGTTTGATAAATGATCGAAAAATGTAATTTTTTTATTGTTATTCTGTGTTGAATAAAGAGAAAAAGAAGAAGTTTGCAAGGACATACATTGTAAATTATTAATTAATGTGGCTATTACAAGTACACATAAACAGAATTAAAACTGCATTGCATTTTCTTTTATGAACCATGAATTCTTCAGAATTTTATGCATAGTTCAATCTATCTCAATTACCCATTAGATTTTCTTTTTTCAGAGGGCATGGCTGATTTGGATCCTGACAGGTTGTACATTTGTAAAAAGCCGTATATGGAGTATAGGGATAATGCTTTTTGTTATCTCCCAGCTTATTTGAGAAATCATCGCCGTTTTTCCTCTTTTGGTATGTTTATCAATTAGGTTGTACAAAATTTATGTTGGTTTTCTCCATAGAAATGCCTATTATCTCCTGTGCAAAAAAATCTGCTTGTGAACCTCTGTAGTGTGATCAGGATCTGGAGTAGTTGTCTTTAGATTCCTTCTTCGTTTTTTCTTCTTAAGTAATGGCAAACATACAGTTACTGAATATGATGGCCATCTGTTAGTCAAAAGGGATAGGTACTTGGGCTCCTGGGCTACTCAATTCACCCAGAAGTGAAATAGCAAAGTGCAAAAATGGTGTAAAAACTAGCAGTAGGAGCTTAAGCTCCTTAGATTTAAATATATACAGATAAACTGTTGTGCAGGGAGTAAGAATGATTTTCAGTTAAAATCTGGATAAAGCAAAATTGATAATGTGCTGTAATAATTGTATTTATGACTAAATAATGACCACTGAAGATCCAGAACTGGTGGTGCTTGTGTTTTGATTTCCAAGTTGAGTTAATGAAAATGTTATCTATTTCAGATCATGTCAGGCTAACATAGATTACTGGAATGTAAGTAAGTTATGAAATACTAGTTGTGTAATATATTTATAAATGAAATTGATGGATATTTCATTAATGTTCATTGGAGCATAAATTTTACACCATACATGTAATTTTGTTTCTTCATGAAACCATTAAAACTGTCATTCTCTACAGTGCACCAAAATCAGCTTCAGTGTTATTGTAATTTTGATTTTTAGTATGTTGCATTTGGATTATTTATGACCAAAAGGTGATCAGTTTTGATCCCGATCTGCTTGTGCTCCAAATATGATGTTTGTGTTTAATTATTGAAAATGTTTAATAGTAGAGATGATTAACTTGTCTGTTATTTATTTCAGATCTTGTGAAGCTTCGGAACCTACGGGATATCAGTTCAGCAATATAAATATAATAAATAATGTGAAATTCACACCATTGAGATTAGTGGAATGTAGGTAAGTTATGAAAAGCATGTTGTGTAATGTATTTACAGATCAAAATGAGGTGGTCGTTGAATGGTCATTTTTCAAGGACACTACCTCTCACTCCCAGAGACATTATTGAACTTCTTGTAAAATTGCTGTGGCTTATTTTTCTAACTGCCAAGTATGTCTGTTTGATTGGTTTCTGGATAATTTAATGTTAGTTCGATTTAGAACTAGATTTCAATGCCTCACCATAATGAAGACAATGTGCTTGACAATAATATATCAAAACTATACATGTTCGCTGCATGATATCTGTTTTAAATGTTTAAGTTGGTTTGTTCAGTGGTCTTAAAATATTGATGAGATAAATCAAGTTTTGTTTCTATGCAAAATAACCCATAAACACATAACAGTGACACTGCTTTACTTCTGTTAAGCTGGGAAACAAGATTTTAGCTACAAAATGTTGAAAAATATGCACAAATGTGCTCATTAAACCCGACAGAATGATATAGATGAATTGTTATTATTTAGAGTTGATTTTTATTCAGTATTGGGATTAACATGACAATATACACACATACATGTACATTTTGGTTTCATATAGACAATTAAATGAAACACTGATTTACTTTGGATGTTTTAAATAAACTAAGGCTGTATATTAGCAAGTGATATTTTGTTTAAAATTGAGTTCTTATTAATCATCAGCTTAGTTCAAATATGGTAAACTTACCATTCAAATAAGAAGGAGTTAAGGTAATGACATGACTCTGTGAAATAATTTTATTTCATGCTGGTTAAAAAATCTTAATTTGCATGATTTCATAGAGAAATGTAATAAAACTGTGTGCATTTATAGCTGATTGAAACTGCCATTTGCAGCTTCTGCATAAAAGTTATGAAATCACGAAATTAGATAATACTACTGTGTCAGCTAGAAACAAATATAATTTAATTTCAAGATCTGATGCTCATTGGTGTAGAGCCTATGCTGCCTTTGAAGAATGTGGGAAACACTGAATGTAAATAAGGGACACCAGGTATGTGCATTCATTATTAACCCTTTCCTGTATAGATACGCATTTTTACGCATGTGCCGGCTGATCAGGATCTGCAATAGTCGCATTTTGGTCAGAAATAACCTAATGAATCAAGCAGCGATCAGTTTAGATCCTGATCAGACGGCACGGATGTGCCGGCTGATCTGGATCTAAACTGTTCGCCCTAGCAATAAAGGTGTATCTATACAGGAAAAGGTTAAAATGTATCTCTCTTATATGTAGTGAAGTAGGAAATCCTTGCCTCTGCTTAGTTTTGAAAACTTCAATTTACTGTTGTATTCTAGTAATTGTTTTCTTATTTGAAATGTTCTTGCTTACATTTTGCTTTAATGAATATTGAAACAAATATTGAAAAAATGTTTGCTATTGTGTACTTTGGGGTAAGCAGACAGAAAATCCTAACAACAATTATATAGGAAAGAAAGTTGGCTATTTGGTAAAGATATGATACACATCATGACAACTTTTGGCTAAGTGTCATTGCATCCAAATTAGGTTGAAATTGCAACCACTTTTGTGCAGGCTGATCTTGGTCAGCAATGGTAACCAATGTGCCAAATGTCATGCTTAGCACTTATAGAATTCACATAAGTTGTGTTGATTTCAGCATGATATATGTTTGAAGCACAAGGGAGAGAATCTTCACAATGTGTACAGGTGTCAGGTGTGTTCAAAGACCTATCATGCTAGCAGTGATCTGACATTTCATCTCTACAAGTTTCATCAGTGACTCCAATTACAGTAAATATTGTAATTTTAATTATAATATATAATATGATAATAATGTAAGGCTCACAGCATTGAGATTAGTGAATGAAATGCACATTGTGTGATGTATTTACAAATAATTCTGAGGGCTGGTCTCATTTATGTGCATTAGAGCACAAACTTTACACCATAATTTTGTTTTTGCATTAAAAAAACTGTCATTCTTCATGTATGTAATTTTTACTTGTTCATAGAACATTTATGCTTACATGCAGATGTTTGTTTGATACATTTTAAATTTAGTTCACATAGATCTTTATTAAATATTTCAGAATTTAAGTAATCTAGTTTTGGTGTTATAAAGGCAAACTCCTTGGAATCGTGGATACACATTAGTATCACTTGTGCATACATTGTAGTCATTGGCAAATTACTGCAGTCTGATCTGGATCTACCGTTCACTTTTTATAATTAATAACGGTTATCTGTGAAGAGAAGAAGTAACCAGTCTAAGTTTCATGTAAGGCATTATTCATGTTTATCTTAATGTGAATTTACACTGGTAGCCAAAGTGATATAAGTAAAATCCCATAAACATAAAGGTTGAATTATAATAAATATTCTTTATAATATTAGAACTTTTTAAAGATTTTTTTTATTATTTTGTATTAGCTCACAAATCCTGGCATGCAACTAATTACTTTCAGAACCAGTGCAGTTGCAGATTAGTACATGGCTTCATCTGTGTTGCCTCCATTGGCAAGTATTTTTGTGTATATTAAATTTAATCTGTGTTCTACATTAGGTTGCATAAAAAAAAGATGTCAATCACTCAGGAATGTTTTAGGAAATATACCCTGTTCAATGATAATTGGTATATAATGTACTGGGCTGAAGGTTATAAAGCTGAGATTGGAAACCAGTCTCAAATCTCTGGTCGCCATTTCAGCCAATCAGATGCTTGAGATTTGAGACTGGTTTCCATGCTCAGTTTTATAACCTTGGGCTCTAGAGATTGGTTACCTTTTTTGAATATTATGTGTTTTGAACAGTTTTCACACAGATATTTTTTATGCCCCCACAAAGTGGGAGGCATATAGAGTTGCACTCGTCCGTCCGTCCGTATGTCCGTCCGTACGTCCGTACGTCCCCAAATCTTGTGGCATCAACTCCTCCTAAACTATAAGGCGGATTTCTTTCAAACTTGCACAGATGATCAAGCAGGATGTGTAGATGATCGTAAAGAAAGGATTTTTCCTGCGACCATTTTTACCAGAGTTATGGCCCTTTGTTAATTTCAGGTATTAAATCTTGTGGCGTCAACTCCTCCTAAACTATAAGGCGGATTTCTTTCAAACTTGCACAGATGATCAAGCAGGATGTGTAGATGATCGTAAAGAAAGGATTTTTTCCTGCGACCATTTTTACCAGAGTTATGGCCCTTTGTTAATTTCACTTATTAAATCTTGTGGCGTCAACTCCTCCTAAACTATAAGGCGGATTTCTTTCAAACTTGCACAGATGATCAAGCAGGATGTGTAGATGATCGTAAAGAAAGGATTTTTTCCTGCGACCATTTTTACCAGAGTTATGGCCCTTTGTTAATTTCAGTTATTAAATCTTGTGGCGTCAACTCCTCCTAAACTATAAGGCGGATTTCTTTCAAACTTGCACAGATGATCAAGCAGGATGTGTAGATGATCGTAAAGAAAGGATTTTTTCCTGCGACCATTTTTACCAGAGTTATGGCCCTTTGTTAATTTCACTTATTAAATCTTGTGGCGTCAACTCCTCCTAAACTATAAGGCGGATTTCTTTCAATCTTGCACAGATGATCAAGCAGGATGTGTAGATGATCGTAAAGAAAGGATTTTTTCCTGCGACCATTTTTACCAGAGTTATGGCCCTTTGTTAATTTCAGTTATTAAATCTTGTGGCGTCAACTCCTCCTAAACTATAAGGCGGATTTCTTTCAAACTTGCACAGATGATCAAACAGGATGTGTAGATGATCGTAAAGAAAGGATTTTTTCCTGCGACCATTTTTACCAGAGTTATGGCCCTTTGTTAATTTCAGTTATTAAATCTTGTGGCGTCAACTCCTCCTAAACTATAAGGCAGATTTCTTTCAAACTTGCACAGATGATCAAGCAGGATGTGTAGATGATCGTAAAGAAAGGATTTTTTCCTGCGACCATTTTTACTAGAGTTATGGCCCTTTGTAAATTTCAGTAATTAAATCTTGTGGCGTCAACTCCTCCTAAACTATGAAGCAGATTTCTTTCAAACTTGCACAGATGATTAAGCAGAATGTGTAGATGATCATAAAGAAAGGATTTTTTCCTGCGACTATTTTTACCAGAGTTATGACCCTTTGTTAATTTTAGTAATTAAATCTTGTAGCATCAACTCCTCATTAACTATCTAAGGGATTTCTTTCAAATTTGCACAGATGATCAAGCAGGTTGTGTAGATGATTGTAAAGAAAGGGTTTTTCTTACGGCCATTTTTGCCAGAGTTATGGCCCTTTGTTAATTTCAGTGATTTAATCTTGTGGCATCAACTCCTCGTTTACTATTGGATGGATTTCTTTCAAACTTGCTCACATGATCAAGGTGAATGTGCAGATGATCATAAAGAAAGGATTTTTTCCTGTGGCCATATTTACCAGAGTTATGGCCCTTTGTTAATTTCACTTACAAAATTTTGTGGCATCAACTCCACATTTTTTATTTGGCTGATTTCTTCCAAACCTACACAGATGATTAGACATGATGTCTTAATTGCTGTAAAGGACATTGCCTTGCAACCATTTTCACCAAAGTTATGGCCCTTTGTTTATGTTAGTCATTAAATTTTGTGGCTCTTACTCCTCATTCACCACATATTGTTAATACCTAGTACACAATTTTGTTACAAATGTACTTGCAGCAGTGGGGGCATCAGTGTCCTGAGGACACAGTCTAGTTTAAATATAATGATTAAAGGAAAACTTCCTTTGATTGTAGGGGGTATGAAAACTTTTGGATTGACTTTAATGTTGTGCAGTACAACTGAGATTATTTTCATAATCATACATTTTCTCAATTCAAACCAAGTTAATTTGAATTTATCCTCTTTAAATAGCTTTTTGAAATTGGTGTCATAATAGTAATCATGGCATAATGATAATTTTAGTCAAAACAAAATGTAAGCAATCTTAATATATTACTGTATCTTAGATTCTTGCAGAAGGATGTATATATAATCTGTAATTTTCATTTGTTTTCAACATGATACTATATTTAAAAATTAAAATTTTTGAACAGTTTTGGTAAATATTAACCAGTGTTTCTGGTGTTTTTATGAATACATAATTTTGCAGAAGCTAAATGGATTGAAAAGAAGATTCAAGGGGTCGCCAACACTCCTCTCTCCGCAGCTAAAAAAGGTAGGATTGCTTTGTTTTTTTTGTGTTTATGCTTATTCCTATTTTAGGTTAAACAATTTGTAAACGATAATAAATATTAACACATGCTTTTCGAAGAAAAAAAGAAGCAATTTTGGCAGTTTTAGATAATGTAGGAAATAATATAGCTTCAACAATATGATCAATTCTTGTGCAATTTATTGAATTTTTCACTTTAAACATAATGTATAAATCTTTTTATCTTGTGATTGCATTAATGGTAGTTTCATATAGTTACCTTTTACAGGCATTTAAAATTCAACATAAATTGTTAATTATTACATCAGGTTAGTACAAAATGGTCTACCGAAGAGAAAGAATTCGTGCGGAGGTATGCGGCCCTACGTGGTGGTCAGGTAGACTGACAAAACTGTTGCACAGAAATAAACTGTTTGTTTGGCAATGGAAGGACAGGAAAAACATTAATTTTATTGACTTGTTACCAAAATCTAGCACAGTTAAATAATAAATTTACATTTGATAATATTTTGTTTACAGTAATTGTGTCCAGCTTAATAAATATAACAATAATAAGTATTGTGTAGCATTTATTGCCTATTGATATTATTTTTATGTTTCTTTTTTTCCCATAATCTTTCTAAAGCATGGTATTTACCAGTGGTATTTGCCGGTATTTACCGGCCTGGAAAATACTCGCCAAAGTGGCAAATACTGGCAAATACTATACAGATGAGTTTTTTTGCCTTAAAATACTGCAGAAATCTTAAGTTAGTTGACTGTTAATGTATAATCATTATAATAATGAAATCACTGATATTCTAATTAAATTTCATATCAGGGGGTCACTATAAGCACTGAAAGTTAAAATAAATCTTAAAAGAACTGTCTGTTTTACTTACAACCTAAAAATACAGCAGGTGAGAAATTAATGCTGATCCACCTGTGCACCTGGCCATTGTCACTTAACAAGCAAAGCCATAAGATCTTGACTATTAAAACATGTTTCAGACAAGGGGCTGTAATAGCCAGGGGCAACTGAGTGTCATAAATAACCTATACAATTTGTCTAAGTGCAAGTAAATGGCTGTGACCCCAGAGAGCTGCCTAACTGGTGCGCTGTTACAGATACATGTACTTTAGGGGGAAAAAGAGATTGCCTGGTAGACAGAGACTTCTTTGTATCTTACTTTATTTGTTACTGCTTTCATGTATATTTATTGTAAGTTGTGTACATTACTTGTTTATGATTAAAATTAACCCTCTAAAATGCTGACTACATTTTTTTAAATAATTGAACTTTGATACTGTACACATGCTGGGTATAAGGGACACATTGTATTGTTTAAATTCCATGGGTGGTCAATTCAAATGACCACCTTTTTCAGTACTTAAATATTTATTTATTATGGATAAAATGATAAAAGTATTAAACTTAAGTATAAATATAATGGAAATTGGTGGGTAAACTTGAAATTCTCTATATGAATGCTGATAATAGTTAATATTCCAGACTGGTGAATTTAATCAACCAGTATTTGCCAGTAATTGCCAGTAAATACTGGCGGCTTGGAAAATACTCATTTTTGCCGGTGTTTTGCCATCCCTGTACTAAAGTACATTATTAAATGTTAATAATAGTTAGATTCTTTTTAGTCAAGTCTTGCCAATCGTTGTTTACAAGAATGAAATTGGACGATGTACCATCTGCTAGTAAGACAAGAGATGCTGGCGTTCAGACAGAGGTTTTGTTACTTGAAAGGTACATCTCCTGTGCTGAGTTTACAATAGGATAAATCTAATAACAGCCAAAAACACTTTGTAATTCAAAACTTAAAAATGTGACTGGTTTGTGATATTCACACTCATAGTAGTTTGTAGGTTATCTGTGTAAAAATCTTAAGACCGGTTTGAACTGTTTACTCACCAAACTGTGTGTAGGGAGTCAGGTCTTATGAAGCCTTTGTACCTACTCGGTTTGGTGCCACAAGAATCAAGTTGGTGGTCACAGTGTTTTTAAAAATTATGTATTATCATAAAGTGTTTTTAAAATTCAGTAAGATTTCATGTTGCACAAATATATGGTTTATCATAAAAATACGCTCCAATTTATATAAATCATGCACGAAAAAATTCTCTTATAATTTGTCTCTTAAAAACTGGTCCTAGGACTCTTAAGTTTTTTTTCCAATTAATTTTGCATATTCACTTAAATTAGTTCAGTTTTATTATATTTTTTTTTACTTTTAAAAAATCAATGATTATAATCTTATTAAATTTATTTATTTTAATTTATGTTATTTTCAGTGATTACATAAAAGTTATTAAAAAGCAGCATGGTACAAGTATTTTGCGTAGCATTTTGGTAAGAACATGTTTTTTGTCATTTACATGTGTAAGCAGAGTATCCTATTAAATTTTTCAAATTGAAGAGTAGAAAATTCAATGTTGTTTTTCTTAATATAAGTGTTTTTACACCTACTGGAAGTAATTGGAGCAGATCTCGTTAATTGCAATTTATCAGTACTTCATTTTATTATTTCGTTATTAAAATACTACTTTTTCTAAACAAAAATATAATAAAACCAGAACTTCTCTGTGTCAAAGAAATCAAGGGAATGGAGATAGGTGTGTGGGTGTTGGCATTTTTTTATGTGTGTATCATTTAGCTGACAATTTTAATTTAATTTCAAAGAGGCTATAATTTTATCTGCATTTTTGTAGTTTTTAGTTTTTTGTTAATGAAAAGATATCCAATTGTAGAATGAGGATATTCAGGGTGACAATGTGAATTGTGCACTGAAGGGGAGGGCTTCTACTTTAACAAAAGACAGACCAGCCTTAAGGTTACACAAATCAGTTATCAAACCAGTATTTGAATGGCTAGTATAAATGTATTATGAGAATATGTTAGAAAGCGAATTCGTTAATTCCTTTAACTGAAATCAGCATGGGAACATACCTGACTCAAGGGAAGACCTTTGTGATAGTCAATCCTTGGGCGGAAAACAAGACATTGATTCCTTTGCTAAAGTTCCATTTGACCCTTTACTTGATGGGATATGGAGTACGTTGTTTTTGCTGTACACTGTTTGCTATTACATTTATTAGAATATTTCTGAAAGCAAGTGAACATTGTATATTCTGATCAAATGACATGGGTGTTTCAGCTTACAATGATCTACATTGGTCATACATCGAGTAAAGTGTTTATCATCAGCTAAAAATATCAGTATTTAAATAACTTGCTTTGCCTCAGATTTGCCTCAGAATTTGTATGTCACGCCTACCTGCGTATGTATTTACAATTGTGAACCTGAGTTTCGAAACTATTACTTTTAAAAAACCTTGGACGATAAGTGGGTTGGAGTTGTTTCACCAAGACAACTTGTTTTTTTTTTGGGATCTGAGAACCTGTTTTGGCAAGTGTGAGGTTGGTGCACCCTAGAACCTGGTTTAAACCCCCAGTGGCAATTTGATTTGCCACTGACCATTCCAAGGCGGTAACCTCTCGGGTCTCATTTTTGTTAATTGCTAGTGGTGTCTCTTTTGAAACTGATCATTTTATTAACCATGCTCTCTCCCTTTCTTCTTCTTGACTGTGTGTGAGGCTGTTTTTTTCTGAAAGTGGCGATTCCTGATATGCATATTTCACCTTTCTTAGACTATATTTATCAAATCCAAAACATTTTGGGACGACATTAATTATCGCTTGTTGAAAATTGTAGTTCTCAGAGCGGCATGTGTGTTAACAAATGAAGTCAGGTAGATCCAATTGTTTCGTGTCGCCGCAGTATATATAAAGGCACCGAGGCCCTTATATTTTATAACGCATCATAGTTCTGTATGAAGCACTTTTAATACATGTTTTTACATTAAACCGTTGTTCTTAAATCCGAAAAATATACTAAAATCATCTTTAAAAAATCGCCATAACTGATACACATAGATCACTAGAAACATACAAATGATTTGAGATAACATGTTCAATAGATGATACAGTCTGGGTCGAAGCTACATGCATGTTTGGTCTAATGTTTTGTTGTTTAATTGATCAGCTTTGGTGTTCTTATTATTGTAAGAATAAAAATGATATGTTTAATCATCGCTAGCAAGAGAATACCTATCAAAACCTGTTAAAACATAAACATTTACGATGATTTTATAACAGTACACAGTGCAAACGGTACTTTGTGTTAGTGATTTAAGCGATTTTTTAAAAGTATGTTGCATAAAAAAGGTAACAACGTCTTTCATAACAAGTGCTACGAGAATCGCCTGTTGAACATGTATTTGTCGATTGGATAACTCATTACAATACATACAAAATCTCCTCATTTTTGAACTGTTTACTATGTTTTTGTGACAATCAGTGCGCTATATCCGGTAGATGATACAGTCGGTTTATATACAGTGGTATGGAACAACACGGGCCGGGAAAATGTTGAGACTTTTCGACCTCAGTAAATATTGAATTAACAGCCGTAATTGGAGTTTTAGAGTCTGAACAGATAGAGTCATAACAGCAGAAATATAAATTATGTAATACTGAAAAGAACAAAATTAACATAAGTTCAAAATGAAGCCACATATTTAAGGTTTTTTTGTTGTTTTTGTAACTTCTGGCCAGATTTGAAAAAAAGTAAAATATAAGGGTAAAATGAGGCAGTCCAGAATATATATGAATCATTTTTCATTTCAAAACACTTTGAATTTAATGTTGGTCCTTAATCAAATTTTATATTGGCCCTTTATTGAATGGGGGAAATAAAAACGGTACACTGTCGCATTTGTGTAGCGTGACATTTCGACCCTAAAATCGTGAAAATGATAAATTGGACATTTCGACTCTAACTTGCCTACGACACTCCTATCGAAATTCGTTGAGACATTTTGACAGCAAAACTTAAATAATAATCATTGTAACAAGGTTCTAAAAATCCATGTCTGAACCACTGAATGAACCCGGGACCCGGCCCGTCTATGGTAAGGCGGCTTCTACGTCACGAAAGCTAGCTCTATGGCGAGATAGTACAAGTTCGGTACTAAAATAGACGAAAAGGGAATGTTAAAAGCCACCGAACAAGACAAATATGAAAAAATACAGGCTCAGCTTTGATTGAGCCTGTTCATGGGCAGTAATCGAAATGCATATTGGTGCCCAAGCTGCCTAGCCCAGGGTTGAGCGCAACTCAATATTTACACCAATAAACAGTACATATTTGATCCATCCAAAACGATGGAGTGGATATGGCGTTGAACATGGAGCCTTCAATGCTCTGTCTAGTAACTTATTATACCGACATGTCACTGTTATTTAGCCAAAATATTCTCTTCCGCGAGGCCAATATTTATTCCGGTTCTACGCGCCTTCCTAGTCTCAATAATTCGACTCTCCAATACAGACTATTTTACAAACTGACATTTTATAGATGTCTGTCCTTTACGTCGGAAGCAGTTAGGATCAAAACTGTGGCGGAAATCGCACTACTTTAAATTCCCATTTTTTTCACTGCTACTTGAAATTTCAGCACTGCTATGTTCATTTGTTTTTATAAAACATAAATAGTCTCTAAAGTATCAATAAAATAAAAAATATACCACAAACACGCCGGGGGAACTCTGATATGGAGCTCCTCTTGCGCTCCCGACAAAATCATATCAGCCGCTTCCGGGGTTCCATATCAGACGGAATATTGTCATTGAAAAAGGTAGGTGATCCAGAATTTTCATCAGTTATGAAAATTAGGGCCCATTTTCCGGAAAAACTCGAATGCTATTCGACCCTCATTTGAATCACGAACAAAATGATATTTGTCTCTTTTGGATCAGTTCAAAATCGACTGTAAAACAGATGTTGAAAGCGAAGGATTGATCATAAACTATAGGCCGCTCTTGAAATATTTTTGAAATAAAATGGTGTTTATCTCATTGTTTAGTGACAGTTACTTGTATACATGTGTTAACTCGAATCATAAGTTCAATCTGGTATAATTTTGATGGCCGCAAATGTATGACTGCTTAGTTATTTATTAAAATATTTTTGAGCTCCATATCAGACAGCTGAGTTCCATATCAGAATTGGTCATGTAGGAATATTTTCATGCATGCTAGTTTGTTGAATTTTTGTGATGACCTAACTTTGATGTGTTTTAATCTATTTCAGTTAAAGACGGTAAAGACATGGAGAGCACTGAATGGGATACTGCATCAAACATTATTACAACAATCTGATCTGTCATTTATGTTGGAATTCTAGGATTTAAATGTGACATATGCAGTGGACAATTTGAGTACAATCGGACCCTTAGACATCATATTGCCGGGAGCAAAATCTGCTTGCAATAAACGCAGCAAACTATTCATTGTTAAAGGGAATTACACTGCCTAAATGCAGACCTGTTGATGAAAAAAAAAGAATGAAAAACCTTTGAATATTGCAGAACAAAACATTCAAACGACACCACATGAACTACACAGTGGAGACATATTCTCAAACTTTTATTGATTTATTTTAAAATCGTTTAAAATTAAAGATACAATACATATTTTCTTTGTGTTTTACTTAAAAATTCCTTTTAAACTCTTTTATTTCAAAACGTTTCGGCCATCGGCCTTCTTCAGTTGATATGGAACTCGCAATATCAACTGAAGAAGGCCGATGACCGAAACGTTTTGAAATAAAAGAGTTTAAATAGATCTGTGAATATTATTCACTATCCCTACATGGATAAAAGAAAAGTTTAAAAATTCCTTTTTAAAAATAAAAATTAAAAATAAATATAAAATGTGTGGTTTTTGAAATTCACATACAAGTAACCAAGACTTTCAGTTTTGATTTATTTATGCACTGTAAGCTTGAAATATCATAATCTACATCAGTTTTGCTTTATAAATTAAATATTCTTTCTGAGATGCATTACTAGAACTATAAAATTAACACTTCTAAAAATATCGCAGCAAATGGCATGTAAGCCAGGTTACAGATGTATTTATACAAACTAATAATATCGCATATTTTTCATAACATTAAAAGTCATTGTTCACGCAAAAAGTGATTGATTTTCTTGAACGTGAAAGTATTTTTAAGTCTGTCACTGGTAATACACCTGATGCATTCACTTGGAAGTTGTATATTAAAAGGCAGACCATAAATCAGTTGTAAAAGTAAAGTTCACATTGTTTCGCCATTAGAACTTTGGTTTTCTTGATTGTGTATAATGTGCTGGAACAGGCATTTCACCCCGCCGTGGTTCATTGATACCAGACTTGAAACTTAAATATTTTCTTCTTTTGCTTTTTCTGGTTGGCGTGTCGAAGAAACGGTCCTTGGTTTCTCAACTCCATCCGACGTTAGTATGCCCTGACCCAAGCGATCCATCCCCTGAATAATGGAAAAGAAACTCAATGAGCAAGGACAAATTAAATTTTGAAAATCATTCTACTGCAAAAAATTAATATAATTCAATGTAAAACATCCTTTCATATATAATTATACATGCTTAAAAGCATTTTAATGCAAAACTACTTGGTCTGATATGGAACTCGGCAGCCTGATATGGAAATCAAAAATATTTTAACGAATAATTCAGTAGCTGTACATTTTCTGGCCACTGAAGTTTCATCTGATGGGAGATATCATCTAATTTTACGCATACACATAATACTACTTCCTTACAAAGGAGTAAACAACGTATTATTTCATAAAATGTTCGAAAATCGGCCAACAATTATGATCAATCCTTCGCTTTCAATATCTTTTTTACAGTCGATTTTGACCTGATCCAAAAGAGACAAATATCATTTTGTTCGTGATTAAAAGGAGGGTCGAATAGCATTCGAGTTTTTCCGGGAAATGGTCCCTAATTTATGTGGTCGATGGAAATTTAGGATCACCTACCTTTTTCGGTGTCAATTTTCCGTCTGATATGGAACCCCGGAAGCGGCTGATATGATTTTATCGGGAGCGCAAGACGAGTTCCATATCAGAGTTCCCCCGGCGTTACCAAGGAATGAACCCGGGACCCGGCCCTTCTATGGTAAGGCGGCTTCTACGTCACGAAAGCTAGCTCTATGGCGAGATAGTACAAGTTCGGTACTAAAATAGATGAAAAGGGAATGTTAAAAGCCACCGAACAAGACAAATATGAAAAAATACAGGCTCAGCTTTGATTGAGCCTGTTCATGGGCAGTAATCGAAATGCATATTGGTGCCCAAGCTGCCTAGCCCAGGGTTGAGCGCAACTCAATATTTACACCAATAAACAGTACATATTTGATCCATCCAAAACGATGGAGTGGATATGGCGTTGAACATGGAGCCTTCAATGCTCTGTCTAGTAACTTATTATACCGACATGTCACTGTTATTTAGCCAAAATATTCTCTTCCGCGAGGCCAATATTTATTCCGGTTCTACGCGCCTTCCTAGTCTCAATAATTCGACTCTCCAATACAGACTATTTTACAAACTGACATTTTATAGATGTCTGTCCTTTACGTCGGAAGCAGTTAGGATCAAAACTGTGGCGGAAATCGCACTACTTTAAATTCCCATTTTTTTCACTGCTACTTGAAATTTCAGCACTGCTATGTTCATTTGTTTTTATAAAACATAAATAGTCTCTAAAGTATCAATAAAATAAAAAATATACCACAAACACGCCGGGGGAACTCTGATATGGAGCTCCTCTTGCGCTCCCGACAAAATCATATCAGCCGCTTCCGGGGTTCCATATCAGACGGAATATTGTCATTGAAAAAGGTAGGTGATCCAGAATTTTCATCAGTTATGAAAATTAGGGCCCATTTTCCGGAAAAACTCGAATGCTATTCGACCCTCATTTGAATCACGAACAAAATGATATTTGTCTCTTTTGGATCAGTTCAAAATCGACTGTAAAACAGATGTTGAAAGCGAAGGATTGATCATAAACTATAGGCCGCTCTTGAAATATTTTTGAAATAAAATGGTGTTTATCTCATTGTTTAGTGACAGTTACTTGTATACATGTGTTAACTCGAATCATAAGTTCAATCTGGTATAATTTTGATGGCCGCAAATGTATGACTGCTTAGTTATTTATTAAAATATTTTTGAGCTCCATATCAGACAGCTGAGTTCCATATCAGAATTGGTCATGTAGGAATATTTTCATGCATGCTAGTTTGTTGAATTTTTGTGATGACCTAACTTTGATGTGTTTTAATCTATTTCAGTTAAAGACGGTAAAGACATGGAGAGCACTGAATGGGATACTGCATCAAACATTATTACAACAATCTGATCTGTCACCACTGTCATTTATGTTGGAATTCTAGGATTTAAATGTGACATATGCAGTGGACAATTTGAGTACAATCGGACCCTTAGACATCATATTGCCGGGAGCAAAATCTGCTTGCAATAAACGCAGCAAACTATTCATTGTTAAAGGGAATTACACTGCCTAAATGCAGACCTGTTGATGAAAAAAAAATGAATGAAAAACCTTTGAATATTGCAGAACAAAACATTCAAACGACACCACATGAACTACACAGTGGAGACATATTCTCAAACTTTTATTGATTTATTTTAAAATCGTTTAAAATTAAAGATACAATACATATTTTCTTTGTGTTTTACTTAAAAATTCCTTTTAAACTCTTTTATTTCAAAACGTTTCGGCCATCGGCCTTCTTCAGTTGATATGGAACTCGCAATATCAACTGAAGAAGGCCGATGACCGAAACGTTTTGAAATAAAAGAGTTTAAATAGATCTGTGAATATTATTCACTATCCCTACATGGATAAAAGAAAAGTTTAAAAATTCCTTTTTAAAAATAAAAATTAAAAATAAATATAAAATGTGTGGTTTTTGAAATTCACATACAAGTAACCAAGACTTTCAGTTTTGATTTATTTATGCACTGTAAGCTTGAAATATCATAATCTACATCAGTTTTGCTTTATAAATTAAATATTCTTTCTGAGATGCATTACTAGAACTATAAAATTAACACTTCTAAAAATATCGCAGCAAATGGCATGTAAGCCAGGTTACAGATGTATTTATACAAACTAATAATATCGCATATTTTTCATAACATTAAAAGTCATTGTTCACGCAAAAAGTGATTGATTTTCTTGAACGTGAAAGTATTTTGAAGTCTGTCACTGGTAATACACCTGATGCATTCACTTGGAAGTTGTATATTAAAAGGCAGACCATAAATCAGTTGTAAAAGTAAAGTTCACATTGTTTCGCCATTAGAACTTTGGTTTTCTTGATTGTGTATAATGTGCTGGAACAGGCATTTCACCCCGCCGTGGTTCATTGATACCAGACTTGAAACTTAAATATTTCTTCTTTTGCTTTTTCTGGTTGGCGTGTCGAAGAAACGGTCCTTGGTTTCTCAACTCCATCCGACGTTAGTATGCCCTGACCCAAGCGATCCATCCCCTGAATAATGGAAAAGAAACTCAATGAGCAAGGACAAATTAAATTTTGAAAATCATTCTACTGCAAAAAATTAATATAATTCAATGTAAAACATCCTTTCATATATAATTATACATGCTTAAAAGCATTTTAATGCAAAACTACTTGGTCTGATATGGAACTCGGCAGCCTGATATGGAAATCAAAAATATTTTAACGAATAATTCAGTAGCTG
Source organism: Corbicula japonica (assembly GCA_038501625.1). Classification (NCBI taxonomy): domain Eukaryota; kingdom Metazoa; phylum Mollusca; class Bivalvia; order Venerida; family Cyrenidae; genus Corbicula; species Corbicula japonica. The sequence goes on along the minus strand of JAZAYU010000017.1, from coordinate 5,323,032 downwards.
TACATTTTCTGGCCACTGACGTTTCATCTGATGGGAGATATCATCTAATTTTACGCATACACATAATACTACTTCCTTACAAAGGAGTAAACAACGTATTATTTCATAAAATGTTCGAAAATCGGCCAACAATTATGATCAATCCTTCGCTTTCAATATCTTTTTTACAGTCGATTTTGACCTGATCCAAAAGAGACAAATATCATTTTGTTCGTGATTAAAAGGAGGGTCGAATAGCATTCGAGTTTTTCCGGGAAATGGTCCCTAATTTATGTGGTCGATGGAAATTTAGGATCACCTACCTTTTTCGGTGTCAATTTTCCGTCTGATATGGAACCCCGGAAGCGGCTGATATGATTTTATCGGGAGCGCAAGACGAGTTCCATATCAGAGTTCCCCCGGCGTTACCAAGGAATGAACCCGGGACCCGGCCCTTCTATGGTAAGGCGGCTTCTACGTCACGAAAGCTAGCTCTATGGCGAGATAGTACAAGTTCGGTACTAAAATAGATGAAAAGGGAATGTTAAAAGCCACCGAACAAGACAAATATGAAAAAATACAGGCTCAGCTTTGATTGAGCCTGTTCATGGGCAGTAATCGAAATGCATATTGGTGCCCAAGCTGCCTAGCCCAGGGTTGAGCGCAACTCAATATTTACACCAATAAACAGTACATATTTGATCCATCCAAAACGATGGAGTGGATATGGCGTTGAACATGGAGCCTTCAATGCTCTGTCTAGTAACTTATTATACCGACATGTCACTGTTATTTAGCCAAAATATTCTCTTCCGCGAGGCCAATATTTATTCCGGTTCTACGCGCCTTCCTAGTCTCAATAATTCGACTCTCCAATACAGACTATTTTACAAACTGACATTTTATAGATGTCTGTCCTTTACGTCGGAAGCAGTTAGGATCAAAACTGTGGCGGAAATCGCACTACTTTAAATTCCCATTTTTTTCACTGCTACTTGAAATTTCAGCACTGCTATGTTCATTTGTTTTTATAAAACATAAATAGTCTCTAAAGTATCAATAAAATAAAAAATATACCACAAACACGCCGGGGGAACTCTGATATGGAGCTCCTCTTGCGCTCCCGACAAAATCATATCAGCCGCTTCCGGGGTTCCATATCAGACGGAATATTGTCATTGAAAAAGGTAGGTGATCCAGAATTTTCATCAGTTATGAAAATTAGGGCCCATTTTCCGGAAAAACTCGAATGCTATTCGACCCTCATTTGAATCACGAACAAAATGATATTTGTCTCTTTTGGATCAATTCAAAACCGACTGTAAAACAGATGTTGAAAGCGAAGGATTGATCATAAACTATAGGCCGCTCTTGAAATATTTTTGAAATAAAATGGTGTTTTATCTCATTGTTTAGTGACAGTTACTTGTATACATGTGTTAACTCGAATCATAAGTTCAATCTGGTATAATTTTGATGGCCGCAAATGTATGACTGCTTAGTTATTTATTAAAATATTTTTGAGCTCCATATCAGACAGCTGAGTTCCATATCAGAATTGGTCATGTAGGAATATTTTCATGCATGCTAGTTTGTTGAATTTTTGTGATGACCTAACTTTGATGTGTTTTAATCTATTTCAGTTAAGACGGTAAAGACATGGAGAGCACTGAATGGGATACTGCATCAAACATTATTACAAGAATCTGATCTGTCACCAGTGTCATTCATGTTGGAATTCTAGGATTTAAATGTGACATATGCAGTGGACAATTTGAGTACAATCGGACCCTTAGACATCATATTGCCGGGAGCAAAATCTGCTTGCAATAAACGCAGCAAACTATTCATTGTTAAGGGGAATTACAGTGCCTAAATGCAGACCTGTTGATGAAAAAAAAAATGAATGAAAAACCTTTGAATATTGCAGAACAAAACATTCAAACGACACCACATGAACTACACAGTGGAGACATATTCTCAAACTTTTATTGATTTATTTTAAAATCGTTTAAAATTAAAGATACAATACATATTTTCTTTGTGTTTTACTTAAAAATTCCTTTTAAACTCTTTTATTTCAAAACGTTTCGGCCATCGGCCTTCTTCAGTTGATATGGAACTCGCAATATCAACTGAAGAAGGCCGATGACCGAAACGTTTTGAAATAAAAGAGTTTAAATAGATCTGTGAATATTATTCACTATCCCTACATGGATAAAAGAAAAGTTTAAAAATTCCTTTTTAAAAATAAAAATTAAAAATAAATATAAAATGTGTGGTTTTTGAAATTCACATACAAGTAACCAAGACTTTCAGTTTTGATTTATTTATTACCATGGATACATGTAGCTCGGGGGCATATTAACCGCAAGCGACAATTAACAGTGATGTAAACATGTGTGATTTAAATACAATTTTTCATTGGTTGCTCGCTCAGCCATTGCCCAATCAAAACGGGTGGAACAATAGCGTTCTGAATGCAGTAAAGATTGGAAAAGCTTTACAAACACTAGGAGCAATTAGCAGTTTTTGAGGAAATCGAAGAGATTCTTTCATTTTCTTTTGTTTTTCTGCGAACCTAACTCAATATCTGTCCACAATTTTAAGAGGGAAATTTTTGACCAGATAATGGGAACATTCTGAAAATGATCGAAGAGGTCTCAGAGTACACTTCATTCATTTGGATTTAGTAAACAACAAAAGTTGGATAATTTATGTTCATCCTCAGTTCGAGAGAACTGTTCATTTTTTGCACACTGAATAAGTAAAGATATTGTTTAGGTATACTTAAAATTGCACCATTTGAGCACACCTCATAAAAAAATCGAATGCGGGAGGGGATACCCCTCACGCACCCACCCCATCATCAGCCCCCCCATCATGTACCAGTCTGGATCCGGGCCTGTATCATAATCTACATCAGTTTTGCTTTATAAATTTAATATTCTTTCTGAGATGCATTACTAGAACTATAAAATTAACACTTCTAAAAATATCGCAGCAAATGGCATGTAAGCCAGGTTACAGATGTATTTATACAAACTAATAATATCGCATATTTTTCATAACATTAAAAGTCATTGTTCACGCAAAAAGTGATTGATTTTCTTGAACGTGAAAGTATTTTTAAGTCTGTCACTGGTAATACACCTGATGCATTCACTTGGAAGTTGTATATTAAAAGGCAGACCATAAATCAGTTGTAAAAGTAAAGTTCACATTGTTTCGCCATTAGAACTTTGGTTTTCTTGATTGTGTATAATGTGCTGGAACAGGCATTTCACCCCGCCGTGGTTCATTGATACCAGACTTGAAACTTAAATATTTCTTCTTTTGCTTTTTCTGGTTGGCGTGTCGAAGAAACGGTCCTTGGTTTCTCAACTCCATCCGACGTTAGTATGCCCTGACCCAAGCGATCCATCCCCTGAATAATGGAAAAGAAACTCAATGAGCAAGGACAAATTAAATTTTGAAAATCATTCTACTGCAAAAAATTAATATAATTCAATGTAAAACATCCTTTCATATATAATTATACATGCTTAAAAGCATTTTAATGCAAAACTACTTGGTCTGATATGGAACTCGGCAGCCTGATATGGAAATCAAAAATATTTTAACGAATAATTCAGTAGCTGTACATTTTCTGGCCACTGAAGTTTCATCTGATGGGAGATATCATCTAATTTTACGCATACACATAATACTACTTCCTTACAAAGGAGTAAACAACGTATTATTTCATAAAATGTTCGAAAATCGGCCAACAATTATGATCAATCCTTCGCTTTCAATATCTTTTTTACAGTCGATTTTGACCTGATCCAAAAGAGACAAATATCATTTTGTTCGTGATTAAAAGGAGGGTTGAATAGCATTCGAGTTTTTCCGGGAAATGGTCCCTAATTTATGTGGTCGATGGAAATTTAGGATCACCTACCTTTTTCGGTGTCAATTTTCCGTCTGATATGGAACCCCGGAAGCGGCTGATATGATTTTATCGGGAGCGCAAGACGAGTTCCATATCAGAGTTCCCCCGGCGTTACCAAGGAATGAACCCGGGACCCGGCCCTTCTATGGTAAGGCGGCTTCTACGTCACGAAAGCTAGCTCTATGGCGAGATAGTACAAGTTCGGTACTAAAATAGATGAAAAGGGAATGTTAAAAGCCACCGAACAAGACAAATATGAAAAAATACAGGCTCAGCTTTGATTGAGCCTGTTCATGGGCAGTAATCGAAATGCATATTGGTGCCCAAGCTGCCTAGCCCAGGGTTGAGCGCAACTCAATATTTACACCAATAAACAGTACATATTTGATCCATCCAAAACGATGGAGTGGATATGGCGTTGAACATGGAGCCTTCAATGCTCTGTCTAGTAACTTATTATACCGACATGTCACTGTTATTTAGCCAAAATATTCTCTTCCGCGAGGCCAGTATTTATTCCGGTTCTACGCGCCTTCCTAGTCTCAATAATTCGACTCTCCAATACAGACTATTTTACAAACTGACATTTTATAGATGTCTGTCCTTTACGTCGGAAGCAGTTAGGATCAAAACTGTGGCGGAAATCGCACTACTTTAAATTCCCATTTTTTTCACTGCTACTTGAAATTTCAGCACTGCTATGTTCATTTGTTTTTATAAAACATAAATAGTCTCTAAAGTATCAATAAAATAAAAAATATACCACAAACACGCCGGGGGAACTCTGATATGGAGCTCCTCTTGCGCTCCCGACAAAATCATATCAGCCGCTTCCGGGGTTCCATATCAGACGGAATATTGTCATTGAAAAAGGTAGGTGATCCAGAATTTTCATCAGTTATGAAAATTAGGGCCCATTTTCCGGAAAAACTCGAATGCTATTCGACCCTCATTTGAATCACGAACAAAATGATATTTGTCTCTTTTGGATCAATTCAAAACCGACTGTAAAACAGATGTTGAAAGCGAAGGATTGATCATAAACTATAGGCCGCTCTTGAAATATTTTTGAAATAAAATGGTGTTTTATCTCATTGTTTAGTGACAGTTACTTGTATACATGTGTTAACTCGAATCATAAGTTCAATCTGGTATAATTTTGATGGCCGCAAATGTATGACTGCTTAGTTATTTATTAAAATATTTTTGAGCTCCATATCAGACAGCTGAGTTCCATATCAGAATTGGTCATGTAGGAATATTTTCATGCATGCTAGTTTGTTGAATTTTTGTGATGACCTAACTTTGATGTGTTTTAATCTATTTCAGTTAAAGACGGTAAAGACATGGAGAGCACTGAATGGGATACTGCATCAAACATTATTACAACAATCTGATCTGTCACCACTGTCATTTATGTTGGAATTCTAGGATTTAAATGTGACATATGCAGTGGACAATTTGAGTACAATCGGACCCTTAGACATCATATTGCCGGGAGCAAAATCTGCTTGCAATAAACGCAGCAAACTATTCATTGTTAAAGGGAATTACACTGCCTAAATGCAGACCTGTTGATGAAAAAAAAAATGAATGAAAAACCTTTGAATATTGCAGAACAAAACATTCAAACGACACCACATGAACTACACAGTGGAGACATATTCTCAAACTTTTATTGATTTATTTTAAAATCGTTTAAAATTAAAGATACAATACATATTTTCTTTGTGTTTTACTTCAAAATTCCTTTTAAACTCTTATTTCAAAACGTTTCGGCCATCGGCCTTCTTCAGTTGATAATGGAACTCGCAATATCAACTGAAGAAGGCCGATGACCGAAACGTTTTGAAATAAAAGAGTTTAAATAGATCTGTGAATATTATTCACTATCCCTACATGGATAAAAGAAAAGTTTAAAAATTCCTTTTTAAAAATAAAAATTAAAAATAAATATAAAATGTGTGGTTTTTGAAATTCACATACAAGTAACCAAGACTTTCAGTTTTGATTTATTTATGCACTGTAAGCTTGAAATATCATAATCTACATCAGTTTTGCTTTATAAATTAAATATTCTTTCTGAGATGCATTACTAGAACTATAAAATTAACACCTCTAAAAATATCGCAGCAAATGGCATGTAAGCCAGGTTACAGATGTATTTATACAAACTAATAATATCGCATATTTTTCATAACATTAAAAGTCATTGTTCACGCAAAAAGTGATTGATTTTCTTGAACGTGAAAGTATTTTTAAGTCTGTCACTGGTAATACACCTGATGCATTCACTTGGAAGTTGTATATTACAAGGCAGACCATAAATCAGTTGTAAAAGTAAAGTTCACATTGTTTCGCCATTAGAACTTTGGTTTTCTTGATTGTGTATAATGTGCTGGAACAGGCATTTCACCCCGCCGTGGTTCATTGATACCAGACTTGAAACTTAAATATTTTCTTCTTTTGCTTTTTCTGGTTGGCGTGTCGAAGAAACGGTCCTTGGTTTCTCAACTCCATCCGACGTTAGTATGCCCTGACCCAAGCGATCCATCCCCTGAATAATGGAAAAGAAACTCAATGAGCAAGGACAAATTAAATTTTGAAAATCATTCTACTGCAAAAAATTAATATAATTCAATGTAAAACATCCTTTCATATATAATTATACATGCTTAAAAGCATTTTAATGCAAAACTACTTGGTCTGATATGGAACTCGGCAGCCTGATATGGAAATCAAAAATATTTTAACGAATAATTCAGTAGCTGTACATTTTCTGGCCACTGACGTTTCATCTGATGGGAGATATCATCTAATTTTACGCATACACATAATACTACTTCCTTACAAAGGAGTAAACAACGTATTATTTCATAAAATGTTCGAAAATCGGCCAACAATTATGATCAATCCTTCGCTTTCAATATCTTTTTTACAGTCGATTTTGACCTGATCCAAAAGAGACAAATATCATTTTGTTCGTGATTAAAAGGAGGGTCGAATAGCATTCGAGTTTTTCCGGGAAATGGTCCCTAATTTATGTGGTCGATGGAAATTTAGGATCACCTACCTTTTTCGGTGTCAATTTTCCGTCTGATATGGAATCCCGGAAGCGGCTGATATGATTTTATCGAGAGCGCAAGACGAGTTCCATATCAGAGTTCCCCCGGCGTTACAAATAAACTTTTAAACTTACTATTGCCTTTTTACATGTTGATTTTAAAGAGATAACCAATGAAAACGTCCCTTTTTTTAATCAATAAACTAAAGTCAGGTAGACTTTTAGCGGTCTTACATAAAAACTGTTGACACGTGTAGAGGTTTATAAGTTTTTTTTTTCACAATCAACGAACAAGTTTCTTAAAAAGTATTACATATAATTATTCTAACTGGAATTAGCTTTTCAGATATGTAATTTTATTAAGATAAATAAGGTTTAAAAACTATTTGAAGCCGTCAAAAGTTGCGACTCGGATTCTTGTCGCTGGCATATAGATATAGAAGGAAAATTATCCACATTGATTTGACTACTAACTGAGTTGTGCGCGAAGGGCGGACATCGTATATATAGAAAAGCCCTTGTTGCGCACAATAAGTTAGGCTACGCGCCTTCCCCGCCCATCGACATACTCCAGTCTTATTACCAGTGGTTTCCACTGAAAACCTGGCGGCAAATCAGCGGCAATTTACAATAAGTTTTCAGTGGTCGTCTGTTTATGTAATTAGGTGTGTGAGAGTCTATGGTTCCGGTGTATTTTAGCATAACTACAGGGTATATAATATACCGCGTAATAAGTTGAAACTTTGCGCATGCTCCCTTTACACATTCCAAAGCTTCATTGGAGATGAGAGCAGTACCAACCTGGGTGGATAAAGTCCACGACAGAGATAAACAGGAGCAATGGTACTCGAAATAACTAATAGTTCTGATGATGTTCATCTGCCCCTAATCTTCCTGCATTAGCCTCAAACCTAACTCTTATTGTTTTCGGCATGAGAAGCCCGGCTACACGATCACTGACAGTCCTAGTCCTAAAATAGATAAAATTTAATAGATATATACAATTTATGCTGGTAGTTTGTCCCTTTATTGATTGTCATGAACTTAAACAAATATGTCCGCGAATCGCCGGCAGTCGAGGATACTGTAGTGCCAGCAGCATAAGGTCACTTCCAACAGCCTTGCTGTTGAGCTAGCATTTCAGCGACTTGGCTAAAGTGTAACGACTGTCAAAACAAGTTAAGCAACAGTTTACTTGGTCAATGCCTGGACGGGTGTCTTGCTGGGGGGTGATTGGTTCGCCCCCAGTTGGGAATTCAGGGCTCAACATTAACTTTTTTCTAGACTTGTCCTGTCGGACAAGTGCTTTCAAAAAACACTTGTCCTGACCAGACACCCACTTGTCCTGACTTTCGCACATAATGTATGCGGGCAAACATTAAAACAACAAGTGTTACCATTTCTACAAATTTTATTCAATATAACAAAAACAAGTACTGCCATTGGGTCTAGCATATGTTTCACAGGGAACACAATACATTTTACCCTCTGTTTCACTGTATCTTAGCCAGTCAAAATCAATTAACCACTTGGAAACAAACCCTCTCTTGGTTTTTTTCTCATAATCTTTTTTAGTTTCTTCTTTTCACTTTGATTTTTTTCTTTATCGTCTTTTTCTTTAATTTTTGAAATTGAAAAACCGAATTTCAACAAGCCAGACATGGTTGCCGCATGCTTCATGTAAATAAAACATAAACAAAAATTGATGTCGTAAAACTTTCAGGGGAGGTTACTGTTACCGAAGGAGTGCAAGGAAGTGTTTCCGGTTTTAATATTCAGGATGTAGAACTTCGTAAGATTGTTGCTAGAGAAGTGTTTTGACGGCAGATACCTATTTAATTAGCGACCGATCTCGTTAATTTTGATTTACTGTAATTTAGGCATGCACTTTAATTTCCAAAACAACTTGTCCCGTCGGACAACCAGCTTTTGGATGTTACTTGTCTTGATATACTTTTCACTTGTCCCGAACTATCGGACAAGCGTTAATGTCGGGCCCTGGAATTACTTCACTGGTGTCAGACGTGCGTGCTTGTTTCGGAGCAGGAGTAGGCTAGAAACTGCAGTCCACGGGTCTGTGCAGTTGATTCCTAAGCTCTGAAAGATAAAGGATGGGAGAGTGTAGTGCCAGCAGCATAAGGTCACTTCCAACAGCCTCGCTGTTAAGCTAGCTTTTCAGCGACGTGGTTAAAGTGTACCGATTTTCAAAACTAGTTGAGCAACGGTTTGCTCGGTCAATGCCTGGAGGGGTGTCTCTCTGGGAGGTAATTGGTTCGCCCCCAGTTGGGAATTACTTCAGTACAAAGCTTTGCTAGCCTGGAACGCTGTATTATCTACATTCTCCATTTCGAAAATAACTCAATCTTTTTTTCTGGTACCGATCGTCAAGGGGTCGCGAAAAATGGTGATGTATAGAGCTATTGAAAAAGATATGTTTTACAATGGTAAACGTTAAAATTAGCAAAAACTTTTAAAACATTTTATTTGATTATAAAGTAAATTGTAACTTATCATAAAATTAACTAAAGTTGGTACTAAAATTTTCTCATTATTTTTCAACCTTAATGGACAAAGCTGACGTTGCTATCTCAACTCTTAACTGAGAAAACTGATAAAGTAACAAAACGAAAACATTTTTGTTATCACTGTGTATATTTTAACATAGTAACTGTAACAAAAAGTTTGTTGATTTCAATAAACATTTTTAAAATATCAGTTTTTTTGCCTAGCTGCTATGTCAATTAACAAACACATACCCCACTTACTGATTGTACGGAAGTACCGTCTTCTGTTGTTTAGACACTTATTTCAAAATGGTCAATACTTGTTAACATTATCATTGAATCTTATGCAGTTCAATATAAGTTAATTACTTCTGTATTTGGTGAAAATAACTAACACATTAATATATTTACCAAAAAATTATAGTTAGGCTTATCTAGGCCAGCTATCAACTATGGAAATGAATTACATCTCTATTTATTTAGAGATGCATTGTTAATACAGAGTTTGAGTAAAACTTTGAAACTAGTCAATCATGAATAATGGTTTCTTTTATTAATGGTATATATTTTTTAGAAAATTTGAAAACTAAGCTGTATAACTTATACTATAAGTCTAGTCTACACTCATTTGTGCACAATATTTACATAGTCTGCAGATGCCTGTTTTCTGGTTGAAGTTTGGATCCTGTGGGGCTTCCCCTAATGTTTGGTAAAATTGATACACATAACTCTGGAAATCAGGGACTAAATTCCAGCATTGCCCATGCATATGTCACAGAACATGGCTCGTCACAAATTTGGGAGGTGTGTATGTGGCCGGTAGCTCAGTCAGGAGAGCACTAGCCAGTGTGTGATCCTGAGTTTCAATTGCAGTCTAGTTGCATATCTTTCTCAACCTGTCCCACCAAATGTACTGACTATTTTCTTGGCACTGGACATCACTTCCTGCCATGTGCACAATGAGTGGTTTGTGAAAAATAGTACAATATCAGTTTCAGCATTAGGAGTTCAGTTATCTATTGGAAGAGGGGGTGCATTATACAGCCATTTCCTTCTTAATTTTATAAAAAGGCATTGAATTCTGACTACTGTCAATTTCTTATCTAATTTGGTATATTCTACAACTAACTTATTCATTTGCTCTGGATTCATTAATTACGCAGTTTTAATGTTTATTTTATAGTATATGGGATCTGTGTTTCAAGCCAGATGGCAGTCAGCTGATAGTGGCAGCAGGGAGCCGGGTTCTGGTATATGACACTAATGATGGCACGCTCATTCAACCATTGAAGGTAAGTATTGCACTGCTAGGTTATTCTAACTAATCTTAATCAGATAATTATGTGGTAATGTCCTTGAAATGGTAATCAGCAGTCCATCCATCATACTTTGCTTATTGCACAGTTTCAAAAGTCCCATTTAACCTGGAGTCTTCAAACTTCATAAGATGATTGGACTGAGTAATTGATCTGAATTGATTCAGGGATCACTTGGTCGAATGTCAAGGCCACATGGGGCCTTGAATGTCAAATAAGTTTCTGCTGGATATTTCAAGAAGCCTTTTGCCCAGAGTCTTCAAACTTCAAAATACAATTGCAGTTCTTGAGTGGATGGTTGCTATTGTTTGGGGCTTCACTGAGGTAAGGCCAAGGTCACAGGGGCCTTGAGGGTTTAGCCTATTAATAAACAATAATTGTAGACTCCTTTGACTAGGTGTCAAACCACAGGATGATTGGATTTTTTAAGTGGATGACCACTGTTGTTTTGAGAGTCACTGGGACAATGATCAAGGTCAAAGGGGCCTTAAAGGTCAGATCCATTTCGGCACAGTAAGTCAGGAACCATTTGACCTAGAGTCTTTAAATTTCACAGTATATGATTGGACCTCTTGAGTAGATCAAATAAGTTTCTTTTTCGTTATTTCAAGACTCTGCACAGGATCTTAAAGGTCTGTGAAATAAGTCAAAAACCATTTGCCCTATAGTCTTAAAAATCACAAGATGATTGTACTCTTTTAGCAGATGACTACTTTTTTTTTTACTAATTTCAACTCTGTCATCAGGTAAGGCAAGTCATTTTACACCAAAATCTGATCCCAAGACTAAACCGATGGCATGTTATAGCAAAACTTAGGCCAAAGACTTTTAAAACTGAGAATGAAGACCAGTCTCAAATCTCAAGATTTGTCTCCATTTCAGCCAATTATATTCTTGAGATTTGACACTCAATCTCAGCTTTATAATATGTGGTCTTAGTTTAGCTCTTACATGCTGTCAGTATGAGAATTTAAGCCCTTATTAAAAACAACTTGTGCTTTATACAGGGTCATAAGGAGGCAGTTCACTGTGTAGCCTATGCAAAAGATGGGAAAAGATTTGCTTCAGGGTCTGCCGATAAAAGTGTCATCATCTGGACCAGTAAATTGGAGGGAATTCTCAAATACACGTAAATCTTACTCTTGATATTTATCATGTTGGTACAGAACATAGAATTTATTGTTGATAAAAATAAATTCAACTTTAAGTCTTATAATACTTATATCCCACCATCTTTCTTTTTCATTAATTTGGTAAAATAACAGTTTTGAATAATGTATAGTTTGTCATTGGTTTCTCATTACACATTGAAGATTTGTGCAAATAAAGATAAACATGGTATCCTCAAGGATTCCAAGCAGGCTCATCAGAGCAGCATGCCCACAGCAATGCAGTATTCTATTTAGAATTGATAACTAGATTTTTTCAGAAAGTTTGGAGTTGATAAGAGAATCACCATTCAGACTCCTTTTTCTATGCACTAATCATAGCTGAAGGAATTGAACCTGCATTGTCATTTATAACTATTTAACAGATTGATATGTGATGCCTCTACAAGAAAAGTAAGACTGCGAGTAATACCATTTGCTGTTTGATTGCAAATTGAACTGTTTTTAACCCTTTACTCCAGAGATACACCTTAATTGCGCCATGCTGTCTGATCAGGATCTAAACTGTCGCTTTTTGATTTGTTAGGTTACTTCTGACCAAAATGGGACCAGTGCAGAACCTGATCAGACAGCACACTGGTCACACAAGCATAAAAAAGGCGTTTATATGAAGGAATGGGTTAAGGTTGAGTCATCACTGTGATTACATTTACTCTACATATTCTATGAAATGAGCCTGTATTTTCAGACACAATGATGCTATACAGTGTATGGCTTACAACCCTGTTACACATGCCCTAGCCAGCTGTGCGGTCACTGACTTTGGTAAGATTGAGCATTGTGTTTAGAATTATTATTAGATGAATTGTGTCTCTGGAAAGTTTGTCATGTAAAGCTGAATTGGTCATAAGCAGTAATTGAGCTTATGTCATGATGAGTCATGTGCTGTGAACTTAACATTTAAACATCTTACTGCATGCTCTGTTTGTTAAATTTCACCCCCCCCCCTCCCCATCCCTATGCCAGTACCAGATCCCAAGATTAAATACTGAGAATGGAGACTAGTTTCAAATCTCAATGGTTTTAGGTTGAACATTATATACAATGGGCTCCTTAAGTCATTAATTTAAATTTTATAAAATTATGTCTCCCCCCCCCCTCTGGGGGAGACATATTGTTTTTGCCCTGTCCGTCTGTCCGTCAGTCCGTCTGTCACACTTCGTTTCCACTCAATAACTCGAGTACCCTTTGACCCAGAGCCTTCAAACTTCATAGGGTGATAGCCCTTATTGAGTAGAAGAACCCTATTGATTTTGGGGTCAGTAGGTCAAAGGTCAAGGTCACAGTGACCCGAAGAGTGAAAACCGTTTCCGCTCAATAACTCGAGCACCCTTTGACCCAGAGCCTCCAAACTTCATAGGGTGATAGCCCTTATTGAGTAGAGGAACCCTATTGATTTTGGGGTCAGTAGGTCAAAGGTCAAGTTCACAGTGACCCGAAGAGTGAAAACCGTTTCCGCTCAATAACTCGAGTACCCTTTGACCCAGAGCCTTCAAACTTCATAGGATGATAGCCCTTATTGAGTAGAAGAACCCTATTGATTTTGGGGTCAGTAGGTCAAAGGTCAAGGTCACAGTGACCCGAAGAGTGAAAACCGTTTCCGCTCAATAACTCGAGTACCCTTTGACCCAGAGCCTCCAAACTTCATAGGGTGATAGCCCTTATTGAGTAGAGGAACCCTATTGATTTTGGGGTCAGTAGGTCAAAGGTCAAGGTCACAGTGACCCGAAGAGTGAAAACCGTTTCCGCTCAATAACTCGAGTACCCTTTGACCCAGATCCTTCAAACTTCATAGGATGACAGCCCTTATTGAGTAGAAGAACCTTATTGATTTTGATGTCAAAGGTCAAGGTCACAGGGGCCCGAAGAGTGAAAACCGTTTCTGCTCCATAACTTGAGTACCCTTTGACCCAGGGACTTCAAACTTCATAGGTTGATAGCCATTATAGAGTAGAAGAACCTTATTGATTTTTAGTTCAGTAGGTCAAAGGTCAAGATCAAAGGGGCCTGAAGAGTGAAAACCGTTTCCACTCAATAATAGGAGTTCTATTTTACCCAGACCATTCAAACTTCATACGATGGATGTCCTTATTGAGTAGAGGACTCCTATTGATTTTGGCGTCAGTAGGTCAAGGTCACAGGGGCCCCGAAGAGTAAAAGCCGTATCCGGTCAATTACTGGCGTACCGCTTGACCCAGAGCATTCAAACTAAATAGGGTAATAGCCCTTATTGAGTAGAAGAACCCTATTGATTATGGGATCAGTAGGTCAAAGGTCAGGGTCACAGGTGTCTGGGCGCAGGGGGGCGGGGGGGGGATGCGACGCAGGGTTGAGACATGCGTTTTTCACAAAAAACATCTAGTTTTATTTATAATTTCTATAGATTTATAGGGTTATAAATTTCTGCATTAAAAGTTAGTAAGCAACTTTGAAGACTTATTGTGGGAGAAATATAATTAACTGGTAATACATTTTCCAGAATTAAATTCACATGCTTATGACTGGACTTTGGGTTCCTATATAACCATTTTCTTCTTATTGTATAATGTTTTGGCTTACTTGTACCTTTTTGCTAATGTCTGTTCCATGTATCAATCTTTAGAACCTTGTCTGTTTCAGGATTGTGGTCTCCAGAACAGAAATCGGTATCAAAACATAAAGTGAGCAGCCGAGTTACAGCCTGTAGCTGGACAAATGATGGCCAGTATTTGGCCTTAGGTTTATATAATGGATTGGTCAGCATCCGAAATAAGGTAGTGTTAAATCAGAAGGTTGCTTTGTTGAAGGCTTAAAGTGTAAAATAATATAATTGCTTTGATAAAGCCATTTTCATGGAACAAAAATGCTACTTTCAGTCTCGATGTGACTGGGCTGTTCTGTCTCTTTTAAATAGTTATTTAGTGGGAAATTTGGCCACAAGGGCCCAAGATAATGAAACTGACAATGGAGACCGGTCTCAGATCTCAAGCATCTGATTGGCTGAAATGAGGGTTGCCTGCATTTTACTCGGTCCGATACTTGAGATTTGAGACTGGTCTCTAATCTTTGTTTAATAATCTTCGGTCTTAGTCTTCCCTGGAAAGGAATTTAGAAGCATAGAAAAAGGTAGTTTTTGAACATTTTAAAACATTGTTTATGACTTTAAAATATGTGATGCAAAATGATAAAATGGATCTTTTGGCCTTTCAATGTCATGAATTTGTAATTCATCTAGAAAATATAAGAATTCTTTTTTGTTCCATGTAGTTCCCAAATTTCATCAGGATCCACTTTAATAGCAAAGTAAACAAGCCTTGTTTTCACATTGTATGACAAATACAATTAGATTTGAAACCATAAATATAGTCTTATCTTCATTGAACTGCGTAGTCATTCAGGATGATTGCTGCTTAAAGGAGTCAGAGGAAAAACATAAAGAATTGTTAATAATGTGGCATGAAATACCTAAGTTTGCATTTTCTTTTGTATAAGTTAAACCCTTTCCTCCATTTATACGCCTTGTAACAATATGAGATCAGTGTAGATCCAGATCAGCCGGCACATACATGCCATCTGATCAGGGTCTGCACTGTTCGCTTTTTGGTCAGAAATAACATGAATCAAAAAGTAAATGGTGCAGATCCTGATCAGATGGCATGGATATGCCGGCTGATCTGGATCTTCACTGTTCACCCATGCTATAAAAGTATAATTATATATGGAGGAAAGGGTCAAAAGTCAATATTTTAATAAATGAGGATTTACTATATAGAATGGTGAAGAAAAAGTGAAGATAGAGCGCCCTGGAGCTACGTCGTCACCTATCTGGTCCCTACAGTGGAACCCTTCCAAGGATGAGGCTTATGATGTTCTCGCTGTAGCAGATTGGGGCCAGAGGTTGTCCTTTTACCAGCTGTCAGGAAAACAGGTCAGGTATTGTTCTCTTAATTGGATTGTAACAGACATGGCTCTGATAGTGTAAAACACTTATATTTCTCAAGGTCAAAATTTTACAATTTTGTCAAAAATCATCTATTTTCTTTATTCCATATTTAGGAATTTGCAACTTTGTCAGACTCAGAACTGGAAGTCAGTGATCTCCCTTGCTTGATATCCACACATACAGAATTTAAAAAAATATAGGCTTAACATAATTTAAGGAAAAAGTCATTTACATTTTTGTGCTAAATATATTTAAAGTAATTTTATCAAATAAATGAATGATGGCCAAAAAATTCTTACATGTGGCATTTGCTGTGATTTACAGTTCTATTTTAAGTAAAACTAAAGTAAAAAAACAAGTTCAACAGTATAACAAAGTCAAGACTTTTTATGAAACCTTGAAATTTTGTAGATTATGCGTCATGGAGTAGAGGCAAAACAGTGTATACCAAGTCTACATCAATATTACATATATCTGTATACATTCAAAGTTTTTATTATATACTCATGAATGGTTTTAGCATAGTGCATCGTTAATCCGCAAAATTGATACAACTCATCAGATTAGAAATTCCGTATCGAACAATGTCCAGCTTCCCGTGTTCTATGTGACGTCATATACCATGTCACACTAGGTTGTCGTAATTTTCCGGCACATAATGAACTCCAAAATAGGAAATTTCCGTTGCAATTTTACAAATGTTACGGTATTTTTACACCATTCATAAATTTTCTACACCATTCATAAATTTACTGTCTCGTTACTATTTTTATTTCTGCTATTATGTAAACCACGTTTTTGACTAAAATTTTGTTGTTTAGTTTATTTAAATTTGTTTTGATCGAGAAGGGTATATAATAAAAGGAACATTATGACAGTATGCATTCTGTAGGTTCGTATTATTTCTCGTTGCGTATGTAACCACATCACGCTCGACCTTCGGTCTCGCGTGATAATGTTTACATACCCAACTCAAAAATTACGAACCTACAGAATGCATACTGTTATAATATTCCATACAGGGTTGGGCGGTAAATACCACTACTGGTATTTACCGGTATTTACCGTCCTGGAAAATACTCCCCAAAGTGGCAAATACTGGAAAATACTGGCAAAGACTACTCAGATGAGTTTTTTGCCTTAAAATACTGCAGAAATCTTAACTTAGTTGACTGTTATTAATGTATAATCATAATAATAATTAAATTGCTCAGATATTTTAATTAAATTTCAAATCAGGTGATGACTTTAAGCACTTACAGTAAAAATAAATCTTAAAGAACTGTCTTTTTTTACTTAGAACATAAAAATACAGCAGGTGAGAAATTAATGCTGATCCACCTGTTTACATGGCTGTGACACTTAACAAGCAAGGCCATAAGGTCTAGACTATTAAAACAATGTTTCATACATGGAGCTATAATAGCCAGGGGCAACAAAAGCAACAGTAGAGTGTCATAAATAACCTATAGGATTCTTCTAGGTGCAAGTAAATGGTTGTGTATTGGTATAACTGCAGAAAGCTGCCAAACTGGTGTTCTGTTACAGATATCTAAGGGGGAAAGAAGAGATTGACTGGTAGACAGAGGCTTCTTTGGATCTAACCTTATTTGTTATTGTATTCATGTATATTTATTTAAGTTGTGTACATTACTTGTTTATAATTAAAATTAACCCTCTTAAATGCTGAATCCATTATTGTTAATAATTGAATTTTGAAGTTGTCCAAATGCTGACTATCAGGAATACATTGTATTGCATAAATTCCATGGTTGGTCAATTTAAATGACCACTTTTTCAGTGCTTTAATATTTATTTATTATAGATAACTGATAAAAGTGTTAAACTTAATTATAAATATAATGGCAGTTGATGTGTAAACTTAAAATTATATATATGATTCTGATAATAGGTATATTTGTATAAATTCAAGACTCAGGTTAATTCAGTCGACCAGTATTTGCCAGTAATTGCCAGTATTTGCTGGTAAATACCGCTGGCATGGAAAATACTCATATTTGCCGGCATTTTGCCAACCCTGATTCCATATATACCATTTATTTCAAGACAGAATTTGTATTTAATATTTTCAGATGGGTA
Organism: Corbicula japonica; assembly: GCA_038501625.1. Taxonomy (NCBI): domain Eukaryota; kingdom Metazoa; phylum Mollusca; class Bivalvia; order Venerida; family Cyrenidae; genus Corbicula; species Corbicula japonica. The sequence goes on along the minus strand of JAZAYU010000017.1, from coordinate 5,305,044 downwards.
AAGACCGTCAGTTGGGCTATGATCCTTGTTTTGTTCGTTGGTTCACACGTGGGGAGTATGTGGTGGTTGGAGGTGCGAACAAGCAGTGTAATCTTCACACGAAGGAGGGAGTGAAGCTGGGTACAATCGGGGAGCAACAGTCCTGGGTGTGGGCAGCAGCTGTCAGACCAGATTCAAACTATGTGGTATGTATGGTTTGTGATATCACTAAATTATCCCTTTACACTAAATAATTAATGGCTTTTATCAAATTGGCGAACAGTCTAGATCAAGATTAGACAGCACATTTGATCTGGATCTACACTGTTAACTATTTGGTCAAAAGTAACCTAATAAATCTAAAGGCAATATGGCAAGTTGGCTGATCAGGATCTATGCTGTTTGCCAGGTGATACAGGTATATAATTGTGTAAATGGTTATAGTTCCACATAGATGCAATGGTAATGCAAGAAAATAATGTTTATTCCAATTTTTTCTCAAGTTTATATCATTTCAAATATTCATTTGTTTTAACTTACACAGTGGGTACAACTTTTATTTCATGGCAGATTTTTACCATCCGATCAGGATCTTCCCAATTTGCTTATAGATTCATTACGTTATTTCTTCAGGTGTTTTAGACCTATGCCAGACTGTATGGCTTTGCTAGCTGATCTGCATCTACACTGATTGCCCATGTGATAAAATTAGTAACCATGGAGTACAGGGTTTAGTCAGTTTATCCAGTATCACCATTGTAAGCATGGTCTTGCCATAACAATTAGTATGATTTCTAAAATGTAAGCCTAAAATGGAGCTTTATGTAAACATGATTTCGGTGTAGCTGCTATAAATCTGTCTGAATGTTGTTGACACAGGCTGTGGGATGTCAGGATGGTACGATAGCCTACTATCAGCTGATCTTCAGTACGGTGCACGGCCTCTACAAGGACAGATACGCGTACAGAGACAACATGACGGATGTCATTATCCAACATCTTATCACAGACCAGAAAGGTACATGTCCTTACCCCTTTCCTCTATATATATATACATTTATTACATGTGCGAACAGTGTTGATCCAGATCAGCCGGCACATCCGTGCCATCTGAGTAGGATCTACACTGTTAGCTGTTTGATTTGTAAGATTATTTTTGACCAAGATGTGACCAGTGCAGATCCTGATTAGGTGGCAGAGATGTGCTGGCTGATAAAAATGAGTATATATGTGCCAGTCGCCATTTCAGCCAATCAGATGCTTGAGATTTGAGACTGGTTTACAATCTCAGTTTTATAACCTTCAGCCATGGAGTAAAGGGGTGGATCCAGAGGTGGTTCAGTGGGGATGCTCCTTTCTGGGTAGCAGTTTTATTTTTCATTGTGATTTTTCCAGAAAGTTGGAAATAACCATGCATGAAGCTATCCTAAGATTGACTGAAACTAACCCTCTTTCTGAAAATCATGCATCCCATCCTGTAACAGGTCTTTCACACAATGCCGGTGAAACATGTAAAAGATCTCAACAATCATTGTCTTCACTCGTCATTTAACTTAAGTGTTGAGCACAGTAAACTGGTATGTTACCAGTGTTTACTCAGATATTCTTGCATACCAGATCAGGTCATACTATACCTCCCATGTAGAATGAGTCACGCGCCTTATATGATGTCACAACGTCTTATGCAGTTATGATAGAATGATGGGATGTCTCGTATTTCACTCCGCTACTATAAAAAAGTAGTGCAAAGAAAAATTACAGGAAAATTCCTTAAAATGCGCAAGATAAATACAGTATGCAAGAAAAAGTATCATCACTTATGCTGGGTAAAGATCGTGTGATCCTGCCCTCGTGAAATATGCACTTAGGCGGTAACTCGGAAGAGCCTCGCTACCACCATTGTGCATATTTAACTTGGGCTGGATCACGCGATCTTTACCCAACACACATGAATGATACTTATAATCCTGTACATCAATCCTATGCTCAACAATGATCTATCAGAACAAACAAATAATGAAAAGGAACATTATATTTGTTTTCAATTAAATTAATTATTAAATAATTGATTGATTTCTTGATTGACTGATTTCATGAGTGAGTAAGGAAGAGAGGGAGCGAGATGTAGAAAAAGTATGATATAATACATATATGGTGTGCGTCACTGGAAAAGGTACCTTCAGACAGTTGATGTCAATCCTTGAAATGACATCATAAAGACAAGCAGACTTCATTACTTAATATGCATTTAGTGGTAAAAATAACATTATATTGTCAAAATGTGTAACAAAATCTCAAAATAATAATAGAATAATAGTTACTTGTAAGTTCATTCCAAATACATGTATTGTAACCACTAAAATGGCAAAAATATGACGGAAGACACGTTTTCCCATGGCCTGCCCCATATCATATCTGATTATATTCCGAAGCCTTTCAGGAAAGTCTGTTACCTGTATGCTTGATGAATTTGCAAATTGATTTAGCATGAGACTTTTTCTCTCAAAGCTCCAGAAATATTTGAAAAATAACATAATAAACAGATATGGAAGTGTACAGAAGAAAGTTGAGTATGTTAATGGTTTGTTATTGTAGAGGAGGACCTGATCCCCGGACACGAGGACATTTTTAATAGATATGCTGCTAAGTTCATTAGAGCAGAGCTTAAGGTCACTCTGGAAAAACACAGCAGCAAGAAATGTAGTGTGTTCAACTGAACTTGTGTTTCAAACTGTTCATTTCCATTTACATGATTATTAGTGTTTTGTTCCAGGCTGTAGATGATAAAACTGAGATTGAATATTAATCTCAAACCTCAAGCATCTGGGCCCAACATCATAAAACTAAGATGGAGACCAGTCGCCATTTCAGCCAATAATATACAGGCAGGTCTGCAAAATCATTTTTATGATTTTGGGCCCAGATTGGCTGATATGGTGAGAAGTCTTAACTTCAGTCAATCAGATGCCTAATATTTTAGACTGGTCTCCAATCTCAGTTTTATAATTCTTGGCTCTGCTGTTTACCTTTTTCTAGTACCATATTTGTCAATTATTGAGTTATATAATTAAATCATCAAAACCTGATTGGAAAAAAAGTTTTTGTTTAGTATGTTAAGTTATTTATTGTTATGTATGAGATAACATCTGTTGTGCAAATTTTATAGATTGAATTTGCTGAAATTGATTCCACCACAATGTTTTCGAAAACACAAATGCGGACATTTTTAATTTTTTCCTGTTTAAAGATTTATTAATAGATATGTTCTTGTTGTGTGTGTTAACTCCTATATTTAAACTTGTTTAAAGAAAATTGGACAGATAATTATCAGTCTTCAGTCATATCATTTTTTTTCCGCTTAACATAATATATAGATTGATAAAAAACTTTAATAATATTTTACAGGAATAAATGATTGTTTTACACGATAATGACAAGCCAAAACCTTCGAAACTGTATTGATAAATTTATTTAGTTTTTGTCCTCTTTTATTTTTATGTATTTTTATATTTGTTTTTTTTTTCAGTGCGAATCAAGTGCAGAGATTTAGTGAAGAAAATAGCCATTTATAGACATAGATTAGCGGTATGTAGTTTATCTGAATGATAAAACAAGGTCACAGGTGCAGAAAGAATCTTAAATCTTACATATGTTGGCAGTATTGATGTAAAAATCTAAATTCAAGGGAAACATCCAGCAAATATACTTGAGGCTCAGCCTATGTATTAAGCAAAAAAACTGTCTGGAGACACCAGAAGTTTTATCTGATACCACAGGGATTCTAAAATTTCAAATTCCCAATCGGACATTCGCGCCAAAATTGACTATTCCCCGACTTCCGGTTCGCACGAACAGCGCTTTCCGGTCCGCACAAACTGCTACTTCCGGTCCCCGTGTTCAGTGCATTTAACTCTCTCGACCCCAGATCATACCTCCCTTACAACATAAATTCTTGTCGGCGATAACCCATAACCTTCCAACAGATTAATTTCATGATTTTCGGGCTGTAGACGGAAAAATTCTTTGATCGATTTATTACAGCGACACGCTGATATAGGTCGATTATGTCATGAATTAGTAATTCTTGAATCTACAAGAACTTACACGAGTCTGTGTATGCAACATTTATTTCCGAGTCAGAAATAAATGTTGCGTACGTAGATTTTTGTAAATTTAAAATTCATTTGAATCGTTATGGCCCTAAGTAAGCAAGCCGGTTACTCGATTAATTTTCACATTAAGTATCTATTCATTTCAGCCTTTCAACTTTGCTGTGAATGGCAATCAATTTAACTAAAATCCGCACTGTAGAAGTTTTCTTGAATTTGCGAAACAGCATTTTTAAACGTACTTTATTTTATTCGATCGGCGGTCATTCAGAATAACGCACATCGGACTAACACTTCTTTCAATAAAATGCTGTTTTATTTGTGTACGTTTTATAATAAAATCACGGGTATTGCCACTTTTAATTCTGACATCAGAGCCTGACTAGCGCAGTTCATTTGCAAATGAAACAAACCAGCCCGTTGTTAAAATGAGACAGACCACATCCCGTTTCATCTATGCCGCAGGCTTTTCACGGGACGTGTAGTCGTGGTAGTCATGGTAGCAGAGTTGTGAATTCGATAATTGACAGGTTAATAGCTGATTAAGCTATGAAAAAATGTACATGTTGGTCATTTTTGTAACAATTTATGGGCAACTAATCATGACCGATGTAAAAAATGTACATTTTGGTAATTTTTGTTACAATTTATGGGCCACTATTCATGACCGATTTTTTTATCAATTTTGAAATTTCAATCGGACATTCTTCCCGAAAATCGGTCAATGACCGGCCTGCCGACGATTTTAGAATCCCTGTGATACCACTTTACAAGTTTCCAACAAAACTAACATAAAAATGTACAGAAATGAAAATAACTTATTAAGAATGTATTTACAACAAAAACCATAAGGATTGGGGCAGATGGATTTTGAAGAAAAATACAATTAAAAGTAATCACAGTTGAAGATTTTACGGATCAGTTATTCTATAATAAACAGTGCCAAAAATAAATGACATCTCTGGATTCAAACTTGCGATCTGTCAAACTGCGAACTAAGACAGGATTTTTCAAATAATCAAAGCGTTTCCAATAATAAAAGCATATGCATTTATCACATATATGATTTCATAAATGATGCTATTAATTGACAGCATAGGAAAAGGTTTGTGATCTATTTAGTGAAGTAAAACCTTTACACATACCTTTCAGAAGGTAAACAGTCCGCCCTATTGTATGACAATACCGGTGCACAAAAAAAATGTGCCTGTGCGATCAGGACTGTGTATATTATAGTAGTTTAAAAGATAATAAAACTATGTGCAGATATGTTTGTTTAAAAATTTTGTTTGGTCTGTTTAGAGACTTTAGTGAATTTAAACAGCGGCTGAAGGTTATAAAGCTGAGATTGGAAACCAGTTTCAAATCTCAAGCATCTGATTGGCTGAAATGGTGACTGGTCTGGTTTGGTCTGTTTGGAGACTGTAGTGAATTTAAACAGCGGCTGAAGGTTATAAAGCTGAGATTGCAAACCAATCTCAGCATCTGATTGGCTGAAATGGCGACTGGACCTTAGCCGCAGTAATTTGGTTTGAGATTTGAGACTAGTTTTAATTTTATATCTTCAAATATACAACACATTTGCCTCTTCTAGAATTCCTATATGAATCTGATTGCTATACTTCAGGTCCAGTTACCAGACAAGATAGTAGTATATGAATTGTACTCGGATGATGCAGCAGACATGCATTACAGAGTGAAAGACAAAATCAACAGGAAGTTTGAATGCAATCTTCTCGTAGTGTGTTCACAAAACATCATCCTTTGTCAGGTAGGCTCTAGCTGTTTAAAGGAGTAACATCTATTTTTAAGACTGCTTATAATGTATGAAACTAGAAAGGTTAATGTTTTATTTATTTAAAGTCCAAAAGACACTTGTATAGAAGAAATTTAAGAATAACGCATATTCTGACTGGGAATTGAACAACTATGGTAACAGTACCTTACCACATCAATCAAATGAGTTAACCCATGTAACTCCTAAGAAGTTGCTCAATTAACGCTTATAAATATGACCATCATTTTATGATGTTGGTAACAGATTTCTTTTAACAATACTGTGATTGAAGAGAATAAAAATTTCTTAATGGAATTTTCACTAGAGAGTTGAGCTCTTTAGCTAGGGCTGAATGTTATAAAGCTGAATTTGGAAACCAGTCTCAAATCTCAAGCATCTGATTGGCTGAGACTGGTTTCCATGCTCAGTTTTATAACCTTGGGCATAGCTCAATGGGTGGATTTTATGGCCTCTAATTCAGAATCCACTTGGCTGAACATAAGTTCTCTTTGTTGTTACTCGCTGGCTTCTCACCTTACAGAAACATTAAAAATGTGGAGATGATTGTACAATGTATGTTAACCAAGAAATAGTTCTGGGACCAAAATCATAAAACTGAGATTAGAGACTGGTCTTAAATATTAATCTCTAATTGGTTGAAATGACGACTGGTCAGATGCTTGAGATTAGAGACTGGTCTAGGGTTTTAGTTTTATGATACTGGGTCCAGGATTGGAATGACCGACTGTTGGTTAACACAAGTTGCTTCAACTCCACACTACTGACAATAAAAACTAAACAGTTAATTAAGATCTCTACTGTATGTTTTTAAATTTCATTAGATTTTATCTGACAAAAGAAGTTAACAGTGTTGATACATATGAGACTGCATGATTGTGCAGGCTGATCAGGCCTGAAGGTTATAAAGCTGAGATTGTAAACCAGTCTCAAATCTCAAGCATCTGATTGGCTGAAATGGCGACTGGTAGCCATTTCAGCCAATCAGATGCTTGAGATTTGAGTCTGGTTTCCATGCTCAGTTTTATAACCTTGGGCACTGGATCTACACTTGGCATACATGCTATAAATGCCATAAGATGGACTAAAGTGTTAAGTAGTATCACTTAAATAAAAACAATATTAATTCAATTTTGTTATCACTGTTGAATTTTTTTGAATACCAAAGTATATTGTTGTCTGTATTCTCACATGCCATTTGATTATAATATTTATTTTTAGCACAAAGAGGTGATTCATTACACTACTTTTTAAACCTTTGTTTTATTTTAGCATGCATCATTTCTTATGTATATTCATTTCTGCTCCATTCTAAAAGTTCTAAATATCTGAAAACAATGAGTAATTATTTCAACATAATAAAAGTTGTATCATTCATCTAGAGTATTGCACCTTTAGGATGATAAATTAAATATGTTTTAGTTTCAGTATTCTTCTAAGTAAGATTAAAATAATTTTTTGCAAACATAATCTAAGTTTATATATGTTAAGAGAATGGTAACGAAGTTGACAATTAAATTCCCATTAAAGCATACATATTTTGTACATGTTTTAAAATAGTTTTTGGATATAGTATTTATACACTAACTTTTTACTTAAAGCATGAAATTTGTATTTGTTGGTTCAAAACAATTTGCAAATCAAAGTGAAAAGCATTATTAAAATCATGTATTTATGATATGTTTTAGAAGCACAATATTTATTCTACTTCATAGCCCTTTATTGTAAATAATCATTAAATTATGCAGAATATACATTTGAGAGGATTACAATAGCTGTCTCAGTATGTACTCTGCTAGTAGGCTCCTTGTCTGTTAACCCTTTCCTTGATATATACACATTTTTACGCATGTTCGACCAGTGTAGATCCAGATCAGCAGGCACATCCATGCCGTCTGATCAGGATCTGCACTGGTCGCATTTTGGTCAGAAATAACCTAATGAATCAAAAAGCGAACAGTTTAGATCCTGATCAGACTGCAGACATATGTGCCGGCTGATCTGGATCTAAACTGTTTGCCCTAGCAATAAAGGTGTGTCTATACAGAAAAGGGTTAAGTTTTGAAAGCAAGATTTGTTTACATACTTATAGATACCATTTCTCAGGTTTGGAAGTTACCCTTTATCAAGCTAGAACTAAGTATTTTTGCATATTTCAGACTGATAAGGGTTGATCTAAACTTTATACATTTGGTACATTCCTTTAAAACAATGAATTATGAACACAGATGATAAAAATGAGAAGATTAACCAATATTTTGCAGCTGATTGGTTAAAATTGATCCCTGACTGCACACTAACCAATTACAAGCCAGAGTTACTTGGTAGTTCCCAGATCCAGTTTTATTATCTCAGGCCCTTGCCATTTCATAAAGATCAATATAACCTTCATTTTTTAAACTTCTTGCTCTACATATAATTGATATTGCAGGACAAAAGACTGCAGTGTTACAGTTTCCAGGGGGTGAAGGAGAAGGAGTGGGTCATGGAGTCATTGATCAGATACATCAAGGTCATCGGAGGCCCTCCTGGGAGAGAGGGGTTACTTGTGGGGCTCAAAAATGGACAGGTAAGTGAAGTGGTCATTTGTAGCAGGCATTATAGTCATTTAAACCTATTTTAAGATACACAACTGCAATGTACAGGTCTATGTTACACAGGGTAAATGTCTGTGCTACATTACTACAATGAACATGTCTGAGGTTACATTACTGCAATGTACAGATTTATGTTGTATAACTACAATATACATGTCTATGTTACATTACTTCAGTGTACATGTGTGTATTAAATTTACTGGGATATACATGTCTGAACTACATTACTACATGTACATGTTTATGCTTTATTACTACATGCATTTGTGTTCTCTTGTACAGTTTTACGATGTACATGTCCATGCTGCATTACTGCTTTTACATGTTTATGTTGCATTACTTCAATTTACATGTCCATACTACATTACTACACATACATGTCTATGCTACATTACTATACACATTTGTCTATGTTACTTAACCCTTTCCGTGATATATACGCATTTTTACGCATGTGTGACCAGTGTAGATCCAGATCAGCCGACACATCTGTGCCGTCTGATCAGGATCTGCACTGATTGCATTTTGGTCAGAAATAACCTAATAAATCAAAATGTGAACAGTTTAGATCCTGATCAGACAACATGGATGTGCCAGCTGATCTGGATCTAAACTGTTCGCCCTAGCAATAAAGGTGTGTCTATGGAGGAAAGGGTTAAATATACATTCATGTCTTTGCTAGAGTACTACACATACATGTCAAATTTTTACATAATATACATTCTATGCTACAAGACTACATGTAAATATTTTTGCTACATGACAGTTTCTGTTGTATTTGAAGATCTTGAAGTTATTTGTGGACAATCCGTTCCCGATAGTGCTTCTCAAGCAGAGTACATCTGTGCGATGTCTAGACATGAGTGCTAGTAGAACACATCTAGCCGTCGTCGATGAACATAACACCTGTTTAGTGTATGACATCAACACCAAGGAACTCCTATTTCAGGTAGCTGTGCCACAGATCTCCCATAGTACTACAGTTTCTAATTAACCGTTTACTCCATAAATATGTGGTTAAAAGATGTGCTACCAGTGTAGATCCAGATCAGTCAGAACATCCGTGCAGTTTGATCTGGATCTGCACTGGTTGCATCTTGATCAGAAATAACCTAATGAATTTAAAAGCAGAGTGTAGATCCTGATGAGACGGCACACATGTGCCGGATGATCTTGATCTACACTGTTAGCTTATGCCATAAAGGCGTATATTTGGAGGAAAGGGTTAAGTATTATAGCTGTTAGGTTGCCAAAATGATTTATATTTACCTTGTTGAATATGTCCTAGAAATAGAGAAGATTGTCTAATCTTATTACCATATTTGATCAATGCTAATGGGAAGGTACAGCGGATTTAACTTCATACAGTATAATTATACACACTTTCTAGGCTTTCCATGTGCAAACATAATTTTAACAGTACATGTTAGCTGTAATATACTAGACATATTTTTATGAGGCCCATCTGATTTTTAAACTGCATGTGTGTATTACCACATAAAAATTAATTTTTCACCATCACTGTTAACAAATTATCAGCTAACTATGAAGCTTATCTCCATTGCTGTTTAAATCTTTGACTCGTGTTTAAAAAGGTTGCCAGTCCTGGTTGTTTAATAAGCAACCAATTTTCTTGTCCCATATATTATTACAGATTTAGCAGTCGGGCCTCGATTTCAATACTTAAGTGAATACAATAACAGCTGTTTTACCGTCACCCTTTTTGCTTTCCTCATCCATTGACCGTCAAAAAAATTACCTATTTCTTAAACAACAGTGATCTAAATACATATAAAACAAAAATCTGAAAAAGTATCAACTGTCCTTTGATTTGTCACAGAAATTTGCATTGTTCTTAACATGTATTTATGTTAATCTAGGAGCCGAATGCTAACAGCGTGGCCTGGAACACCCACTATGAAGACATGTTGTGTTTCTCGGGTAACGGGCTACTTAACATCAAGGCCAGCAACTTCCCAGTACATCAACAAAAACTACAGGTAGGTTTGCTCTCACATTGTTATCATTGACTGATTTTGCCATCAAAAGTTTGCTGATTTTCAGAACATATGCTTTTAATTGAAGTAACATCTCTGATAATTTAGTTTCAGTAAGATAATCTGTTGAAGAATATGTCATGCAACAGTGTTTTTTTTTCTATTATGGGGGAAGGGGGTCGCAGCCCTTTTGAGGGGGAAAATTGTGACGCGAATTAAGGAAAGGGGAAATATTTGGAAGATGCTTGCAGCCTGTCCAACACAACAAATCAAAGTATTCACTGATCTTTTGCTTTGTAAACACTGTAACAACCAAGTGAAATCTAGCCGCACACTTCCCAGAGTTGAATTTTCTTGCATCAGAAAAAAAAAAGATTTATCATCTTCACTATCACGCTATTACACATTAGTGGACTAAATCGAACGGTCCCTGAAAGACTCCGGCAAAGGGGGAATTTTTTATTGGACGTGGGGGAAAAATATATACTATTTTGAGGGGGAAATGGGGCCCAATTTCTCCAAATATTTGGCATAAAAAAAACACTTTGCTATTTTACATACCTTTTCATCATTTCATCATATTACTTGCACACTTATGATTAAGGTTAGGGATAAAGCAACCTCATTATTTATTTACCATGAATGTTGCCTTCCTTCTGTTGCTGCAATTAAATAAGCAATTTTCTTGTTCTACAGGTTTATGTTTGGTAACCAGCCAGATCACCTTGATTACTCTGGAGTTATATCCCTTTAATTGCCAAAATTTGAGCAAAATAAATATTTTTGTTTGGAAAATAATAAAACCTATTTAGTATCTTAAAATTAGGGTCTCTGTTATGTAAAAAGTATGTAATGGATTTTCATGATGTTTTATAGATGTGTTTGCTGTTACTGTGTAACAGCGTTTTTTTTTCCTTAACAAACTGACGCCGATAGTCGGCTTCTTCCCTGGGAAAAAAAATCCCCAACAAAAATCACTTTCCCCCTTGTAAAGTGATAATTTTTTAGAAAAACATAAACAGAAGCTTTATTCATAGTTATATTTCATCTATTTCATCTAAAATCTGCACAATTTTCACGAATATTTGTTAGAAATTTGGTACGTACGCAACCTAATATTATTTGTCGAATGTTACTAAATTTAGATTCGCTATGTCACAGACACTGTATCCTGGTCATCAACTTTAACATTACTGGTACTTGATTATCGTCTTGTTGGGAATAAAAGCATTCTACCTGCCAATTTTAATTGGATTTTACAACAGTCGAGAACTGTTAGCGAGCGTACGGCCGTAAATTATTGCTAAAATACGACTCGCCCGCTGAATTTCTCCAAAACATAGGCCTGCGCACTTTGAAAAAGAAAATCACAAACATCAATGTAGACAGTCATATTAAATTTAAACCCCGCCTATAATCTTTCAGGTCACACCGTTGACGATTAGATAGTAAAAAATGTTTTGCTAAAACAATAAGCTCCTCCCACTTTAAAAATACCAACCAGTCGATTAAAAGCCGGTCTAATTATCCCTGTGAAATGTATTCTGACATCGGGCAAAAAAAAAGAATCTGTTGTTCTGATAATTGACAATTAATTGAAGACTGAGTAAATTGCTAGTTGTCGTATATTGTCTTCATCGTGCTTTTAAACGGATGCGGCTTGTTTGCACTGTCACGTAAAACAAACGACGAATAATGCAAAATACTAACAACAGAATACGGCACCACACAGGGAATTGGCACATAACTTTGGAATTGCTCGAACCCTCCTTTTGAGCATCAATATTTAATTTTCTTGGGGAATTCAGCAATAAGTCGGAAATTATCAATACTTACCCAAGCACTGGCCTAAACAAAAGATTTCTGGAAATCTTGCATTCGAAATGATTTTGATTCAAAGCACACAATTAATGGATACATTTTAAGCAGGCTCTGAAAGTGAGCAAGTATAAATAAACTTATTCTTGTACTGTTTAAGAACAGATAACAAAGAGACATGCATCTGTATGCTAAATAGACTGCTTGGTAATGAAAGTTAAAGTAAAAAAAGAAAGACAGAAGCATAAACTTGAGTATAAACACTCACTGTAGCTAATACAAGTAAGAATGTATAATAAACTAAATTTTCCCCAATTTTGTATTTTTCACGCATTTTTCCCCTTTTGACCAGCGTCCAGCATCTTCCCCTCTTCCTTAAAAAAAACCCAGTATAATAAAATGGTTATTTTGTGTTTTTTATTAGCTCACCTGAGCACTTGTGCTCATGGTGAGCTTTTAGGATCGCCCTGTGTCCGTCGTGCGTCGTCAATTTTTGCTTTAAACAACATCTCCTCTTAAACCCCTGGGCCAAAGTTGATGAAACTTGCCACGGATGTTCCTTGCATGAAGCTCTTCCAAAGTTGTTAAAAGAAATCAATTCCATGCAGAACTCTGGTTGCCATGGCAACCGAAAGGAAAAACTTTAAAAATCTTCTTGTCTGAAACCACAAGGCCTAGAGCTTAGATATTTGGCATTAAACACCCTCTAGTTGAACTCTACAAAGATTGTTCAAATTATTTCCCTGGGGTCAAAATTGGCCCCGCCCCAGGGGTCACTTCATTTTATATAGACTTATATAGGAAAAACTTTAAAAATCTTCTTGTCTGAAACCACAAGGCCTAGAGCTTAGATATTTGGCATTTAGCATCCTCTAGTGGAACTCTACAAAGATTGTTCAAATTATTTCCCTGGGGTCAAAATTGGCCCCGCCCCAGGGGTCACTTCATTTTACATAGACTTATATAGGAAAAACTTTAAAAATCTTCTTGTCTGAAACCACAAGGCCTGGAGCTTAGATTTTTGGCATTTTGCACCCTCTAGTTGAACTCTATAAAGATCGTTAAAATTATTTCCCTGGGGTAAAGCTGAGAGTACTTTTGTGCTCAGGTGAGCGATATAGGGCCATCATGGCCCTCTTGTTGACTGTTTACCTGTATTTCAGGGTTTTGTAGTAGGGTTCAGTGGCTCAAAGATTTTCTGCCTTCACATCTACTCAATGTCATCTGTGGATGTGCCCCAGTCTGCACCAATGTATCAGTACCTAGAGAAGAAACTGTTTAAGTAAGTTTAGAGTCTTTGATTTGTTTTCTTTAAGGTCATCGCAATAACTATAAATGTACAGTGAAACCTGCCTTAGCAGCCACCTGTGAATAGCAACCACCTGTCTTAAACAGCCAGTTTGAATATGACATAAACTGACATTTTGTTCTATTTTTTTACTGTCTTTAACAGCCACCTGTATTCAGCAGCCACTTTTGTCACTTCCTTGGGTGGCTGCTTAAGACAGGTTGGACTGCATACTTTTACATACTTGATACAGTTTGCAAAATTAGTTTGTCTGCAATTGTGTGCAAGTAAACATGGTTAAAAATGTTTGTTTATTCCATCATTATCTATAGGCCATACAGTGAATCTATTGTAGTTTGATGCCAGCTTAAACAGCTGTGCATCTGTTTTCTTTACTTGACTTCATATTTTCATTTGTGACATCATAAACCACGTACCTTGCAGGCAGTAAATAAAATAGTTCTAGCATATTTACAGCTGCAGTAGTCTATTCGAATTATATACGTGTTTTGAATCAAATTGAAAGATTTTATATTAATGTCAGACTGTGAATACTATTTTCATTGTTTTGACTGATTTGTTGAGGAATAACAAACTGTGCCCAAGGTTATAAAACTGAGCATGGAAACAAGTCTCAAATCTCAAACATCTGATTGGCTGAAATGGCGACCAGTCGCCATTTCAGCCAATCAGATGCTTGAGATTTGAGACTGGTTTCCAATCTCAGCTTTATAACCTTCAGCCCTGAACAATTATTTGCATAGTTATATTTTACAGTTATACTAATAAAATGTATGTGTTTCTGTTTGTTTGGTTTTTTCTCAGTAAGTAAAATACTGACAGCTGTTTGAATGTGAAAAATTAAATCACTTGTGCTTTAAGGTTTTAGAACTGTAATATTTCCGCCAAACATCGACTTATGCCGTCACAAATTCGTTTTTTCCGTACGCCGATTCGTACGTTTCCGGTTGGTATTATTTTTCGTAAAAGGAGTCTACTCTTAAGGTGTTTTCCGCGATTATGACGTCATAAATAACTAAATCAAATAATAACAAAGTGCGGATATAAAATTGATGTAAAGTAAACAAATATTTTTATAACAAATACTCAAAATAAGTCTATAGACGAACAACACTCAGTAATGAATAGAGCTTAGTTGAAGTTGACTGCTGTTTGATCAATCGTCCGTGGCGTAGTGGTAAAGCTCAGGACGTTTCATTTTGACGGACCCGGTTCAATCCTCGGGAGAGGAACTTTTTTTCCCCTTTTTCTTCTTCTTTTTTTTAAATTATTGTGAGGAAATTTTTGGAGAAAATAGGATAATCAATAGGTTTAAAATTCGGAAATAATTGTTATTATTCTTCATCTTCATTTAGTAGCCATGAAAACTGAAATATTGTAATGATATTATTACAAAATACTGACTCTTTTATAATACAGCAACAGAATCACGATATGAAACTAAAATGATTATGGAATATGTACTTTCATTTAGGAAAATGTTGCTATTTTATTGTTTCTATAATTGAACAGTAATTTTGTGATACTTGTCTTATAAAACTAATTTTATGTGTTTGCACGATGATTTTTTTTCTTTAAAAGAATGCTTTGGTTGCTATGGTTACGATTGCCAAAATTACTTTTTTGAGGTTAAATTCTAACCAGCATAGCTGATTGCTTGTGTATTTCTTGTTTTTCAAAAAATTTGAGGGGGTATAAAAAAAATCACCATTCGTAAACCAAACCCTTTGGTTTTTGTCTGGTTTGGTCTGGGCCATAGGTACCTATTTGGTAGGCCAATAAAATGAAAACGAAGACGGTGAGGTGCTCTTTTTTTTTAATTATTTGATTCTATACACATTGCAAATAATTTTAATGTATAACACAATTATTTTACTGCATTAAACATGCACAAAAATCACAGATAAAAACTTGCTTAATTTTTGCAGATCGGAAAAATGTGCATTTCCGAAGATGGGGTACACTTTAAAAAAGTCAATTTATAAAGTGTTAGAAATAAATTCTAAACATAATGCTTGTTTTTTCGTGTTCAGATATAATGTCATTAAACAATCAGCCTTTATTTTACAAAATTTTACAAGGTTTTAAAGAAATAGAGATGAATTTAGCTTCTAGTATGTTTGATTTTACAGCCCACTTTCCGAAACAGAGGGTCCCCTTCTAAAATATTAAATTTCTTGAGTTACGCACGGTAAATGTTTTTTAAAACTCCTGTTTAGATGTCTAAATGGATGTACTTGGAAATGAAAACAACAAAATCCCAATCTGCAAAAGTGCATATTACAGTTCATACCTTAACCTCTCTGCAGCCAAATTTTAAAGTTACGAAGTTTTGATCTCTTCATGAGTTCTCTTATTCATATATTAAACCAACATTTTTAGAGATGCCTACAAGGTTGCTTGCCTTGGGGTGACAGATGGGGATTGGGAGACCCTAGCGCACGAGGCCTTGGAGGGGCTGGACTTTGACACAGCTAAGAAAGCCTTTATTAGGATCAGAGATCTCCGATATCTCGAACTGATACACAACATTGAGGTATGTTGAACTGTTACTTTACTTAGTGTTTCAAACTTTGTTTTTACTGATCAACCAAAATAGAATTTAGCTAATTCCATGTGAATATTTTATAAATGTGTATTTGGAATTATGTAAACAAGTACATGTTGTAGACTTCTTTTGGTCTCCACTGATGATCAGTGAGTGGGTTAACCCAATCTCTATAGATTGTATTCCAACAGAAAATCATGTTCTAAACCCTTTACTCCATAGAAACGGCTTTTACTGCATGGGCAAACAGTTTAGATCCTGATCAGCCTGCACATTTGTAACATCTGATCAGGATCTAAACTGTTCACTTTTAGATTTATGAGGTTATATCTGACCATGAGGCGTACAGTCGCCATTTCAGCCAATCAGATGCTTAAGATTTGAGACTAGTTTCCATTCTCAGTTTTATAACCTTGGGACCATATGGCACAGATGTGCTGGTTGATCTGGATTACAACTGGTCACCGATGTGATAAAAGGCATATATATTGAGTTAAGGGTTAACTTCAGCAGTGCTTTTTGAGATTTTGAATTTATGAAAGTATTATTTAGGTGCAGAGAAGACAAATGTGTTGTTTTTAGAATAATAGTATTTGTTTAAAGTTGCTGGTTAAAGTCATTCATCTTTGGTCAGTGTTTTCTGAAAAAAGAAGATCATTGATTATTTTACAGTTAAATAAAATTTATTCCCTTGTTTGTGCTGGTTTTTTTTTGTGACAGTTTTGGCCAGTTGCTGCAGATTTTGTGCTGTTTGTAGGAACGAAAGAAGCGAGGTGAAACTGACAACATGGTATTTCTTGGAGATGTGTATGCTTACCAGGGCAAGTTTCATGAGGCGGCAAAACTGTTCAAGAAGTCTGGTCAGGAACACAAGGCAATGAACATGTATACGGATCTCAGGATGTTCGACTATGCTAAGGTAAGCAATATACTCACAGAAAATGTGTTATTAGGGAAAGCACTCAAAACCAAGTCATGTTAAAGTCAGTGGTAGTGAAACAGTAGTCACATGGATTTGTAATATGTGATATTTAACAGAGTATATATCCACTTTCTACAGACTGGGCTGAAGGTTATAAAGCTGAGATTGGAAACCAGTCTCAAATCTCAAGCATCTGATTGGCTGAAATGGTGACTGGTTGCATTTCAGCCAATCAGATGCTTGAGATTTGAGACTGGTTTCCTTGCTCAGTTTTATAACCTTGGGCAATGGTGCTAGGAGAGCATCAGAGCGGATCATTAGCTCAGTGGTTAGCGCGTCTGCCTCTGAGTCCAGGGATCACTGGTTCGATCCCCCGCTACTCCAACTAAAATTACTAACAGTCTTTCGGAAGAGATGTTAAACAGAGGTCCAGTGTAGTGGTGCTTTACACCGGGCACTTAAAAGAACCAGGGACGATTCTGGAATTGGAGAGTCCTCTGTATCTTGCACTATCCTCCAAAACCTAAAATGACTAACACTCTTCTGGAGGCGTCGCTCATATGGGCTTCCGGTAGCGACGATAAATAAAACTAAAGAAAGAAAGGAGAGCATTATTGTGTTTGGACTGACACATAGCAAGCATATTGTGACACAAGTTGAAGTCACTTACCTAACCTGTGCCCAAGATCATATAACTAAATCTGGAGATCAGTCTCAAATCTCAAGCATCTGATTGGCTGAAATGGCGACCAGTCACCATTTCAGCCAGTCTGATCCTTGAGATTGAGATGTATCTCAAAACTTAGTTTTATGATCTTGGACCCTGTATTAAAATTGAAGGACTTCTTTATATGTTCAGAGTTAGACTACAATTCAGCTTTCCAGTAAGAATTTGAGTTCAAAGAATTTTTGTTCATAAAAAGCGATTGGTATTGTTCCTGTTTTATAGGAGTTCATAGGTTCCGGAGACCCGATGGACAAGAAGATGTTGATCACTAAGCAGGCTGACTGGGCTAAGAGCAGTAATGAGCCCAAGGCTGCTGCAGAAATGTACATCAGTGCTGGAGAATATGTGAAGGCTATTGAAATTATTGGGGAACATGGATGGGCAGAAATGTGAGTACATGCTTCATTAGAGTGACATTGTTCATCAGCAGTTATGCTTTAAAGGTTATTAAAGATTATCATTCTGAAGTATTGTTACCCAGGTTTTCCCAATTAAAACCATGGTTATTAGATTGGGATATGTCTTTGGGTGGGCAGGAGGGCACAATATTTTCTTAAGTTTTTTGTGTCAGTTCACCTTTTCTTAGTAACCTTTTAAGGTAGAGCTTTGAAACTTAACATAGTTTTCTGACATTGCAGTAGCAATTATCAGGACAAGGTTCATAACTCTTTACTGTAGTTTTTCATAGTTATGACCCCTTTTCACTTCAGATTTCATTCCATTGCCCCCTTGAACTCGAATATTAGTACTACTAAGTCTACTAATTGTTCATGTTAAGTTTGTATACCTCACAAAGCTCAGTTGTTTGGAATATACCAGTATTTCATTGATAAATAAGTCTTATAATGCCTTTGAAAAGACAAGTTAAAAAAAGTGAAGGCAAACATTTTTCAGTTCACATCAATATATTCGTTGTGAGAACACTGAAGCTCTGAGGGAAAATTGATGCAATGTGGAAATATAGATCCGTAGTTTCTAGCCTATTATAAGCTACGTTTCCACCATTATAGGTTGATAGATTTAGCAAGGAAGTTGGACAAGGCGGACCGGGAGTCACTGACACGATGTGCCCACTATCTAGGCAAACTGGAGCAGTATGGTTATGCTGCAGAGGTGTATAGCAAGATGGGGGATCACAAGTCACTGATAATGCTACATGTTGAGGCCAAGCACTGGGAAGATGTGAGCATAATTATTATTCATGTGGATTAACACTTTCCTACAAAGCTAGGACTTTTTATGATATGGGCACCATGAAGATCCAGGACAATGGCACATCCCTGCAGTCTGATTATGATCTACATTGTTTATATTCATTAGGATGTTTCTGACCTAGATGTGAACGGTGTAAATCCAGATTATGTGGCAAGGATGTGCTGGCTGGTCTGGATCTCCACTGATCACACACATGATAAAACCAGTATATATGGTGTATAGTGGTGTACATGGCTCTCACTAGACTTGCAAATCAGGGAGAAGTTTTGTCATAATTTTACTGAATTAGGGAGAAGTTTGCAGTCAACAGCATTCTTTCCCTTTATTTTCTATACAAAATGACTTCTCCCATAGCTCTAAGGAGGGAGAAGTCTAGTCACTTCTCGGAAACCACTTCTCCTTAGTCTTTTTCTAGTGAGAGCCCTGGTTTAGTGTATTGGATTTTATGATTGCATATGGTGATCAACTATCATAATAATCATATTTCATGGAAACTCCCATGATCACTATCCGTTGAGTTTAGGATGTATACATATCAAAGGTAGTCCTTTGCTTAATCAACTAGATATCTAATGCTTCTACATTGAAAGAGATCTTATAAGAAAAATTATTTGATATCTGCAGGCCTTCACTCTGGTAGAGAAGCACCCGGAGTACAAGGAAGATGTGTATGTACCATATGCTCAGTGGCTTGCAGAGAATGACAGATTTGAAGAGGCTCAACAAGGTACAATACTCTTTTTTGTGTTGCTTGTAGATATTATATGCTTAAATGTTTTGTTGCAAACTTTAAAATAGTCTTTGAGCAGGAATTTCTCTCTGATATATTTACTATTTTGATAATCATGCAGGTTTTTTGAAACATACTGTTAAGAAGTGTTAAATGATTGTTATTTATTATGATAAAGTTTCTTGGATAAAGTTTTCAAACAGATCCAGGATTTCACATCATTTAAGGAGATTTTAAGATTTGCAAGTTTATCCTGTGGCTGTTTTTTATAAAACCACACCACCAAACTTTGGACATTTTGTCAAGAACCTATGAGTTTTATATATCCCAAAAGACAAATGATATTGTGACTATTATGAAGACTTGAATCTGTTTCAGCGTTCCACAAGGCTGGTTTACAGGCGGAGGCCGTCAAGGTTCTTGAACAACTTACCCACAATGCTGTGATAGAAAGCAGGTTTAATGATGCTGGTTATTACTTCTGGAAACTGTCCATTCAGTGCCTAGATATTGCAAGAGGTAAAGACATCACATAATCTAGCTCATATTATGCATTGATAAAGTGGGATGTAAGGGGTATGAAATGAATTTTTAACATAAAATACTGGACAGTTGGAAAATATCTTGTCTTGAAAGCCAGATAATTAACTTTTTACTACATATATACATGTTTTAATGTGTATGCAACCAGTGTAGATCTTGAGCTGCCACATTCATGCCATCGGATCTGGATAAACACTTGTCACATTCTGTTCAAAAATAACTTAATAAATCTTAAAGCAGACAGTATAGATCCTGATCAGATGGCATGAATGTGCTGGCTGATATTGATCTACACTGTTTGCCCACACCTTAGAGGTGTATATACAGAGGAAAGGGTTAAGTTGTTGGAGCTGTAATTGCCTGTTTGATGTGCATACTGCAGCTTGTCTTAACCCTTTCCTCCATATATATGCATTTTACTCCATATATACGCATGTGCAACCAGTGTAGATCCAGGTCAGCCGGCACATCTGTGCCATCTGATCAGGATCTGCACTTGAAGCATTTTAGTCAGAAAAAACCTACAGAATCAAAAAGTGAACAGTTTGCATCATCATCAGATGGCACGGATGTGCTAGCTGATCTGGATCTGAACTGTTCGCCCATGCAAACAGGTTGTATCTATGGAGGAAAGGGTTAATATCAGGACCAGCATTACTCCTTACAACAGTAGGCCACTATGATAACATCCTCGAATGTATCACTGATGAATGTGCTGTATTTTGTTAGCCAGATGTGCAGAATTTCAAACCACAAGGATAAAAAATGGTTTTTGTTTTTATAATTTTTGAAAGAAAATTGGTGGAAACACCATAAAAATACTTTTTATGAGGTCCAACTTAAAAGATCTCCTATTCTATGGCAATATAGAAGTATGTAGGAATACATATTGGCATACATACAATTTTTAATGTGAAGTTTCAATTGGATGTCCTGAGAAGTTGTAAATGGCATTTAATATTGTTTCAGTATGTAAGTAAATTACCAATATGCACTTGTTCCAACACTTTGATTTCATGTAGAACTCAGCTTTGTGCCATATTGATTACAGATGAGCCAGACAAGATGGAGGAAATGTTGCCCAAGTTCTATGACTTCCAGAGGAAAGCTGACATGTACTATGCCTATCATTCCATCCAGAGATACACTGTAAGCATGCCTGTAACAGGTATTTGCCCAAGGTTATAAAACTTAGCATGGAAACCAGTCTCAGATCTCAAGTATCTGATTGGCTGAAATGGTGACTGTCGCCATTTCAGCCAATCAGAAACTTGAGATTTGAGATTGGTTTCCAATCTCAGTTTTATAATCTTCAGCCCTGATCATCTTCAGTTGAACAAGTTGTTGCAGTAGAAATAATGGATTATTTATGTTTGAACTTATTTACATACATTTATGTTTAAACATTTCATAATTGTCTCGACCCTGGCCAGGCATTTCACATCCACTTTCTCAAATCCATTGTTACATGTTGGAGGGTCCTAAAAACTTGTAGCACAACATCACCAACATTGGTCTTCTATTTGCTGTTTCATGCATCTCTCAATAATTTATATCAGCAAAACATGATCTGTTTGGATTTAGCTAAACATTCTCCTAATTATGTTAATTGAATTCCCCAATAATGAAAGGAGGGGAAAACTCTACAACATTCAATCCCTTTTGCTTTTTTTGGAAAAAAAAAACAACAACAAAAAAACAACAACAATCCACTTTAATTCATTCGTAGAACATTGTTAGAAATGGGAAGGGAATAAGCTTAAAGAAGCCATTTTCACATGAACATTTAACAAATGTACACAGGTTTGCTGTGAATGAAATGAATTGTATTTTGTTACTCTTTATAGGCACGATATTTGATTATGAACTTGAAGAATCAATGGAATAGTGAACATATATGTGGTTTCATAATATTATTAATTTTGAGTTTACTTTACTTAACAGGATGAACCTTTTACGTCACATCTTCCGGAAGCGCTGTTCAACATATCCCGATACCTGTTACACCAGATGCATGAACACATTCCACATGGCATATCTAAAGCGTATCCTTTTAAAAGTGTTGACTAATAGACAGAAATTCTCTACACAGGTTCTAGCTGTGGCCTTACATGGCCGTATGTCTCCATATTTCTGAGTTGTTGTCATTCCAGATGTTATTTATAAATAAATTCAAGCACAACTGTGTTAAGCCCTTTAGCACCTTTCTTGTGTAGCAAAGTATGTTTACTAAGGGTGCATATTAAAATTAGCAGACTTAATCAGTGCCTTAGTCTGCTAGTTTAATATGCCTCTTTTTGAAGAAAATCTTTTACCAATATTGCTGTGCACATTTCTGTCGGTGTGTCAGTCAGTTTGTCAGTCTGTCAGTAGACCAATAATTCTCAGTAGAATGATTGTTGATGATAAGCTATGCCTAAGATCATAAAAATCTGGAGACCAGTCTTAAATCTCAAGCATCTGATTGGCTTAAATGGTGACTGGTTGCCATTTCAGCCAGTCAGATGCTTGAGATTTCAGACTGGTCTCCAGATTTTTATGATCTTAGGACCTTGTCATCAAGGTCTTTATGACTGGTTAATTAGCATTATGATGTTCTTCTGTGAAAAGTTTTGTCCAGGTATAATGTTCAGACATAGCCCTGATTAGAAGTTCTTATTGGTTGTCACATCTGACAGATTAATACCTTAACCATGAACATTGGGACGTTGTATGCTCTAGCTAAGCAGAGTAAGAATCTTGGAGCGTACAAGTTGGCGAGGTATGCTTATGAGAAGCTACAAAACACCAGGGTACCCCAGAGGTTCCAAGAAGCTGTAGATCTTGGTAGTATTATCATCAGGTCTAAACCATTCCTTGATGGAGAGGTATAGCTTACTATTTACTATTTTCAGCTTGGGTTCGTATTGTTAGATTACAAATTTACATAACTTTAGAGAAAGGCTATGGACAATTAGGATGCTTTTTTGAAGAAGAATTATATAACTTTTCTTGAGACAAAAACTAAGAGCTGTTTGTGTTTAGCCCTCTTGTGTTGAACCAGCATTTTTGGCTAGTTAGGTGAATCAGACATCTTTTGTCCCTTTGAGTTTTTCCAACAATGTGAGTCTAAATTGAGTCCTACCGCTACACAACTGTGTAAAATGTCTATCTCATTAACCAAAGAAAGTGATGGGAGAGTAAATACTACATGTATGTGTATATAAAAATGCAAACATCAATCAAATTTAATGGGAATAGTTTTTCTGTATTTTGTTTTCATCGAAGGTGACCTGATATGTTTGACAGTGACTCATTCTTTGTTCGTAAATATATTGTTATATGGTTGTTTTCAGGAGTTGTTACCTATGTGTTATCGGTGTTCTACAACAAACCCTCTGCTGAACAATGGTGGCAGTCAGTGTATCAACTGTAAACAGCCATTTGTACATTCCTTTGTCTCCTTTGGTAAGTGTTCAACAACCCGAATACTTGTAAATACAGGGGTTCCGCTAACTGCTGAATCTCGTGGGTATTTTTGATTATTTTTAAGGAATTCTGCCAAAATACCCCTAATTTAAGTTAAAAATGATTCTTCAACTAAAATCAGTTGTCAAAATGAGCTTTATGGAAATTTCAAGAGCCAGAAGGTCATCTCCATAGTCAAATGAAACCCCTTAAACAGCTTGTGGAAAGTTCTTATAAGACATACATGTATTAATCGCTTAGAATAACTGCATCTTACATGTTACTATAAACCTTCTGTACTTATGTTTCATAAATGTATAGAAAGATTCCTAGACACTTAATATTCAAAACAATAGGTCACAGTTTTATGTATTGCATAGCTAAAAATATACTTGTGATGGAAAAAGTTAAAAAATTAACTAAGTTTTAATCAATAGCTTGCTACATAATTAACTTGTCTATCAACCTGTGCCCAAGATTATAAAACTGAGAATGGAGTCTCAAATCTCAAACATCTCATTGGCTGGAATAATGACCATTTGAACGAATCAGATGCTTGAGATTTGAGACTGGTCTCCAATCTTAGTTTTTTTATCTTCAGCCCTAGTAATTTTTCGACTCTTATACATGTATAAACACAGCATGACTTGATGTTGTAGAGGTGCTACCGCTGGTAGAGTTTGTGTTGGAGAGTGGTATAACTGATGAAGAGGCTGTGCAGATACTGGACCTGTCTATACCCAAACAGAAGAAAGAAGAGAAGAACTGGCAGGAATCACGCATGGGCAGTATCCTTTCACTATAAGACATAACATGTATTTTGAGAAATTATTTTCTTACCACGTTGAGAATAACTGATACCAACATAGACTTTTTACTTGACATATTTCACACAAAAATCTTGGAATTATTTACCAGTACAGATCAATTGTAAATGCAAGTGCAAAGTGACTTCTGGCCTCCCATCTATTGTTATGTTTTGTGGTCCAAACTCTCTTAAGTATGTACCTACTGTTGTTGACGCACTCTCTGCAATTAAAACATGGCAGAGATGATTTTTCTAATATTGGCTTTGCAGTATAATAAATTACTGACTGTTGCACAGAAAACATAAAATTCAGGCTGGCGAATCATCCTGTGATACTGCCAACATAATTATATATATTGTGTTGGATTAGGACTAACAAGCTCTTTACTCCATCGGATATGGTTGTTTTCCCATGGGTGAACAGTAAGATCCAGATCAGCCGTCATTAATGCTTTAGATTTAAGATAAGTACTTACTAAGAAGTCACCTGTTTAGATCAAAATCAGTGCCCAAGGTTATAAAGCTGAGCATGGAAACCAGTCTCAAATCTCAAGCATCTGATTGGCTGAAATGGCGACTGGTCGCCATTTCAGCCAATCAGATGCTTGAGATTTGAGACTGGTTTCCATGCTCAGCTTTATAACCTTGGAGCCAGATGGCATACATCTGGATCTACATGGTTTCCAGATGTGAAAAAAAAAAACCCATGTATATTTGGAGGAAAGGGTTACAGAAATGGTGTATGTATTATGTACCTTGACACAGTACAAGATATGCAGTCTCTGCGACTGGGAGATGAACCAGAGGAGGAAATCGAGGAGGAAGATCCATTCTCTGCTAAACTCATGACCTTTGATGTAAGTATGAAATATTGTGCCTTGAGCAAAAACTATTCTCCACTTTACTGATTACATTTGATGTAAGTATAAACACCACATACATTTGATGTAAGTATAAACACCACATACATTTGATATAAGTATAAACACCACATGCTTTTGATGTAAGTATAAACACCACATACATTTGATGTAAGTATAAACACCACATACATTTGATGTAAGTATAAACATCACATACATTTGATGTAAGTATAAACACCACATACATTTGATGTAAGTATAAACACCACATACATTTGATGTAAGTATAAGCACCACATGCTTTTGATGTAAGTATAAACACCACATACATTTGATGTAAGTATAAACACGACACACATCACGACTTGAAGAAAGTCTTTTCTCCACTTACCTGATTACATTTTAATATGTTAATTTATGATGTTTGATCAAGTACAAACAAGACACACATTGCCTTGATGATCTGGACTTCGCTCATCATACTTGATGAAAATTACTTAGTATAACTTCTGCCATTAGGGGTATTTTTATAGCTCTTTATGCTCATTTCATTGTGGAATTCAATTTTGGTTGGTAACTCTTTTGTCTGTTATGAAAATAGTGGTGAATATAAATATGGTTAATGATGTATTTACATTGATCCATGTTTACAGCAAGAGGGAACAGAGTTCCGACCTGTGGTTGTGAGTCGTAATGTTCTCAAGACTATGTCTCGAGCCGATGTGTACATCAGAAAATGGCCGAAGCCTCTGCGGCACCAGTACTTCCGATCACTGCTACCAGATGTTGTTATCACAATGTGTCCTAGCTGTCAGAAGGTAATTGTTTGCTTTCACTTATTTGTGTAAATAGGCCCAAGATCATAAAACTAAATCAGGAGACCAGTCTCAAATCTCAAGCATCTGATTGGCTGACAGGTAGCTATATCAACCAATCAAATGCTTAAGATTTGAGACTGGTCTCCAATCTCAGTTTTATGAACTTGGGCCCAGGGTGTGTAGAATGGAAATTTACAGATATGTGAAAAATGATTGCAAAATGATGATGGAAAAATCATTCTTTTGGATTGGTTCTTTTCTATGAATTGAAGTAGCAATCAAAAACACATAGCCTATACAATATCTATGTTTCAGGTTGAATGCTTACAATTATGCACATACAGTAGAAGATGTTGCAGTTATTTATTAATTGAAAATTAATAGCACTGACGATTTCTATCAGATTTTACAAGTTGTGTATTTTCTGTATTAAAAATCAGGAAACCTATACACAGCTGTTATGGGCAGTTGTGTTGCTAGAAGCTATGTTCAAATATTTATGCAATGAAACTATCTTATTATTCATTTGCATATTAATTCAATTCTGTCAAATTTTCTTAAAAATTCTATATAAACAAGATCTCGCAAACATGTGCAAGTACACAATCCAACTTTCTTTTGTCCAATCCCCACTTTTCAAGGGGATATAATAATGTTTAGATTATTTTTCTTTAATTATTGTCTAATTGTTCTTTAGCATGGAATTTGATGCCCGATGAAAGTAGCTTTATTTAATGCAAACTGAATAATGTGGCATGTTTTTACGTGTTTCAGCTGTTCCACATGGATGATTTTGAGCTGCAATATTTACAGCATGGTCACTGCCCTTTCTGTCGGCACACACTGGAGAGTTAATAATGAGCTTCTAGGAAATCAAGCAAGACATGACCAATAGAATTAAAGACCTCTCTGGCTTAAAGCCAGCTACCTTCAATCTGTTATGCACTTCTGTGAAACCTCTCCACTGCCTTTGATCTGTACCGCTATCTGTTGTAATCATGCCTTTGGTCACTGAAGTGATTGGAGATTTCAGAAAGTTAGATAGCCCTGACCTTATAATTTTATCAGATTTTAGCATTGGCAAAGCAGAATTGCACTTGTGATAATATTAAATTCTTCTTGTTGGAACATTTTTTTCTCTTATCCGTCCTTACTAGTGGAACTTTCTTCTTTACATTTATGTGCCTCTCAACCCTTGACTCAATTAAATCTGACTGTTAGCCTATGGCGTACAGTTCTATATGTAGATGCAGATAGCCAACACATCTGGCTGTCTTATCAGGATCAATACTGATCCATTAGGTTATTACTGACCAAAAAGTGAACGTTGCAGATCCCAATCAGATGGCATAGATGTGCAGGCTGATCTTGATCAACAATGTATGTACATGTGATAAGACCTATATGTATGGAGTAAAGGGTTAAGTTTACTATCTCACTTGTGATGAAATCCACTTTGTTAATGATGCTGTTGAGTGTTTTTATATTTTAACATAATTATGCATGTTACAAGGAAATAATTGTTAAAAAGAAAATTTCAACTTGGGAGCACAATTCTAGAGGATCAGTATTTGTTTTGCTGTTTCTCTTGCAAGAATGTAACTTTCAGTGACATAATCAGGGGTTCCATTTGACCCAAGAGTTGACCCTTGAAATTTCCAAATAGCCTCATTTTGACCCATATAATTATAGCTGAAGGGTCAATTTTACCTTGAAATTAGGGGTATTTTGGTTATAAATTGGCTTAATCCTATAAAAATGATGAAAATGACCCTTCAGATTTAGCATCCAGTAGAACCCCATTTATTTGCCATAAAATGCAGGAATAAAAACATTTCTTGCACATTGCTCATGCTACAGACAGTAATGCACAGACTTACAATATCCAGTGATAATACTTCTGTTTGGATCTGAAGAATTGTTTGTAAATAATTATTTTATTTATTTGATATAATGAATGATTGTTTTTATTTTGTATACATCTTGCTTATTTTTTATTGAAATAAACTATCCTTTACACAATGTTTGTAGTAAATATCTTTTAACTGGGACCCCAGATATGTGTAGTCTAGAATTCAGCCTGGCTTAAGTGGCTGCTTACATCAAAAGGTTGCTTGATACAGGAAGTTTCTTATAAAGTAAGATGTATCGACGCTGATGTTCTGAAGGATGAAAACAAATGAATGCTTATGTTCACTAATCTGACACTGATTAAAAACTGACATTGGATTTTTAGCTCGACTATTCGAAGAATAGGGGAGCTATCCTACTCACCCCGGTGTCAGCGTCGGCGTCCGTTAAACAAAAAATGCACTTTGGTCCATAACTTGAAAACTACTTATGATATCAACTTGAAACTTGAAATATATTGATCATCAAATTCTACATCATTACCAACAACACCCATAACTCTGCTACAAATATTTTTCAAGTTATGCCCCTTTTTCACTTAAATTTTTTTGTTAAGGAAAATATGCACTTTGGTCCATAACTTATAAACTACTTTAGATATCAACTTGAAACATGGAATATATATTCACCATCAAATTCTACATCATTACTAACAAGACCCGCAACTCTGCTGTCAATATATTTCAAGTTATGCCCCTTTTTTCTTATATTTTGTGTTAAGCAAAATATGCATTTTGTCCATAACTTTAAAGCCTTGAAACTTGAAATATATTTTCACCATCAAAATCTACATCATATCCAACAAGACCCATAACCCTGCTTGCAATATTTTTCAATTTATGCCCCTTTTTCACTTAAATTTTGCGTTAAGCAAAATATACACTTGGCCCTTAACTTTAAAACTACTTGAGCTATGACCTTGAAACCTGGAAAATATATTCACCATCAAAATCTAGGTCATTAACAACAACACCCATAACTCTGCTACCAATATTTTTCAAGTTATGCCCCTTTTCATTTATGCAATTGTCCCATAATTTTGAAACAACAGGAGATATTACTTTGAAAATTGGAATATATGTTTGCCATCAGTTTCTAAATCATTATCAACAAGATCCATAACTCTATTGAAATATTTCTGTAAGTTATGCCCCTTTTGCATTTAGTTTTTACCTCGACTATTTGATATTTCATTGAAACTTTGAATATTTTTTCACCATCAAAATCTACATCATTACCATCAAGACACATAACTGTAATACAATTACTCTACAAGTTATTCCCCTTTTTCCACTGTTCCTTTTTTCACTTATATTTTCATTTAAGTTCACTTCATCGATAACTTCGCAAATACTTAGGTATAAACTTCAAACTTCCATTATATTTTCATTTCAGTTCTTTTTTCTGTAACATTATTGAAGTGATTGATATTGAACTAAAAGTAAATGTCTCTAATAAAAAAAATACAAGTTTTCTAACAAATCCAGAAATATTTCATAGTTATTCCCCAATTCAGTTTAATATTTATGGTACATTAAGGAATTATTTCTGTTATTTGAAATGAATTTCTCCCTTACCATTCACTTGTCAATATTTTTCCTGATAGCACATGAATGTATGGCCATAGTTGTTATTGTTTTAATCTTCAAATTGCATTTGTTTCAAATGATTCGAATAGTCGAGCGTGCTGTCTCCTCTGACAGCTCTTGTTAATGTCATTGGCAAGAATAAAAAATTCTTTTGATTTCACTATTTTTAAAAAAGTTGAATTTTAACGGTAAAATAGATGTCAAAATGGACCTTAACAGTGTGTTATGACAAAGGGGTAAGGTTGCACTACACTTACCAAGCACAATTGTTGGCTAAACCTATATGCCAACAACTGTTAGTTTACGTACAGGTTAAAGCCTAAAATTGGCTAAGAACAAGGCACCAATGTGAACATAAAATGCAATTTTAATTCAACACCATGATCTTTACTGCTGGGTGAGTAGGCTCTTGAACACTGTTAACCACAAAGTTTGACACCCAATACATAAGGCTTTATGTCCTTTAAACAGTTGGTTCAAAATAACAAAGATTACTTTGAGGTTTACTGGATTTAAGTTTTGAATGAAATACTTGAAAAGATTTTTAAACATTGTGATTTGTGTTGGTGGTCAATGTTATAAAAGCCATAGAGTCAAGAGCATAAATGAAACACTTCCAGTTATTAGCACAAGATGTTGTGTAAATCGAGCTTGCTCTGTGACTTACACATGACTAAATGCCTATGATTTGACTGGCGGAACAGCTTATTTGTGGCCTGTATAGCTATTTATGTCTCTCCTCAACAGGGAGATGTTTTGTTTTATGCCCAGTTGGTCAATCACATTGGGGGAGATGTGTTTATGCCTGTAAGAACATCACACTACACTTTCTGCCTCCTAACAGGAGTTCCATTTAACCCAGAATCATCAAACTTCTTATGAAGATTAGATTTATTGAAGATTGTTTTTGGGGTCATTCTCACAGAGACCTTAAGGCTAAATCAGTGTGTGCAATACCTCAGGAAACCTTTGTCCCAGTCTTCATATATAACTAGATGGCTGGATTACTGGACTAATGACTACTCTTGTTAATAATTAGTCAAAGGTCAAGGTGACAGACCACCATAAAGATAAAATCTATTTATTTTATGCTTTTCAGTGAATTATAAAAATTTTCCTGGTGGAATAAAAGTGGTAATTTACTGTTTTCAAACAGTGGAATATATTTTTTTTTCATGGTTTTTCACATTGGTACACAAATGCACGGAACATTCCGAATGAGAACGTTTAGAAAACGGACTTAAATTTGGGTTCATGGCATCGTGTCATAAACAAATGTTTTTAATGCAATTTCATGCACTTTTTCTGTTGAATTCACTCAAATTGTGCACTAAAAGCATAAAATAAAAGAAAATTTGTTTTTAACCAGTGCAAGATAGAAATATATTTCACTTGTGAACTCTAGAATTATATATTTTTACTCGTGGTGAAAATACCAATTCTGAAGCTCACTCTGTGAAATATATTTCTATCTTACACTGGTAAAAACAGATATCCTTTATTTCTTCTTATTATCTTGAGGACTCTTTCTTCCTGTCTTCAAACTAAACAGGATTATTGGACTTCATGAGTAGAGGGCTCCTATTATGTTTAGTGTCACTGTGTCAAAGGTCAAGGTAACATAAGCTGTCAAGGTGAAATTTGTTTTTGTTATTTGTTACTCAAATATCTCTGTAATCCTTTGATCCAGTCTTTAACATTTGGACTCACCCCATTAATGGGGTCACCATGTCATAGATCATGGTCATGGGGGCTGTAGATGTCAAGTCTGTTATTGCTGAACATCTAAAGAACCTTTTGACCAGAGTATTCAAACTTAACAAGTTGATTGGACTCTGTGATTATACAAGCCCTGTGTTGAATGTCAAGGTATGTACTTGAAAAATATTAGCATTTAACAACTTCACTAGGCCAAAGTTTGTGGTTAGTTACTTTGGCATCTGTCCCACATTTGTTCATTTATTCTAGTGTTAATTGCTAAGGTTAAAGGTTACCATTACTGTGGCTCCATCTGTCCCCACAATTTATTCTTATGTCCAAACTTGTGAATCATTCTCGCCTATGACCATTCCATGGGAAAGACAGGTACTTAAAAGAACCATATTCTAGTTCTGTTTAATCTAACTTTTAATAAACAATTATATTTGACATATATTTCACAAGACAATTTTTAACAACAATAATGAAATACAATGTGTTAGTCAAATATGTTGCCTTCCATATACTAGTTAATAGCTTTGTTCATTAAATATTACTGCTTCCAGCAGTTTTTAGCAAGTAAATAAATAGTCCAATACAATGTTTGTAGTTGAAATGCAGATCACCACTTCATGTAAATTACATACTCATAACATGCAGATAAACAGCTTTGATTTGTTTTCTTGAATCTTACCATTAAATTCCTATAAGAGCAATTGTTGGCAAAGCTTTGCAAAACTGTCACCAGGGGCATTACAAGCAACTCTTATTAAATTGCCTGTTACCAGTCTTGATTATTTTTCCTGCTTGTTAAACTGATCAGAACTGTAGATCTAGACAATTTATCATACTAACCAAGAAGCTTAGAGGATAGTCAATTTAAATACAGTCTATAACATAATTATCCAAGGAATCTTCATCTTTTTTTCAGAATTCCTGCATATTTTTATTTAGACACATGAAAGTAGTTGTTAATATTTCAAGTTCACATTATGTTTTCAAGATTTCCAAATTGTTGTAGGAGTCAGCAGTGTTCTATGATGATGTTGATGACATAATTCTTTGACAGCTAGGATGATGAAAAGGTTGCTGATGCTCTTTGTAGGCCACCTCTTCTGCAATGTCAAACAGAGAACATTGTGATTACATTAAGAGAGCATCAGATCCTTTTTTTTGCTCATCTGAGATATGACTGGGTAAATGCCACTGGAAGTAAAGTTTGACAGAACATGGTCGACTTAGAAAAAAATGTGTCTGTTTTTTTAGCCCTATATTCCTTATACTAGTAACAGGATTTGTGCAAACAGTGTAGATCCAGATCAATACATTAAAAGTTTATCTATATGAAGTAAAGGGTTGAACTAAAGATGTGAAGAAACATAAAATATTGTACAATAAATTCTCAAATAAGACAAACACTTGCTTCCCAAAAATAATGACATATTGTTTTCACCAAAAATTCTTGAAAACTAGTACAAAAAAAATCCTGGTTTTCCAATTACAGGTCACAAAACCAGTTCACATTTCTTATCAATCAAATATCTCTCAAAACTTACGCTTCATTTAGGAATGTGTCAAATGTTATTCTGTCATCCATGGCTCCTTCAGGCTTGACTTCATAATCTTTAACTCCTAAAGTCTCTAAAGCTAGAAAGGAAATGTTGCCTTGTTAACACAAAATATGAAATAAGTTGCACATAAGTACCGTATAAATGGATAGCCCCTGGTTTATATTCGGCTTCACTATATCTCATCCACAGCTAAAAATCTTCGTTTTACTACTAGTATTTTTTACTACATCACTTTGCTAAATGTCGTTGTTAATATGCAATGTAAATAAATATCCACACTAGCCTTTCCTACAGGATTTGATTTTATGCCAAATTGTGAAATACATTCAGGCTTATAATTCTGTAT
The DNA here is from genome assembly GCA_038501625.1 of Corbicula japonica. Taxonomy (NCBI): domain Eukaryota; kingdom Metazoa; phylum Mollusca; class Bivalvia; order Venerida; family Cyrenidae; genus Corbicula; species Corbicula japonica. The sequence goes on along the minus strand of JAZAYU010000017.1, from coordinate 5,271,704 downwards.
GCCTGTAAATACAAAGAGGTTTTTTTTTACTCTAAGCAACTTCACTTATACTGCACAGAATTGGTGCAATATTTACAATAATTATTCTTGAATACCCAGTGAATTATTATTATTAATGGCATTACTCATAAATTTTACTAATTTTTTTCAAGTCGATACTTTCTTAATGTTCACAAAAAAATCTTAATGTTTATAGTTTTAAAAACTTCATAAAACTCATAAATTTCAAATGGAAAGAACATGGTACCTTCTGAATATTGTTTTAAAGTTATGTATCCTCTGTTTGTTGGGTCTAACATTCCATACACTGATTGTATATTGGTGTCATCAAACAAACATGGGCAGTCTTTCCCTTTTGTAGATTGAGACTTTTGAAGCCTCTCTAATGTTTCTATCATGAACTTCTTTGGGTCAGCTTAAACAGAAAGAATATCAGTGTATAGCGCTTTAACTAACACTTTCAGGGATTTTTTTCCTTTTTAGTAGGTGCTGTTTATGGGCACCTTCCCCTCAGAAAATTTCTTTAAAATCTTGGTTTTCCCCAAAAAGTAACTTTAACTTTTTTCATTCCCCTTTAGAGAAAAAATAATGCTTTTTCCCCAAAATTATATGGTAATGGCCCTTTCCCCTGGCAGTGAAAAAAAAGCCTTGACTGAATATTTTCCAGCAACTGTCGGTTTTGTATTTTAAACAGTATAACCAATAGATGCCTTTTTGTGGCATAATTAAACTCTTATCTTACTTTACTGTATCTCCATCCCTTCCTATGAATTCTTCCCCTTCAAATAACACTTATTAACTAAAGTTTAAGGACAAAGATTTTACTGATAAAAAAGTGAAATATATATATCAGGAATGGCAACATACAGAAGACACAGCCTCCCCATGCAACCAGCTTCTATCTAAATATCACAGTAGCACTGTTTGTGCTGTGTGGCGACTGTAAAACGTCTCCCTGTACCTTCAATCGGTGCTGTTATTTTAAAAATTAGTTACGTCCTTTGAAAGTCATTAATTGTTATGCATTCCATTGTTTGGGATGGATCAATTTGTACTGTTTTTTTTTGTGTGTAAATTATGAGACGCACTCAACCAGGAGCTAGCTGGCGCGGACATTAATATGCTTTTCCATTACTGTCCATGAACAGGCTCAATCAAACCGAGTCTGCAATATTTTCATATTTGTCGTGTTCGGTGGCTTTTAAAGTTCCTTTTTCATCTATTCTAGAAAAGCCAATTGTTGCACACAATTAGTTGGAAATAATGATATAGGTATAAAAGAATTGTTGGGTCCATGATGGCTCGTCTAGTTTACTGGGAGTTGTCAAAATTGACTTGACAACATTCATCAAAAATCATAATCCCAAATTTTATTAGATCTTTAAAAAATAATATCGATAGAAACTATCGGATCTCAAAAATATAGTAAATACCTGGTCTGCTGAAAATAAGCTGTGATGTCAAGTTATTGAAAAGTTCCAAAATGCGGTGATTTTGTAAATAAGCCTTGGTTTCCTCTACTCTTGGTTCATCGGACGCCATTTTGAAACTATTCTGGTTGCCCTAACAACAAAAAGGTGCTTGATTGGTTTACCGTTTTGGTACGTCATCCTATAGCACTAAAACATCGTGTTGACTACCAGTCAAAAGATGGCTGCGCCCATGAAATAAACCGGTCAGTAAATCTGAAATGTTTGCTTTAGTTTTAACTACGGAATGCCAATACACAGAATGCGAATTGTTTAATTGTAATTGTAAAGCTTAGATTGTATTTATCATTGAAACAATATGCAATTGAACGTTTAATAATTTTGATGTGCTAAGGCATCATCAATTTATCCAGGAGATTTCTCTTTTTTATTTGTATATCAGTCTGTAAAGGGTTGTATGTGGAGTAGTTGTCTGAAGGCTTTAGAGTATTATCCAGTTATAACAACCCTTTCCTACATATGTTCGCCTTTATGTCATAGGTGAACAGTGTCGATCAATACCAGTTGGCACATGTGTGCCGTCTGATCAGATTCTGTGCTGTTTGTGTTTTTGATTCATTAGGTTATTTCTGACCGAAATGCATCCAGTGCAGATCCTGATCAGATTGCACAAATGTGCCAGCTGATCTGGATCTACATCGGTTGCACATGTGTAAAATGCATATATACAGGTCTAGGAAACGGCTGTTTTTACAGACTCAGTTTATTTATAGATAAATACATCTATAAATTTATGGACAATGATGGTTTCAAAAGGTGTCAAAAATGAAAATCTTGGTTCTACACCACACTGGGATAAAAATGAAAGAAAATTTACAAATAAATTTGTATTTTTTATTGTAAATGAACATAGGTTTTTTTTAAGAGATAATTATTATGTTCAAATGATAATTTGAAATGTATTTTAGTCATTGGTAAGGAAATAGCAGTGTGAACAAACTTCAACCATTTATATTTATGTCCTATGCTATACTCTTTTCTATTAGAATTAACAAAAATGCTTCAGATTTGTGAATTTCTAAAATGTGTTAAATTTTGTATCAACCCTTGTCCATAAATTAACAGACACATTTATCTATAAATAAACTGACATTCTGTAAATTTACAGACAGTCCATAAAAACAGCCGTTTCCTAGACCTGATATATGGAGTAAAGAGTTAAAGCATTTACTTGAAGTTACAGGTTATTGTTACCAGTGTTTATCATAATCATTCTGTTTTAAGCTGTCAGAGTGCAATAAGAAAACAGCATAGAAAACACTTTAAAAGTTTTATATGTAATAAAAGTGGTTTAGCAAACTTTTTTTCATCTCATACATTGTAAAAATTGTAAGATGCATAGTAGCAAAATAATATCAAAAGACAAGCAAATGGAATGAAAACCAAAAGTGTTAGATACAGAATTCAAATGCAAGTTTGTAGCTTTTACAAATTTCAAGTGCAACATTTTTTGTTCTAGAACCATGGCTGTTGCAGTAACCCATAAGAGTGTTTTTGTCTTGGACCACAGTCGGGCATTCCAGAAGTCATGTAACACAAGTATAGAGTATGACATCCTTGCCAAGGGTAAGACGCCTGGGTTCATACCTGCTGCACCCATCTTCAAGAGCCTGTGGACCTGCTCTGTGGAGGCCATGATGGAGTATATCAGGATTATCTATGACATTTTCCCCACTGACAAACTGGTAATATTTTAGTATAATCTTTAATAAAATGTTTTTTGAGGTTTTGATAAACTTCTTATGTTGTACTCTTGTACCTTCATTTGGATAGCGATTACTTTTTATTTATTTAAGCTTGTTCTAATACACTTTCCACAACCAATCCTGTTTTCCAGACAAACCACCATAACATTTTACAATGTAAATAAAGTTTAAGCTCTCAAAAGCTGGCATTGATTTAATGTCGAAAACAAATAGTGTGTAAATTCTTATGCATCCTGGTACATAAGTCTGTATAAAAATTTTAAAATGCCAGTTAATCTATACTAAGTTTGAATGAAGAATATATAGGAACTTACTTGGTACAGGTTTTTTTCCTGAAAAGGAAGTTCGGAATGTTAACCATGATTAGTCATCCTATTTAATCATGGTAAAACCTATAATTTAAAGTTACAGCCTTTCCATAAACTTGTTATTAAAATCCTGAACAAAAATCTTTTCACTTTTTATTTTGAGAGAATTGCTTTCAAATACGATGCAGACTGTTATTAAAATATTTGATATTATTCAGATTTCAGTTGTGGTAGGATCTAAAACACTGAATTCCTGGTCAGAAAAAGAGCAGAATATGCAGCATGTAAGTGCTAAATACTTTGCCCAGTGAAAATAATAAAATGCTAAAAAATTTACAGGCAGGTATTATGCTTGTTCTTTCTGTCCTAAAGTTTTTTGTTCATTTTTGAATGTATATTTTACATATTTTTCAGTGTTTTAACCCTTTCCTCCATATACACGTCTTTATGGCATGGGCAAACAGTGTAGATCCAGATCAGCTGGCACATCCATGCCATCTGATCAGGATCTAAACTGTTCACTTTTTGATTCATTAGGTTATTTCTGACCAAAATGCGACCAGTGCAGATACTGATCAGATGGCACAGATGTGACGGCGGATCATGATCTACACTGGTCACACATGCATAAAAATGCGTATATATGGAGGAAAGGGTTAAACAGCATTTGAGTAATATACTTAAATATAGAGTTATAAATAAAAATTATGATTTACCAATTAACTGTCAGCCTTATATATATATTTGTTAAATTGGTAGCAAGCACAATTACACAACATTCAATGAACACACTCATGTGCCTCATTAGAAACACTTCAAAGGTAAAAAATGAATTACTTAAAATACAGTGGTGTCCGTGAAGTCACTACTGAAGACTATGAAACTGAGGTTAGAGACCAGTCTCAAATCTCAAGCATCTGATTGTCTAATATGGGGACAATTTTACATTTCAGCCAATCAGAGGCTTGAGTATCTTATCAGTGTGGTTATCATCTTCTGTTCCAGGGCTTTTTGTGCTCCCCAAAGAAATTGGGGGGACCATATAGTTGCCGGGTTGTCCGTCTGTCTGTCCAGATTCATGTCCGGGCCATAACTTTGTTATTTGAAGTCAGATTTTAAAATCATGTCCAGCCTATAACTTTTTTATTTGAAGTAGGATTTTAAAATTAGTTTATAGAAATGATCACCATAATGAGACGATGTGTCGCGCGCAACATTTGGGTCGCTACCTTGAAGGTCAAGGTCACAGTATAACCTTGCACCAAAATTGGTCCAGCCTATAACTTTTTATTTGAAGTAGGATTTTAAAATTATTTCACAGAAATGATCACCATTATGAGACGATGTGTTGCGCGCAACATTTGGGTCGCTACCTTGAAGGTCAAGGTCACAGTATGACCTTGCACCAAAATCGTGTCCAGCATATAACTTTTTTATTTGAAGTAGGATTTTAAAATTATTTCACAGAAATGATTACCATAATGAGACGACGTGTCACACTAAATATTTGGGTCACTACCTTGAAGGTCAAGGTCACAGCATGAACTTGCACCATAAACATTATTGGCCTATAACTTTTTTATTTGAAGTAGGATTTTAAAATTATTTCACAGAAATTATCACCCTAATGAGATGATATGTCTCCCGCAACATTTGTGTCGCTAGCTTGAAGGTCAAGGTCACAGCGTGACCTTGCACCAAAATCATGTCCGGCCTATAGCTGTTTTATTTGAAGTTGGATTTTAAAATTATTTCACAGAAATGATCATCAGAATGATTTGTGTCGCTATCAATATTGTGTCCTGTCTATAACTCTGTTATTTATAGTTGGAATTAAAAATTATGTCACAGAAATGATCACCATTTCGAGGCACGCTTCCTTTAAGGTCACAGCATGACCTTGAACCTAAATCATGTCCGGTCCATAACTTTGTTATTTATAGTTGGATTTTAAGATTGTCTGATTCCATAGCAATACCTTATTTTTCAAAATTCACCTCAATAGTTCTACAACATACTGTTTTTGTGACAAAGTACCCTTTTGGGGAGCATCACCGGTCTTCGACGGTCTCTTGTTTCAGTACTGGGGAAAGGGCCCATGCCCTATATTTTGGGGAAAATAGCATGATTTATTCTCTGAAGGGGAATGAAAAAGCCTGATGTAAAGTTACTTTTTGAGGAAATTTGCATGATTGTAAAGAAATTTTCTGAGGGGAAGGCAGAAAAGAAGGGAAAAAAAGCCCTGTGTTCATATCATTAATTTAAAAATGTTTTCAGATAATGAACAGTTTAGCAGATGTTGGCTTACCATCAGAGTCTGATGAATATAATGTAGTAAATGGACTCACACAAGCTATAGAGGAGCTGTGTAGACCCAGTGACCTACAAACTGCTCGCAGAGGTGCTGATGAGAGTGAATCAGTAGAAAACAGGGGCAGAATTATCTTGCTGACTCATGGAAAAAGGTTGGTTTTAGGCTTCATCTTTACTTCATTTCAACTTTATCTCTTCTTATCATCTTTCTTAAACTTATATAGCTTAATAGTGATTGTGAAACAAGTATAACTTCTTTATATGACATCTGACGGCTGTTGCTTGGATTGAAAGGGGTACTTACATGGTAGTGATATTGTGGTGGAACTTAACAAGTGTTCTGTTAAGAGAGTTAGATGCTTTCCTCTGCTAGCCTTCTGACCTGTTGAATGTAAAGATTAAATTCGTGTTGATCTGTTAGTTGCTTAAAATTTCAGTTTCGTTGATCAGAGTAAGAATATGAGTAAAACAATATTTTAAAGCTCAGAAAGGGGTTCAAACAACCCCACTGGATCTGTCCCTGCCTCTTCCACTTCTTTTTTGTTTCATGTAGCGAGCTATTCTTCTTTGATTTGTTTTGCCAGTTAGTTTCCAAGGTCACTTGATGTATCCCATGTATTCACCCAGAGTGATCAGACAGTACAGCTCTGGGGACAGCTAAGTAATCAGATAATAGATTATCATATGGCAGCAACCGCCAGTTACATTGACAGAGTTATACTGTTTAACACTCAGTTGACAATTTATCTTAAGTATCAGGCAGTGATACATTCAGGTAGAATTTATATAGGGCAAACATTTGTAAGAGATCATTGTCTGTATGATAATTTGACTAAGGACAAAAGTTCAAAGTTTATATTTAACTGATATTTGTTTCCTGAGTGTTTCCAGTTCTCTGGTTACGTCATCTATTTTTAATACATGTGTGACCAGTGTTGATCCAGATCAGTAAGCAGATCCATGCCGTCAGATCAGGATCTGCACTGTTGGCTTTTAGAGTCATTAGGTTATTTCTAACTCTAATTAAACAGTGTAGATCCTGATGAGATGGCACGGATGTGCTTGCTGATCTGGATGTTCACTGTTTACCCGCCATTAAGGCCTGTATATGGAGTAGTGTTGAGAACCTTTGAAAATGCCCATAAAAGAACTTAGAAGTTTTCCGTCCTTCTGCATGATATGATGGTATATATGCTTGTATTATGTGTAGTGATGGACAGCTACGGATGCTGGAGGAGTGTGTGAATGGAGCACTGGAACAACACAACGGGCTGGCAGCTGGCAATGACAAGTAAGTTGTATGTATATGTTGTAAGCTCATCTCTTACAAGTGTAATGCAGGTGTATGGCTGTTAATATTTGCACATTTTATTAAACATGAAATACGCAAGGTTAAACAGGCACATAGTATTTCCACAGTAGATAAACTGTGACAATATCACATTAATACTGTTACTTAAATTTTGTACTTCATTTTGTAACATATTATTATGCCCCCACCATGTAATGGCTGTGTGTGTGTGTGTGTCAGTGTGTCAGTGTGTGTGTATGTTCGAAAATCGTGTCCGCTCTGTAACTTTGTTATTTCTTATTGGATTTTAAAATAACTTGGTATGAATGTTCACCATATCAAGGCGGTGTGTCGCGTACAATACCCATGCCTGTAGGTCCAAGGTCAAGGTCACTGTTACTAAAAATAGAATTTTCTTGTCCGGGCTGAAACTTCCTTATGAATGGAGGGATTTCAAAATAACTTGGCACAAATGTTCACCATGATAAGGCGGTGTGTCGCGTACAACACCTATGCCTGTAGGTCCAAGGTCAAGGTCACTGTTACTAAAAATAGAATTTTGTTGGAAAAATCTTGTCCGCTCTGTAACTTTGTTATTTATTATTGGATTTTAAAATAACTTGGTATAAATGTTCACCATATCAAGACGGTGTGTCGCGTACAATACCCATGCCTGTAATTCCAAGGTCAAGGTCACTGTTACTAAACATAGGATTTTCTTGTCCGGGCTGAAACTTCCTTATGAATGGAGGGATTTCAAAATAACTTGGCACAAATGTTCACCATGATAAGGCGGTGTGTCATGTACAACACCCATGCCTGTAGGTCCAAGGTCAAGGTCACTGTTACTAAAAATAGAAGTTTGTTATAAAATTCTTGTCTGCTCTGTTTCTTTGTTATTTCTTATTGGATTTTAAAATAACTTGGTATAAATGTTCATTATATCAAGACGATGTGTTGTGTACTATACCCATGCCTGTATGTCCAAGGTCAAGGTCACTGTAACAAAAAATTGAAATTTCTTGTACTGGCTATAACTTCATTATTAACAGAGTGATTTCAAAATAATTTGGCACAAATGTTCACTATGACAGGGCGTTGTGTTGTGTACAATTCCCATGCCGGTAGGTCCAAGGTCAAGGTCACTGTTACTAAAACCAAAATTTTCTTGTCTGGGCTGTGAGTTTGTTATTACTTATTGGATTTTAAAATAACTTGGTATAAATGTTCACCATGACAAACATGCATAGCGGGGGCATCCGTGTCCTATGGACACATTTCTAGTCTGTTTTTTTTTTTTATCTAGTAGGTGATTTTAATTCACATTTTGCCAATATACGGGTGATGTTCTTTTTACCCTGAAATTCACAATACACAATATTGTCTCCTCAACTTCATGAAGTAGTTCCAAGGATAGACATCAGCTTGTCTTAACCCTTTCCTCCACATATACGCCTTTGTACGCATGTGTGACCAGTGTAGATCCCGATCAGCAGGAACATCTGTGCCGTCTGATCAGGATCTGCACTGGTCGCATTTTGGTCAAAGATAACCTAACAAATCAAAAAGCAAACAGTTTAGATCCTTATCAGATGGCACGGATGTGCCGGCTAATCTGGATCAAAACTTTTTGTCCTCGCAATTAAGGTGTATCTATGGAGGAAAGGGTTAAGATACCTTCCTAGTAATGTGCCACATTTTATCTTTCTTTAAGTCATTCAGTGTTTAATTGCCGGTAAACTTGTCCTGCCAAAACTATTAATGGCCAAGAAGATCATATATAACTTGCTGTGGCAGTGCAGTAAACTCAGTGGAAATAATATGACTGAATACCAAGTAGTTACTGTTGTAGGAAAAATATCCAGGGAAAACTTAAGTAAAAACATGACAGGTTTATTGAACGGATCAATGTATGACAAGGTCACTCACATATTACAAAGAGTAGTATGGTTATAGCTGGTGAACAGTGGACACTTTTTTGTTTATCAGTACAATTAACACTGTTGTGAAACAGTAAAAAAGTATATTGAATACATACTGAATGCTGTCGCATTATTATATTTTGAATTAGTTTAATTTGCATATTTTGCACTAAGTTAATTGTGACAGTTTAAACCTCGGCAAAATAACCTGGTAAACCATGTAAAAATAGTCTTCATAGAAAAATAAAATACTGCAAATTTATGCCCGCATGAATATATCAATTATGACTTTAGTGCAAAAATTTGTTTCTGTGGAATTAAATGATACCACACTATTCAGATTCATAACTAACCATACAAGTTGTGAATCCCATTGCTTTCCAAAGCCTAGAGTTATAAATAAAAGTTGAGACTTGCATCACATTCTCATGCTTGCTCCCCCTGGGTAGAAGGATTAAAAACTTGAATTGATGATGAGGTCTCTGAGACTGTTTTCAGTTGCAGTCAATTATATTGCTGAGACTATGTCTCTTATCTCAGTTTTATAAATTGGAGTTTCTCAATTATGCCCCCCTTAGAAGAAGCCGGGGTATATTGCTTTGCCCATGTCAGTCAGTCTGTCGGTCTGTCCATAGACCACATCTTGTCCCATCAATAACTAGACATCGCTTTGATATACAGTCTTCATATTTGGTGTGGAGGTTAGTCATGATGAGTAGATGACCCCTATTGATTTGGAGGTCAGCAAGCTCAAAGGTAAAGGTCAGAGTGACCTTGAACACAAAAAGTTTTTTTCAACAAATAACTAGACAACCCTTTGACATACAGACTTCATATATGGTGTGGTGATTGGTCATGACCAGTAGAAGACCCCTATTAATTTTCAGATTAGTCGATCATAGGTCAAGATCACAGTGACCTTCAACACATAAACCTTGCCCGATCAATAACTAGACAATGCTTTCATCTATGGTCCTCATATTTAGTAGGGAGGTTTGTCATCACCTATGGATGACCCCTAACTATTTTCAGGCCAGTAGTCAAAGGTCAAGGGCAAAGTGACCTTGAACACAAAAATCTTGTCTGATCAATAACTAGACAATGCTTTCTCTAATTCAGTAAGGAGGTTTGTCATCATTTGTAGATGACACCTATTGATGTTCAGGTCTGTAGGTCAAAGGTTAAGGTCACAGTGACCTTCAACACAAAAACCCTGTCCAATTAATAGGTAGGCAATGTTTTCACCTTTGGTTCTCAAATTTGGTAGGGAGGTTTCTCAACACCTGTCGATGACCCTTATTGATTTTCAGGGCAAAGGTCAAGGTCACAGTGATCTTCAGTACAAAAATCTTGTCTCACCAATAACTAGACAGTGATCTGGGTGAGCAATCAATGTCAGTTTACTATCCGTGTGGCGCTTGGGGAGCATTAATATTTAAACAATATCTCTTGTTTATAAAGTGGTTTTAAACTGTTTGAAATAATGTAAAATCCAGCTGAATACATGTATGTCGTCTTAGATAACCAGTATTCTTCTTTTGTTTATCATGAAACAAAACTAAATAGATTTTATTTGAGAATTGTAAAGGTATTTTATAAAGCATATGGGATTAAGCATGTCCAATTATCATACAGTAAGTATTTGATTTGAAGGGTTATCAAATTATCAAGAAGTTAACTTGCAGTTGTAGTTTCTTCAGAGATGCAGATAGTTCATCAGTAATTGATATTGTGGACAGTCAGTTAAAGCTTATCACAAATGTGTGGTTTACCTTTAGTGTAAGTTCTCCACTGTCAATTGCTGCCCCATCTCCCCTTGATATTGGTGGTTAACCATTGATTGAGGTAATAAACTGTCAGTTGAAGGCTCACCCGTTATGTGGTGGTTCATTATTGTTCAAGGGTGTAGACTGAAAGTTGTAGGTTCCTCCCCTTACATTGGCAGTTCATCATTGCTTACATTGGCAGTTCATCATTGGTTAAGGCTGTGGACTGTCAGTTTTTGGGTCCTCCCTGTCCTGGGTGGGTCATCATCAGTTAAGTGTTGACTGTCAGATGAATGCTCCTCCTTGACATGGATTGGTCATCATTGCATAAATTGTGGACTGTCAGTTATAGGAACCTTCATGACATTGGTGTTTCATCATTGTTCCCTCCCTTATGTGGGTGGTTCATCACTGGTTAAGGTTGCGGTTGGTTAAATGATACTTTATTGAGATATTCAGGTGAAATAATTTGTCAATTGGGTATTAAAGTTTCATGCTGCTGCGATAAGAAGAATAAAACTAACAAAACAACTTGTCATAAAATTTTCTTTGTATTTTTCAACATATGTCAACATGATATTATAAGTAGCGTTGAAAGACACTGGAAAACAATGGTACTGAACTGTGATGGATAAATTAGTGTGCAGATATAAAGCAGATGAGCAGTTTCTGTAAAATTATACACTGATGTGCCCAAGGATATAAAACTGAGCATTGAAACCAGTCTCAAATCTCAGTTTTATAACCTTCAGCCCAGATATTACATGAACTACATGTTCTTTTGATATGAATGAAAGTACATTTCCGTAAAATGTTATTGTACATTATTATTTCTATATATGGTATATTTCACAGCTGATCAAAAATGGGATGATAACTATCTATAGCTATACTAATTTGTTGATTATCTTCTTGTAGATTTTTTCACAAGTTGTGAGCTGCAAATTGAAATAATAAATAAATATGTTAGTGTACGACTGTCAGAAAAAAATTTCTTTAACCCTTAACTCCATATATATGTGTTTCCATATATATGTGTTTCATCGCATGTGCGAACGGTGTAGATCCAGATCAGCCATCGGAACATTGCCGCCTGTTCAGGGTCTACACTGTTGTTCTTGGTCAGAAATAACCTAATGAATAAAAAAAACAACAACAGATGTACCAGCTGCTGATCTGGATCTACAATGTCTGCCCATTGATAACAGCCATATCGAATGTCTGTTATTTGATTTTGTCTATTGTACCAACTTGATAAAATGTGGTTGGGTCCATAATCAACAAAATCAAATTGGCATATCAGTATCAGCATTTTATCTCCCTTGGCCATGAGATTACATTGTACTTATTGTTAATTTTGCCATGAAATTACATTGTACACATTGTTTGTTTGGCCATGAGATTACATTGAACATATTGTTAATTTGGCCATGAATTACATTGTACATGTTGTTAATATGGCCATGAGATTATATTGTACATGTTGTTAATTTGGCCATGAGATTACAATGTACTCATAAATATTGTTAATTTGGCCATGAAATTACATTGTACATATTGTAAATTTAATTGAAATCATATTTGTTTTGTTGTTTTTAACAACAATTTCATTTCCAAAAGCCAGATTTCTTTTAAATGATAGACCAAATATATCTTGAACTATGCAGAAAAAAAACACAACATCTTTCATATGAACTATTTAAGTATATACAGATTTGGACAGGCAGTGAGGGTGGGGAGGGGATTCTCCATTCAAGGTGACTTTAACTTTTATAACAGTTTTTAATGTTTTCTTATTTTATCAGTTCGCTTTGGGTTTTGGCATTTACTATTTGGTTATGGATGAATTAATAAAATTAAATGAATGAAAAAAAGATGAGTGCTAACAATTTATAAATATTGACAAGTTACTTGTTTCTAATTGGCTAGCTCAAATACTAGCTAAAAACTTAGGCACTGTTGATATGGCATTTAATACATGGATTAAGACTATTATTTTATATGACTGCAACAAATATGAATCAGCCGTTTACTTCATGTACACGGGTTTTATCACATGTGCAAAGAGTGTACATCCAGATAAGCTGGCACATCTGTGTCATTTTACCTGAATTTACACTGGTTGCTTCTTGGTCAGAATTAATCTAATTAAACTACAAGTAAACAGTGCAGATCTTGATCAGATGGTATGGATGTGCCAGCTGATCTAGATCTACACTGATTTTCTATGGCATCATGAGATAAAAGCCATCCCATGGAGTCAAGGGTTTAATAATGAAATGCTTATTATGAGTTCTCATTCTTCAATCACTGAGCATGTCATACTATAGTTGACTTCAGTGCACTTGAAGAAGATGAAATACATGTTCATATATAACTAATGAAAATTGTTGCAAGGTATTTACAAGTCAACCCCGTCCTCCATATCTACACTTTATGGCATTGGCGAACAGTGTAGATCTAGATCAGCTGGCACATCTGTGGCATCTGATCAAGATCTACACTGTTCCCTTTTCGATTGATAAGGTTATTTCTGACCAAAAGCAAACAGTTTGGTTCCTGATCAGATGGCATGGATGTGCCAGCTGGTCTGGATCTACACCTTTTGCATATGCGATTAAATGCATATATATTGAGTACAGAGTTAATTGACTTTACCCGGTAATTGCATAATGAAAATGTTTGCACAATCACAGAGTTCAAAGATGACAAGAATATGATAAATTGAGACTGGCTGGGAAAAGTAACCTGTTTATGTTGCTTTAACCCTTTCCTCCATATATACACATTTTTAGTGCCGCCTGATCAGGATCTGCGCTGGTCGCTTTTTGGTCAGAAATAACCTAATAAATCAAAAAGCAAACAGTGCAGATACTGATCAGACGGCATGGATGTGCCAGCTGATCTGGATCTAATCTATTCGCCCATGCCATAAAGATGTTTATATGGAGGAAAGGGTTAAACGAATATGTCTGTAGATTCAGGTTGTTGCATAAATCAGGCTTTACATAACATGTACATACACTCAGTTTATTAAACTGTATGAGCTTAAATACCCTTTACTCCAAGTAAACGCCTTAATGGAATGGGCAAAAAGTGAAGATCTAGATCAGTGCCAACTGTTCAGGATCTATGCTGTTCGCTTTTTGATTTATTAATAGGTTATTTTTGACCACGAAGCTAACAGCGTAGATCCTAATCAGACAGCATGGATTTGCTGGCTGATCTGGGTCAACACAGTTTGCATATACAAAACAAGAGACCGTCAAAGACAGATGATGCTCAAAGAAAGGAGTTATTTTGTCACATAAATGGTTAGTTATAACTATTGAGGTGACTTTGAAAGTGGTGTAGTTCTATAAAATCAGACATAATCAAACCTACGGGACATATGGTCTCATTATGGAGATCATTTAATAATAAATAATTTTAAAAACCAACTTCAAATAACAAAGTTATGGGCTGGACATGATGTTGTTTCAAGGTCATGCTGTGACCTTAACATTCAAGGTAGCAACCTAAATGTTGCGCGTGACACTTTGTCTCAATATGGCGAACATTTCTGTGAAATAATTTTAAAATCCAACTTCAAATAATAAAGTTTTGGGCCTGACACGATTTTGCTACAAGGTCATGCTGGGACCTTGACCTTCAAGGTAGCAACTTAAATGTTGCGGAAACATGGTCTCATTATGGTGATCATTTCTGTGAAATAATTTAAAAATCTGACTTCAAATCACAAAGTTATGGGCAGGACACGATGTTGCTACAATGTCGTGCTGTGACCTTGACCTTCAAATGTTGACGAGACACATCACCTCAATATGGTGATCATTTCTGTGAAATAATTTTAAAATAAAAAAGTTATAGGCCGGACACAAATGTGGGACATACAGACGGATGGACAACCCAGCGACTATATGTGTATATATTGAGTAAAGGGATGAAGCAGGCTTTAAAGAACATCTACCTTAATATTGTAGGTGTACATTTTAACTCTTGTCAGAGTTTGAAAATGACATAAAATTATTATTACCGGTACTTGATTAATTTGAAAGGGTCTGTTTACAATGTAACTTTTTTCAGCCAGTGCCCATTTTTCATCTTATGATGATATGAGTCAAACAATGCTTACTAATAATGCAGTAGCATCTGAGAATTGAGCACTTTGAGAATAATTTTAAATTAGAGTGTGTTGAAATGTAAAACTGTGTGCATAATCAATCTTTGTACAATGTTTGAGATACTATTTGATTTCTTTTTATTCACTCTCATATTGGGGTGACAATCAACAGACCTAGTTAAAATTGCTATAACTACCATGCAGATAAATTACAATGTTATTCACTCATACCGAATGCTGTATATCGTCACTTGTATGCAAAACTATTGTTAAGATTTCTTTATTTACACTAAACATGTACAAATTATTATAGTTTTGCATATAACGCTCATGCTGAAGCACTCGTATGTAACTTCAGTGCCTTAACTATTACCTATATAGAAGATTTGCAATTGCTCTGAACATTTTAGACTTAAAAAGATAAAAACATTGAAATTCAATGATCGACCAATAGACATGCTTTAACCCCATGACAACGTTTTTTCTATCTTGTCATTTTTGCTGACCACACTTAACATTGAAATTTTTAGATATACACAAATAATTTTTATCCAGTCTGTGTAAATGAGGGGGGGGGGGGGGGGGAGAGTGTGTGTTTCACAAATCCAATTTGCTACTGATACAACACAGAGCAGATCTAAATTAATTAGAAAATTCATAGTTAATGAGTATCATAACTTGCTTTAAAATTCGGTTTCATTTCAAGGAAGTGCCAATTCAAAGATGCAACACAAGTGGTCCGTTTATCGCAAAAAATTCTCAAGTGCATTAACCCTTTTCTCCATAAATATGTCTTTCTGGCATGGGCAAACAGTGTAGATCCACATCTTGTTTTATCATGATCTACACTGTTTGCTTTTTAATTCATAAGGTTATTCTGATCAAGAATAATCAAGTGTAGATCCAGATCAGTCATGAATGTGCAAACTCATCTGGATGTACACTGTTTGCACATCAGATAAAATGTATATATATGGATTTAAGGGTTAACTATGCACATATTATGGTAAAATACTATTACTATACAGTTTTGATAGTCGGACAAATGGAACTGATGACAGAGATGGTATCATGTGATGATTTAATGAGTGAAAAATGACCACTCTACATTGTTTTATGAACTTTGCATATAATGAAGTCAAACTTTATGGTTAACCCTTTCCTGTATAGATACACATTTTTACGCATGTGCGACCAGTGTAGATCCAGATCAGCCGGCACATCCGTGCTGTCTGATCTGGATCTGCACTGGTCGCATTTTGGTCAGAAATAACCTAATGAATAAAAAAGCGAACAGTTTAGATCCTGATCAGACGGCACGGATGTGCCGGCTGATCTGGATCTAAACTGTTCGCCCTAGCAATAAAGGTGTGTCTGTACAGAAATGGTTTACCCTTTTCTCCATGGGATATGGCTTTTATCCCACAGGTGACCAGTGTAGATTTACATCAGGTGGGGCGGTTCAGGATCTTTAAAGTTCACTTTTAGATTCATTTAGTAATTTCTGATAAGAAACAAAGATCAAGATCAGATTGCATTGGTGTTATGGCTGATTTGGATCTACACTGGTTGCCATGTGATAAAATGCAAATCCATGGAGTTTATGGTTAAAAACACCTTTTCTTTTTTCTTTTAATGTATACTAAGTACGAACATTCAAATGTCTGTGAGCAAATACTCCATACAAGATAAAAGTTTGTTAAATGTGTTTGTAACGAAATATTTGGTTTGAATGGAGGGTTTGAGGTTGTATCCTTTCTTCTAAAACTGTACAGAACATTTTCCAAACATCTCCAAAAAATCCATGCCATCCGAAGATCTACATTGTTCACTTTTGTTTTTCAGGAATAACCGAGTGAATTAACCCTTTCCTCCATATATACGCCTTTATGAGCAGTGTTGATCCACATCAGCCATCACATCCGATCAGGATCTGCACTGTACATGTTTTGATTTAGATTATTTCTGACCAAAAAGCAAACAGTGGAGATCCTGTGTGCCGGCTGATCTGGATCCACACTGGTCATACATACACTAAAATGTGTATATATGGAGGAAAGGGTTAAAATTATACAATGCAGATCTTGATCAGACACCATAGATGTTCCAGCTGATCTGGATCTAAACTGTTCACCAATTGGATAACAGCCATATTCCATGATGTAAAGTGTTAATCCACTGAATTTGTGTAATCTTTTTCGAGGCAACCCATAGAGTTTGTTTTACAGAAGTTTACTGAATGATATTAACCCTTCACTCCATATATATTCTGTTTATTACATGGGCAAACTGTATAGATCCAGATCATCTGGCACATCTGTGCCAGCTGATGAGGATCTTCACTGATTTCGGTAAGATTTCTTTATTTATTTCTTATCAAGAAGCGAACAATGTAGATCTTGATCTACATTGATGCACCATCTGATCTTGATCTACACTGTTTGCCCATGCCATAAAGGCATAAAGAGAGGAAATGTTTAAGAATAAACCTTATAATCAGACAGCACAAAACTAATGTGCCTTCATAAAATGATCCCACAGTTTCATCCAAATATCTGCAATACTAAATCCTGAGTGTTTAGGATCAAATGTGAAAAGTTCCATATCACAGCAAAACTTAACAATATAATTATATTCATATGGGGATGAAAACCCCAAAAATGGAACAGAATCCATTCTCACTTCATAAAGTCAATATCTTTCATAACTGGACCCAAGATCATTAAACTTAATCAGGAGACCAGTCTCAGATTATAATCTTAAACCCTGTCCTTTCGTGTTATGCTTTCAACATTATGCTATTGAACATTAACTAGCATGATGCTCACTTGCTCAAGTAATCCACAGAAACTTATCCTTCTATTCACTTCTGTAAACAATTTAAGAGGCACTGATGTTTAATCATTAAAACTGGCTTTTAATTATGGAAAAACAGACCTTCTCAACCAAGTCTTATCACATAGTGTTTAGTGCTGGAAAACTGCCCTGTCAACATCTGCCTTTGTAAAAGGTAGCAGCTCGACCATTGAATCACTATTGTATACTTCTTTGCACAGAAGGAAAATCTTTGCTGAAATTCCAGACAATCTTCCTACCATTATTACTGGTTCCGCACACAATTTTCTATCACCTAGCCACACTTCGGTCATGTGTGGTCATTAAAAATCTGTCTGACCACTTAGCCGTTTCAACAAAATGCACATAAATTCTTGGATTTATTTTTAGGAATGTTTTGGCTAAATAGGAGACTCAGCAGTACTGTTTAAGGGTCTGTTATATTGAAAGTGGTCGTATTTTGAGCCCATATTTCTATCAAAAGTTGTGTTTTGGTTTAGCTGTTCCTCATTCTCGCTTTCATTTCCTGAATCACCTGACTCTGAGTTAAACAGAAGCATGATTAGACTTATGATCAGTTCTACCAGCTCCATTACAGTGAGCACCGATATCCCCATCCACAGACCTAATGTTCCACCTATGTCTGCAAACAAGTCTGCGAGATCATACGCAGGCATCTGCATAAACTCAACAATACTCAAATCTTCTAAGTATATATTTAAACGTATAAGATTTTGACGAATCAAAGTTGAAGCGCGTAACAACTTACTCAGATCCGTTTCATTGTATTTCAAGTCAGGAACTCCAAGCATTTGAAGTTTACCATAATGATCCAGTGTTGAATTGAGCTTCTGCATAGCTTCTTTCATTAGGTCTGTTGTAATATCATGATCTTTGTAAAACTCCTGTAGAGCACCTAACTGATAGAATTCTAGAGGCCAATATGACAGGGATAAAGACTTCTGGTAAGCTGTTTCTTTACACGGCTGAAAACAATTACAAGTATATTCATAACTCCGATCATTATTCAGGTTTTTCAGTACAGTTTCCTCACACATAAGGGATTGAATTTCAACTTTTTCTTTCTTTTGAAAGAATTCAGCTTGTTTTTGCCAGTTTTTAATGGTTCCACAGAATGGAATGTCAGCCTTAGTTGGATCAGTTTCTTTGTACATTGGCAATGCAGCAGTTTTGCAACCACACTTTTTTACAAGTATCTTCTGTCTACATAACTGTAAACAAGCAAAAATTGTGTTCCTGTATTCTCGGTTACCTTCTAGCTTATCGAAAGTGCAGTTACCATGGGGATGTGGAAGTCTAGAATGCAGGATGGCTTTCAGGCCCACAGAGGTGGAGTAACCGGGGGCAACATCGAAACCATGGTCTGATGGACTGGGCATTGTATGAGGGGCATGAACCTGGGCACGAACACCAGCACTGTAGGCCATGTGGTTTTTCACGTCATAGATTCCATAGCCCCCTGCTGGTGGATTGTCATTTTCAAGGGAGAGAATCAGAGACAGTCCATTTTGTGGTCCAGTTGTATGCATTAACAACTTTTCTTCTTTCGGCTTTTTTGTCACATCATCATATCCACTGTTGAATGTATAACAATTGTAGTAGTTCTTACCGTCAAAAAAGAGAGAAAAATTTTGGGGTCCACAATCTTCATTGTTAAATCGGCAGTTAATCACAAAGCTGTTTAAACTGTGGCCGATGAATTTAGCTTCTTTTTGTAAGTTTTCATAAAAGGCTTGATGAGAGTCCATTCTGGATTCTTGCTCGCCAAAATTAGTGGATTCAATAAATTTGAACCACTCCCTGATAGGGGCACCGTCATCGGGACTATTGAGAAGCTGACTGACCTTGGTTAGAGACACTGTTGCAATGTTGCATATAGTTACAGCAGGGAATTCAACAGGCATACCCTCCTTCATATTTGACACTTCCACTACCTGGTAAGACAGAAATTTGTTCACTAGTGATGATAACTGTAAAGTTGCGGCAGTAAACCCCATTATAACAAGTAGCAACCACATCACTTTTCTTTTTGTTGTTACAGATGTTGCAATTTTAGCTAATCCATGTGCATTGCTCTCAGAGCCAAGCTCTGCCATGAGTTTTAAAGCTGTTGCTTGTTTGTGCTTCTTTGCATTACTGCTGCTTTTGCTGCTACCCATCCTCTTTGGGTTAGAGAGAAAGCTAAACTTGGACAAACCTCCAAGCTTCATAGGATCGGATTTGCCTCCCCTGAAAATATACACAATTATTAGAATTATTTATGTTTATCAGTATAACCCATTCCTGTATAGATACACCTTTATTGCAAGGGCGAACAGTTTAGATCCAGATCAGCCGGCACATCAGTGCTGTCTGATCAGGATCTAAACTGTTCGCTTTTTGATTCATTAGGTTATTTCTGACCAAAATGCGACCAGTGCAGATCCTGATAAGACGGCACGGATGTGCCGGCTGATCTGGATCTACACTGGTCGCACATGCGTAAATATGCGTATATATCCAGGAAAGGGATAAACATTCAAGCTTGTGATATTAACCCTTTCCTCCACATATATGATTGTAATCACCTGGGTGACAGTTTAGATCCAGATCAGCTGCCTTAGCCATTTTATCTGATCTGGATCTACAATGTTCACCTTTTGGTCAGAAAGAACCAAATGAATAAAAAAACAATTCAGATCCTGATCAGATGGCACAGATATGCTGGATGATCTGGATTTAAATTGTTCACTCAAGAAAAGCTGTATCTTGGAGTAAATGGTAAAGAGATTACAAACACTCTGAATTCTACAAATCACCTGCTCTTGTTAATTTGAGACATATTTTCAGTCATATCGTGAGATTTTGTACAAAATCTTTAAATGCAGCTTAGTCTATAAATTCTTGTGTAATAAAAAACATTTGTATTTTTATTTTTATGTTTTTTGTACTAATGGTTCTAAACAATTAAGATGATGTCTGTGTCGATATCATTGAACTGAATGTGAATCACCCTGACAAAAGAAAGTCAATCGCCTTTGCTTAATGGATCTAGAGAGTTTAGATCTTTTTGGACCTTGTAAGTTACGATTTGATCTGGTCAAAGTCATTTAGCATTTTTTCATGGAACATCACATATTCTGTCAGTAAGGTATCAAATGTTACAGAGCAATGAGACCTTTTCAAAAATTACTTGATTGCTGAATTTTGTTAGTTAAAACAATGTAATGGTCATTATAGCAAAACAATGTTTGATCAGAACTCTCTCCCAGTGGTATCCACATGGTCTGACCTGCCCAGATTTTTGGATTCTGTTGTAAAGAGTTAATAGGTACTTTTCATTAAAACATTTTTATGCCCCCATGAAGTGGGAGGCATATAGAGTTGCACTCGTCCGTCTATCCGTTAGAGCGTCCGTCGGTCCATGCTTCAAATCTTGTGGCATCAGCCTCTTTTAAACTATCAGGTGGATTTCTTTCAAACTTGCACAGATGATCAAGCAGGATGTGTAGATGCTAGTAAAGAAATTATTTTTTCCTGCGTCCATTTTTACCAGAGTTATGGCCCTTTGTTATTACAAATGTTGTTGCTGCAGTGGGGGTATCAGGACACATTCTAGTTCTACTAGGTCTTTTTCACAAAATAACTGGTTATTTTAGTAATTTCCAAGTTTCTTGGAGGTATTGTGATGCAAAGTCCAGTCACACACTTAATTCATTCAGTCATTTGAATTTCCATCGCGCCTTTTAAACCCTATTCAAAATGACAAAAAGTTGAGTTTAATTTCAAAAACTTTGAATTTTAATTACTAATTGCTAAGCAGTAATAGGTTATTTTGCAAATTTGCAATAAAAATCAATTTCAGGTTGATTATCTTACTTCACTAACATAAATAAGTCATAACTTAGCTTGATGTTCAAATGTTACTTCAGTTAATTTGGTTATCCCTCTCCTCCATTTCTATGCCTTTGTGGTGTGGACATACAGTGTAGATCCAGATCAGCCAGCACTTATCTGATCAGGATCTACACTGTTTGCTTTTTGATTTATTAGTTTATAATTTACCAAAAGCGAACAGATTTGCCAGCTGCTCTGGATCAACACTGTTCGCACAGGAGATTAAATGCATACAGGTATATATGGAAGAAAGGGTTTAAAGAATTAGTTAAAATTTGTTTATTTTAGGCATCCAAGTTCAAGTCCTGATCATTCAACCAAAATGTATCATGGAACTAAGTGTACAAATGTTAAAAATGTAATTTATCTTTGCCCTTGCATAATATCCATTTTTATGTTTTGTGAGCAACATTTCATCTACATGCCAAAACAGCATTTTGTCTAGCTACCAACAAGTCGTCATTTATACTTGGATCAAATTGCTTTTTAGTGGACCGAGAATACATATTGAATCAAAGTTTTGTCTAAAATGTGTGCCTGCTTTAGAGTATTAATTTAAGACGATTGTTTGGTGTCCCCCATGACTTGTATTTTAAGAATCATTTCTTTGTAGTATTTTGGTCGGCATCTTCTGCATTAACATCATATAAGATTTAACAAATTGGCTCAAACATGCACGTTTTGGGGTGATTATCTGGCCTTATTCACTGTTATATGGTATCTTTATTGAGACATAAATGTCTGGATCTATTTGGAAATATATTTTGATTGCATTTTGAAAATCCCTGAGGGATGTCAGAAGCAAACGTTTTATTTATTGTAGGTAATAAATGCAAACAAGGGCAATAGTCTTAACAACACAAGGCTAACTTCCCAAATGTGTGAATATAATCAGCTTGGTGAATAAGGATTGTGCAAATACAAGATAAATAATCAAATGTTTTTTTCCAGAAAAAAACTGTTGCATATACTTAACCCTAGAGTACTGGAGGTAGAAGGCCCTTTAGCAAGAACACTTATTCCACGTTCAGGCTTACATGTTACATATTGAAAATGCAATGATAACTCAATGCATGCTTTTCACACCAAATTGAAAAAAAAAATAACTTGGATGCTTTACTGAATTGAAAACACTGTGAAAAAATAAACCTGAGGAATGAAGAATTCTTTTATTTTATAAGATATATAAGAATATGTATAAAGATTTCATTTGTTTAACCCTTTTCTCCCTATATATACCTTTATTGCATGGGCAAACAGGGTAGATCCAGATCAGCCAGCACATCTTACTCTGTGCATTTTAATTTATAAGGTTGTTCTTGACCAAAAAGTGAATAGTGCAGATCCTGATGTGGCACATGCAATTAAATCATATATGGGGCACGCCACGAGAAAGGTACCTTCGGTCATATTTTGTAACATTTTAGTTGTTACTATATTAAGAATGAACTTGCAACTATCTATTACTTTTCATAAATAAAAGGTCACGATTTTGTTTCACATTTTGACCATAAAATGGTATTTTTACTGTGAAATGCATAATAATTAATATCATCTGTTCAACTTTATGACGTCTTTTTATGGATTGACGTCAACTGTTCGAAGGTACCTTTTCCCGCGAGGCGCCCCATATATGGAAATACAATCAATATTTTTGGACTTATGAGATTGAAATAAAGTGATCGACACCATAAACACCATGAATTTCTCCTCATCCATAGTGTTGTCCATGTAAGACTTTCAGTGTATGTTGTAATTTTCTTGTTAATGCCTGATTGACCATTGTTCACATGTTTGTAATCAGTATATATCATCACCTAAGTGCAATAACAGTGTAACTCCTTCTTATTTCAATGGTATTTATACTGTTTTATGCACTAAGATGATGATAATTATATGGTTGGTAAAATCCAGGAAAGTAGGAGCTTTATTATATAAAAGCATCAAGGGCAGTAGCAGATCAAACATCATTCTGGTATTAGATACACACTTAACAAATAGACTTAAAAGCAACAGGACTGGTGCTTAACTGGTGTTTAACAGAAAACGTAATCATAGACACCACTGTTCAATGCTCATTTTCACAAGGTGGTAAAAGTATTAACCTCTTAACAGGAAAAGGTAATTTATCTGGAAAATGATTCACTCAGTAAATCCAATTATGTTGTGATTAAATGATTATTTGGAGAATGTATTGTATCAATGAACACCATGCATTTGGCATCATTTCATCAGTTATCAATTGACATTGGGGAGAGCAGTTGTCTGTTATGATTTATTTTCCCCTCATCAATAGATCTCCAGGAGATATAGGTAATTGGGAAGAAGAGGTTCTTTGACTTGCATGTTTATTTTTGGTGCATTCTTTGTGGTTTGGACAGGTATAGGATTCCTTAGCAATGAACATCCTCATGGAAAATGCTGTTACACCTTTGGAAAATAACTCCTAAAATATTAAACGTCATCAATTATCAGAACTGCAATATTGCATAGAATAAATATTTTTGCTATTTCATTAAAAATCAGATATTCAGACCTCCGCTGTTCTGCTCTGCAAAATGAAACTGATGGAACTGCATAAGATGTCATGTTGGAGTGACCCCAAACAGTAATGTTGGAATGACCCCAATCAGTCATGTTGGATTAAACCCAAAGAGTTTTGTTGGAGTGACCCCAAATCAGGGAAAAACAAAAATAATTTTTAGAAAAATTTAGTAAAGGGATTTGTCTATCATTTCCAAATGGCTTTCATAATAAATAACTGGAGCACATAATTGTTATATAATTGCTAATAATAAAAATATTAATAATGATTTTTTTGCTAAGTTAATGAGTTTTAAAGTGACAGACCATAAATTATTACAATAATTTATGGTCTGTCACTTTAAAACTCATTAACTTGGCAAAAAATGTTAAAACAAAAAGTCATATATTCATGTATCATTTTTATTTAGTAACTCTCTCTGCATGTGATATCTGTCAGAATAATGAAAATAAAACACATTTGTTAAGAAATGGTGTTAAATGGGAAAATACATGTTTATCATTAATTATTATAAACAACTTATGTGTTTATTCATTACACTATTGTGCTTTTCCATAGACTGTGCATTAGTAATGGAAAAAAAAACAATAGGTGAATGTATTGGTAAACTGACGTTGGAATCATTATTCACCCTTTACTCCATATGTATGGGTTAAATCATGTGCGCAATCAGTGTAGATCCAGAACAGCTTGCACATAATGTAAGCAATGGAATGCGAACAGTAGATCCTGATCAGATGGCACATATGTTAGATTTAAATATATAATTAGGTATTTTACAAAACCTACCTTATTATCCACATACAAAATTTTCCTCAGAAAATGTGTCTTTGATGATTTTTTTTTAAATTTCTAGTTTGCTTTTTTTTAAAGTGAACACAACTTTATATTTTGTTGTTTTTTTTTTACTTAATATTAATGTTAATGTTTTGAACATTTTGGTTGCATTACATATTTATTCAATCAAAATGTTGTCTGCAAATCTTTTTGACACCTATGAATGAGATCAACTTTCCAAAAACATTTTTACATGATGCAACTCATTTGTACACATAAAAAAATATTCTTTAGTATAATTCCAACAACAAAAAAATAAATATCACACCAGTTTATAATTATCCATCATTCACAGCTGTAGTTATTCTTCCTTTACATTATAATGATATCTATGAGGACTTAATGACTAATAACTGTAAGGATTTTAATTTTGAGATCTAATGTTGGCGTAGCCTTTTTCTTGAAATTGTTTCCTACCTCCTCCTGGCAGTATATAATCTGGAATTATTCCCGTCATTAACAAATTAAGTCCCAATATTATAAAACTGAGAATGGAAACCAGTCTCAAATCTCAAGGATCTGATTGGCTGAAATGGTGACTGGTCGCCATTTTAGACAATCAGATGCTTGAGATTTGAGGCTGGTTTCAAATCTCAGTTTCATAATCTTCACCAGCTTTAACCACCAGTTAAGATTTTCTAAACAAGGTTTTAGTGGTATAGACTGTTAAAATGATTAGTGTGTAATGAAACAATATAGTCAGTCACTTTAGATTATTTGATTATAAGGAGTGGAGATTTACCGACCAAGAATATCAATAAATTTTCACAAGCATTGTCTTAATACCCAGTTTCAGACTGAACAGCCAGAAAATGACGTTATAAACATAAATAATAACGACTATCTAATATTTAGAAAACAAAATCAACCACTATCAAGCATTGCAGTTTTAATTTTAGCTAAGTTCTGTTAAAAATGAGATACCAATATACGCATCCTGGCTATTAATTTGGAAACACTTATGTAAATATTTAAGAAATTATTTAGTTAATGCACTCAAATTTTTGCAACTTGATTCCTATTTCTTTTGAAGTGAAAAATAATTACTTTGCAAGAAAACTTAATGTGAATACCAGTAGATTTTTCTAAAAATGATTCCACTGTTTTGCATTATTTTCATCAATATTGCATTTAGCTTCTTGGGTAAGTTAGAGATAATACTTTGGAATATTAGCTTGTAAGCAAAGAAACCTGCCTTGTCAATCAATATGTATTAATCTTTAATTGCCAATTCAGTTTTGATATTTACTGTTAATAAATAGACTATCAAGTAGTTTTTTCATGAAATGGTAAATTTTCCAAGCAATTTTTGTACAATTGCAATTTTTTTTCTTATAGAAACAACAAAATACTTTAGAAAATTGCAAGTTGTTTAAAGGAAGATAATTCCATATACTCACTTTATTAAATGGGTACATGCAGTTACACAGAAAAGCTCATGAAGAACAATAATATAATAACATACATGCATGTTATACACGGATAACAGTTTATGAAAATGGGGAAAGTAATGGTATTAATCACAATTGCAGTATCAAAGAATTAATAAAAAATCCAAAAATATAATTGCATTTAATGTATAAAATACATATTACCGGTACTTGATACTTTATAATCTTGCAGTGAGATTTTTTATTTAATTGTTATTCTTCACACACACCCCACACACAGAACAAAACAAATAGAAATGAGTTTTTTTATATTAATTTTTTTGCTTGGATAATTAAATTATCCTTTTTTACAAGATGTCTGAAAATTAGATCTCCTTTAGTTGAAAACATTGGTATATTTTCTTTATTGAACCTAGTCAGTTTTCAATCTTTTCCTGACATTTTGTGTTATTACAGATGATGCCTTGTTTCATTACAAGATATAATCACCTAGTAGATTTAAAGAATGAAATCACAGCAAGGGTGAAATTGCATTCACATTGTTTCTAGATCTATTTTGACTGTTTATTGCAGTTGTTATTGTGAAAATACAGTAAAACTCCAAAATTAATACCACTCGAATTATAACACCACTTATTTTATTGTCCCTTTAAACAGTTTTGCTCAAATATCTACCAAGGTATTAAACTTTTCCTCTATAGATACACCTATATTGCATGGGTGAACAGTTTAGATCTAGATCAGCCAGCACATCCGTACCTTCTGATAAGGATCTAAACTGTTCGCTTTTTGATTCCTTAGGTTATTTCTGACCAAAATGCGGATGTGCCAGCTGATCTGGATCTACACTGGTAGCACATGCGTAAAAATGTGTTATTTATTGAGGAAAGGGTTAAATGAGGTTTTTAATTCCATTTGAAACAAGAAAAGATATGGTCTTAAAATTATAGAAAAAGAAAACTACCTCATAAAAAATATCTAGTCTGTAGTTTGTTTGGTAATAAATGAAAACCTGTAAGGCTGCTGAATATTGAAGTAAGAAAACTGAATACATATTGACTGTATATCTATGATTTTGTTAGATTTAGCCAGCTACTTATTTTATATATATATATAAAGGAATAAGAGTCATGGGTATGATCCATAGGAGTATCCTTGACCTTGAGCAGCTGATTCTAGTCTCCAAACCATAGTCAGAAACTAGCATTTATGTAAATATTTAAGAAATTATTTGGTTAATGCACTCAAATTTTTGCACATTGATTCCTATTTCTTTCAAAGCGAAAAATAATTACTTTGCAGAAAACTGAATGTGAATACCAATAGAAATGGTTTACACCTGTTCATTTGGACTTTTTTGTTTTAAAATTTTATTTCAAAATAATAATAACTGCTATTAATTAAACACTCAGCAACTTGTATATAAATTCTAAAAAGTATTTGTCCTTAAAAGTTTATGTCCTCACCTTAGTGCAAAAAGCAGTACACATATTATCACAAAAAGAAGAATATATATGTGCAGATATTTCATCAATTTATTATGTTTTTGCATTAAGGTTTATGAAATGGTTAATGTTTTTGAAATGTTTACATAATATCATCTTGAATTAATACTCTCACTTTGACCTCTGTAGACACTTCATCAATTTTGTTGATCTGTCTGTTTGCACATATCCTGTTTTTCTTGGAAAACTTGCACTGCTTGATTTAGTTTACTTTTAACTGGATTCTTCTGACAAGTTTCCTTGGAAAATATCCCAGTTGCTTGAGCTATTATGATTATTCATCAGCTGTAGATGACTATCAATCTATTAGTCAATCATGTTAACCCAGGGATGTGACATGGGGTTGATCCTATTAATGATTCCAGCAATCAAAAGAAATCAGGACGAACATAGCTGAGGCATGTCCGACAGATTGGTCTGATGTCCAGAGAATTTCTGCAGCAATATCAATTTTTTAATCGTTCACATAGTAATATCATCATGTGGGATTAATTTGTGTGTTTAACAGACCCACAGATTCACATTCCCAATGGGAAGCATGATCTGATCATTTTTTTTTTATTAAAAAATCTATAAAAAAAAATCCTAAATCAGTTGTGATAAAAGCTTGACACCAGTCTAAACCACAGGTGATAAAAACTGGGAATCCAGTCTACACCAGAGTCGATAATAGCTGAGAGCCAGTCTACAACTCTCCATGAGGTTTTAATTTCATTCTGGAATGATTAGACTGGATATTAGACATCCCATAGTCCATTTCATTTTTAGATCAATACATATACATATGGATATGATCACATACACATGAACAGAGTCCAAGTCTGCATTTTTGGCTTCCTGGAATGTTAATTTGTTGTTTCTTGAGTTCTCAAACATGTATAAGCTGTCCAAAATAGAATCATGATAGTTTTTTTTCTGATTCTCCTATGCTCAATTAGCAAAAATGTAATTTTTATGGTTTGTAGTTCTTAATGAGCTGAAATAAATTAACTGTTCACAGTGTTGTTTTTGCATTTTGTATGGCTGATCATAGCTTTTTGCTGCTTCAAGCTTATTATCATCTCACTATATAATGTACACCATTATAGAATACTTTATTATGATAAAATTGTATAATGGATATATAATGGGGGAGGGAAAAGATTAATAGTATAATTTTTTATAAGAATATTTGGAACAGGTATGCACATAAGTTGGATACCCTTGCATTAGTTAAGATTAACTGACTAATAGTGTCTGTAGTATTTGGTTTCGCACCATGATCTTCACCCACTCTATTTATGGTCAAAGGTCAAGGTCACAAATAAACTTTTGCAAACAGATGTCCCAGCTGATCCTGATCTACACTGTTTGCCCATGGATAACAGCCTTATCCCATACAGATAATTATTTGATTGGTAAATAAGTCTTATTTATGTTTAACTTTGACGAAAGCATTAAAATCTGTATTACTGAGAAAAAGGATGCATTGTATTATTTTGTGATCATGCATCTCGTGTTTTTCTAAGATAAAAAGATGAAATTCATGTGGATTATGCATAATTGATTCTATTTAAGTAAGGCTCAAGTTTTATTGTTTTAGCTCATGTTTGTTCCCTAATATTAGCATCATTTCCCCATTAATTTGACAGATAGAGGGCAGCATTGAGAGATAGCAGGTGTACTCCTGAGATCATATGACATGTTCTCTAGCACTGCTTGTCATTCTGATGCAATTCACAATAAACAAGACACCTTGTTGCAAAAATGGTATAACTCCTTATTATCAACCGATTAAAATCATCTCTTAAAAACCACTACCCTATCAGGACTGATGACGAGTCCTGAAAAAGTGCTTATATCAACAAACTTAGGGACCAATCAGATTGTCACCTACAAAATTGCAAAAGTACATGATGATCGCCGTAAATGTCTGAGCAATCCAAACGTTGTTTTGTAAAATGTATCCATGTTATAATGCACAGTGTTTTAAACCATGGGAAGTGTTGACGACCTGCGTAAGACATATTTTACTAAAGATTAGTGTATTTTATGTAGTAATGCATTCATATTCACTGAAATGACTTCTCCAGATCATTTTTCAACCCTTGCCAACAGCCTTATGAACCATGCTTCCTGTGTTGACTTTCAAAACAAAATAGTTATCTGGGAAAACTACTGTAGATAATGTACCAATATGTAACATTGGTGCCATCTGATCAGGATTTACACTGTTGGCTTTTTGATTCCTTAGGTTATTTCTGTCTTAAAACTTGATTATGTAGATCCTCATCAGATCGCATTGATATTCCTGCTGATATGTATCTACACTGTTAAAACAGTCGCAATATTTATCCATGTTAATATTGCAAGCAAAAAAACTCAGCTGACACAGATATTAATTTATGTTCTGTTTTGTCATATTGCAGTAAGAGAATTTGTTCTGAGAATGTGACTAGAATGTAGAGTCTACCCAATAGGTATTGTTTCTTAAAGGAAAACAACTGTTTGTGCTTGTTTTTTGTATACATGATACATTTGTTTTGCACTCAATGTATGACATGTCTGGCATTGTTTTTGTATTAGAGTATCACAGAATGTCATAACAGACTGTAGAGATCATGTCTGAACTGTAAGCATTTGATGTGGCATGAAGCTTTGCAGTGTAAACAAACTAAGTCACTGCGTTTTACCCTTTCCTCCATAGATATACCTTAATTGCACGGGAAAACAGTTTAGATCCAGATCAGCTGGCACATCTGTGCCGTCTGATCAGGATCTAAACAGTTCGCTTTTTGATTCATTAGGATATTTCTGACCAAAAAGCGACCAGTGCAGATCCTGATCAGACAGCACGGGTGTGCCGGCTGATCTGGATCTACACTGGTCGCACATGCGTAAAAATGCGTATTTATTGAGGAAATGGTTAAAGGGTACACTGAGTTAGAAAGAGATCAACCCACCACAACCTAGAACAGTTCTCTACAACCATCCATTGATACATCTTTTATCCCATGTGCGACCAGTGTAGATCCTTATGAGCATGCACATCTGTGAAGTCTTAATCAGGATTTACACATTTCGCTCTGAGATTTAGGAGAATATTTCTGGTTACGAAGTGAACAGTGTAAAACCAGATCATTCTGCGCATCAATTCTGTGCAGTCTGATTGAAATTCTTAAAAACAAGAAATTATCTGGTTAGAATTTTCAAGATCCAGGGATCTACAATGACTGCCCATAAGATTAATGGCAGACTTTGAAGAAATCTATGAGGAAAAGGGCTACTGCAATATCATTATATTTCACTTGGGTTTAATTTTTGCATATTCCATGCTAGTGAAAGTGCTAAAATCAAATCCAGGTGAATTTTAAATATTTACAGTCAAACTTCGATGGCTTGAACTTCACGGGACCAGCCAATTTTGTTCGAGTGATTGGTAGTTTAAGGGATTTGCAGTTGATAGGTGAGAAAGGGCTACGGTACTCCAAACAAAGATAAAACATACAGTATAGTAATACAACAGTGCAAATTTATATCAATGCAAACAATTGTTTTGCTGCATCTGTGCCAAAACTTGTTCTCATGAAATTAACCCTTTCCTCCATAAATATGCACTTATACGAGGGGGGATCAAAAATAAATAAGACTTTTTCATTCATTCAAAAACTCTTCAATTCTCACGTATAATAGCACAATTAACACAAAGCGGGATCCTTCCGCTAAACAATACAAAAAGAATTAATGAAATATATGAACAAATAACAAAGATATGACGTTTCAAATATACATAACATGTGCGATCCGGCGCACCAACACAATAACACTAATGACGTTCGCGACGTCACAATAACGCGCACTGTCTTATAGACTGTCACTCCTTCTCGAAGTAAGCCCCTGCGTGCTCGATGCAACGCTGGTGGCGATGGATCCACTGCCGGTAGATGTTTTTGTACCAATCAGCACCATACTGGCGGGTGATAGTCTGTGTGGCTTGTACTAATTCATTCAAAGACTGGAAACGGTGACCTTTCAGTTGCGCCTTGATGGTTGGAAAGATCGCAAAGTCAAAGGGTGCTAGGTCAGGTGAGTATGGTGGATGCGCTACCCGTCCGAATCCTAACACTCCCACCTCCAACTCCGTCGCTGCAGCCGTATGGGAAGAGGCATTGTCCATGTGCAGGATAAAATGTTCGATGGGGACACCGGGTCTCTTCTTCTCAAGGGCATGGACCAAATCACGGCGAAGAACCTGTGTGAATCAATTAACAGAAATCGTTAGCGACCTTTGATTTTGCTAATTATATTTCAGATAAAAGATATTATACATATGATTTATTATCTTTGTTTTAACCTATAGATCTCGAAATCATATTAATACGTATTTATTTAAGTATTTATACCGGTAAATAAAAGGCATGATAATTATTAACAATTAAACACCATACGCTTCTCATCATGATATCAATATCTGAAGAATATAATTATCATTATTTATAAACCAGCATACCTTGCAGTAATACTCTGCATTGACCGTCTGGTTCTTGGGGACGACGTGTTGCAAAATCATGCCATGCATGTCTGCAAACATGATAAACATGTACTTTCCCCCGCTCTTGGACACACGGGCCTTCTTGGGTGGAGGGGATCCGCTGCGCTTCCACACAGCTGACTGGGCACGTGTCTCCGGATCGTGCAGCCAAAGCCAGGTTTCATCTGTGGTGATGATTCTTGCAAGAAAATCATCCCCTTCCTGTTTAGTTCTGCGAAGGAAGGCCCTGGAATCGCTGACTCGCCTAGTCATCTCATGTTCCTTTAGCAGTCGCGGAACCCAGCGAGCGTGAACCTTTAATAAACATGATTATGTATATTTGAATTATTAGTAACTATCGATTTATACTAAAATAGTTTCATGGTTTTGTCTTAGTAAACATAGCATCATTGAAGTGTTATCAATTTTAAAGACATACACAGTTTCAGTGCATATGAAATACAATTTTTATTTACATCATGGGTAGGCCTATGCCCATAATGAGCTTAACACTTCGTACTAAAAACAAACAATACAGATATATTTATTCGTAAACAGTAAAATTGTGTTTATTTAGCTTACTTTTCGCATTTGAAGATCCTTCGTCAGAATAGACTGCGTTGTTCCGTAGCTGATTTGGAACATCGCTGATAGTGTTCGTAAGGTCAAGCGGCGGTCGTTGTTAAGCGCTTCGGCGATTGACGTCACTAACGTCTGTGATGTTTTCTTATGTCTCCCTCTACCATCCTTGTCTGTTATGGATGTAGTTCCTTCTTTAAAGCGTTTATGCCAGCTAAAAACAACTGCCCGGCTTACAGAATGTTCGCCTTTAGTGGCAACAATCTTTTCGTAGGTCTTCGAAGGCGTGTCTCCGAGTTCCTGGCAAAACTTGATGATAGACCGAATCTCTATTTTCTCCGGTGGCGCCATTCCTATCTAGTGCGACTGTAGCATGTAGCATTCAAATGTGGATTGTAACGGTAGTTGTTTACCAAATGACGTCATGTTTTCAAATGACGTTGTGTAATAATATAACGACGTTTTCCCGAAGTTTTGCTGAGTTACTAATAAAAATAACGACTATTTAGTTGTTCAGGTAAGTGCCACAGCAACAAATGAACGGTGTGCGCCGGGTTAGCGTAACCATGGTTTTTAATTCCGCTATAGCAACGCAAGAGATAAAATTTCCGATCTTTGTATCATACCAAGTTATAGATATTGAATTCCGAAATAGAATGGTACCAGCCACACTGCTTTATGTGTGTGGGAATCAAAGATATAGAAAAAGTCTTATTTATTTTTGATCCTCCCTCGTACACATGTGCAACCAGTGTAGATCCAGATCAGCTGGCACATCCGTGCCGTCTGATCAGGATCCGCACTGGTCGCATTTTGGTCAGAAATAACCTAACGAATTATAATGCGAAGAGTGCAGATCCTGATCAGATGGCATGGATGTGCCGGCTGATCTGGATCTACACTGTTCGCCCACGCAATAAAGGTGTGTTTATGGAGGAAAAGGTTAAATGATAACACAGTCAGTTACAGGAAAGGAAGGCAGAGAATGTAAGTTGTCATAAAACAAACTGCTACAGGAAATTGGTATTGTTTATGACAAAGAATCATAAAGTTT
This sequence comes from Corbicula japonica, assembly GCA_038501625.1. Classification (NCBI taxonomy): domain Eukaryota; kingdom Metazoa; phylum Mollusca; class Bivalvia; order Venerida; family Cyrenidae; genus Corbicula; species Corbicula japonica. The sequence goes on along the minus strand of JAZAYU010000017.1, from coordinate 5,237,632 downwards.
ATGTTATCATGAATTGCTTCTTTGAAGAAATTAGCAGATCTTTAGAGTAAATTACAAATGCATTAGAAGTTGATTGAATAGCTGTTGTTTAAGGACATTGACTTTACTGTGTTTACTTTATTTTAAGAATACAGCTCAGCTCTGGTTATTGTCAAATAAAAGCCTATGAATAATAATCGGGCTGTTCCTTGTTTCAGGGGCATAAAGCATAAACAAATAATTTTCAACTTCTATATAGTTCATTTATAATTTATAGTTCATCTAATCTAAAAAAATCTGATATAAAACATTCTGATAGTTCGAGCTAAAAAACTGGTAATACATAAAACATAAGTAATTTATTTGTATATTTTGTTTTTATGCCCCCATGAAGAGGGAGGCATTATAGAGTTGCACTGGACTGTAAGTACGTCCATACATATATCCTCCAAATCTTGTAGCATCAACTCCTCATTAATTAACAGGCAGGTTTCTTTTAAACCTGCACTGATAATCAAGCAGGATGTGTGGATGATCAGAAAGAAATGATTTTTTCCTGCAACCATTTTTACCAGACTTATGGCCCTTTGCTATTTTCAGCAATCAATTTTTTTGGCATCAACTCCTCATTAACTATCAGGCTCAGATTTCTTTCAAACTTGCACTGATGACCAAGCAGGATGTGTAGATGAATGTAAAGAAAAGATTTTTTCCTGTGATCATTTTTGCCACAGTTAAGGCCCTTTGTTAATTTCAGTAATAAAATTTTGCGGCACATTTTTTATTTGGCTGAATAATTTTTCAAACTTGCACAGATGATTTGACATGATGTGTAGATTGTTGTTAAGGAATTTGTCTTGCAACCATTTTCACTTAAAGAATTAGTGCCCTTTGTATATATGTTAGTCATAATTTGTGGCAGTTACTTCTCATTTACTTGTCATGATCACCACATGTTGTTAATACTTGATTCACAATTTTGTTATAAATGTTGCTGCAGCAGTGGGAGCATCAGTGTCCAGAGGACATAGTTTAGTTTTCCTTGATATGTACATTGCAATATGAAATAAAATTTTAAAAGTTACATGTTTTGTAATGTTTTAATGTTTGGTCAGTAATATTAAGAAGCGGAATTTACACTCCTTGAATGTTGGGGAATTAACTCAAGAAGTTGTTCTGTAAATGTTCCACAGTTTTATTTGTATATGAATTTCATACACATAACACATGTAAGTCAAATACACTGGAAGTCCAAGTGATTTAAGTTCAACAGATCTTATACAATAGTTTGGTAGATCCAAATTTGTTAAGATAATTAATAATGTCAGTTGGCAATAACCACACTGTAAATTAAATGTCAAGTTGGAAAATCCAATCTCGTAAAAGTAAAGTCTGCTGGAAGGTCCAGTAGATGCTTATTGTTTAGAAGGTAAATCCATTCTGCTGGACACTTTGAAATTAAGTTTTAACAACAACTTTGATAAGGCGGGGCTTAAGGCCCATGTGATCTAATTTGCATAAAGAATCCTGCATTAATTTCTGCCTAATACATGATTTGCAGTGACAGGTAATCAATATGTAAGATAAACCATTTTAGCACCTTAATGATAATAATCTTTAACAAAGTTATATAATATTAATTGCTATGGAAACACAGTATGGTTTCAGATAGATTAAACAATTAGTTGTCAAAAAGTTTTGACATCTACAACTTAAAGGTCCAGTCTTCTAAATCACAAAGAGACAAAGATATTTCTAGCTTGGCTTATGATAAGATAGATATACAGATAATACAATTAAGGTGTCTAGTGCTTGTGGCATTTACAATTTTCTTAGCACATTGATTATATTAACAAAGTGTCACAGAGCTTGACACATCATAAAGATGATAATAAGTTGTTTTCTAATAAACATTAAGTAAAATAACTGAAATGCAAAAATATGAAATATTTGCAGCATAATAATTCCCTCCTGCTTTGAAGACTTTGGTCCCCAAAGTTTAAATAATGATTAAATACCCAATTAAATTGTTCACAATTCCTGGTGAAATTTTGAAATGCAATTTAAAAGTATAATGATTACATTTAGATAATTATAAGCACTTCTTCAGGTCCTATATGCTTTTGGCATCAGAATTGTTAACACTAGTATGAAAACTTAGGAACTGTCATAGTCGTATAATACATCCATTGCTGACACCCCAGTTTCCTGTTCCAGTTCCATGAGTAGGTTTTCAAGAGGCATTTCCACTGATGGCAACCGTTCGTCGTATTTTCTAGGAGCATTGCAACAAAATGTAAAGTGGTTTTCCTTTTCGCATTGGAAACACTCGTTATCATTCGCCATACATTGAGATCGATGATGATAATTTGAAGAACCACACCTTTTACAATAGAAATTCTTAATGTTGTGAGGCTTAGCACTTTCACATTCACGATAGAGTTTGCCAGCAATTATTGTGAATTCAATTTCAAGTCCATCTTTAGTTTTGCTAACATAATCCAGTTGTTGTAAGGTATCAACAAGAAGCTTGTACAGCATTTGTTTCTCTACCGAAAGTTTAAGAATAGCGTCTTTGTGATCCGAACTGTTGGAATTCAGTTGCAAATTTTGAGCTTTAACTTCACCGATTTCTTTTTGAAGATTCTCCTGCTGAAGAAGGCTCTGGTCATAACTGTGCAGCTTTTCAGTTAAGGAATTTAGTTCAGTTTTGCATTTGTCCAGCTGAAACTGTGCTATGTAGGCATCTCGCTCAGCATATTGCTGTTCCTTCTGGACTAGAAGTACACAGTTAGATAGTTCCTCATTTACCAATTTCAGCATTCTGTTCTCCTTTTCAAGAGCATTTAATTGTCGTAGAGACTGATTGTTTGGAAGACAATTTTGTAGTTCATCATTTTGAAGGTTGTAAAATGGCATCATGGCACAAGCTGTCTTTCTGGCACGGAACTCTAGAAGACGCTGAATATCACGCTGACGCTTTTTGGCTGATTTGTGCTGTGCTGGCTTATTTCTAGTTGAAATTGCTGCAGTGGAAATGTTTTGGTCCACATGAGGCTTAATATTCCTCTGTACACTTGGATTGTTGTAATATCCATGTAGTTGACAGAAACACCTTTGATAACAAACTGCTCTGCAGTGGTGTTGTTGGAAGTTATATCCACAATTTGGTGTTTTGTAGTAAGCACTCATTTTCACTTGGCTTGAAAGGATCCGAGAAAGTTAGAACAGCTAAAAAGTGTTCTAGCCCGATTCAACCACCAGTTATTAAGAAGCGGAATTTACACTCCTTGAATGTTGGGGAATTAACTCAAGAAGTTGTTCTGTAAATGTTCCACAGTTTTATTTGTATATGAATTTCATACACATAACACATGTAAGTCAAATACACTGGAAGTCCAAGTGATTTAAGTTCAACAGATCTTATACAATAGTTTGGTAGATCCAAATTTGTTAAGATAATTAATAATGTCAGTTGGCAATAACCACACTGTAAATTAAATGTCAAGTTGGAAAATCCAATCTTGTAAAAGTAAAGTCTGCTGGAAGGTCCAGTAGATGCTTATTGTTTAGAAGGTAAATCCATTCTGCTGGACACTTTGAAATTAAGTTTTAACAACAACTTTGATAAGGCGGGGCTTAAGGCCCATGTGATCTAATTTGCATAAAGAATCCTGCATTAATTTCTGCCTAATACATGATTTGCAGTGACAGGTAATCAATATGTAAGATAAACCATTTTAGCACCTTAATGATAATAATCTTTAACAAAGTTATATAATATTAATTGCTATGGAAACACAGTATGGTTTCAGATAGATTAAACAATTAGTTGTCATAAAGTTTTGACATCTACAACTTAAAGGTCCAGTCTTCTAAATCACAAAGAGACAAAGATATTTCTAGCTTGGCTTATGATAAGATAGATATACAGATAATACAATTAAGGTGTCTAGTGCTTGTGGCATTTACAATTTTCTTAGCACATTGATTATATTAACAAAGTGTCACAGAGCTTGACACATCATAAAGATGATAATAAGTTGTTTTCTAATAAACATTAAGTAAAATAACTGAAATGCAAAAATATGAAATATTTGCAGCATAATAGTAACTTCAAAACATGTTGTTTCTTTTTATAATTTTACCTTAAATTAACATTACTTTGTAGTTTAATTTTCCTTAACTTCCTACAGTGGTTACTTCCTTTTTCAATCTCAGGTTTATGATCTGGATTTCTGTTTATTGAACATGAGAATACTAATATATTTTGCTGTTTGCGTTGATTTGTGAGCCAAAAGTAGTCAAGGGTTAGTCAGATGTTCTGTAACTTAATTTGACATTTATCGAATTTGACCAACAAGCTGAGAAGTTGTTGTAAAGAGAAAATTTCTGTCCGTCTACATCAGATAATGGTCGTCTATGTTTGCACAACATTTTTATGTCTGTGAATGGGCTAACTTGCTATATGTTTTACTTGTAGTAAAAAAAAACTGATTTACCTACTAGAGGGTTCACTTATCAGATCCAAAGAAAATGAGAAAGGCTACATGCAGAACTACAGATTGTTATATAAAATTTATTAGGCAACAAAAACTATCTAAATAGTAGAAATTTCACTAAATAAGATTTGAAAAGGATTTCATCCATGTAAGCAAAAAATCAGTGAAGGATAGGTTTAAATACATTCGCAAACTGGCCTATATAATATAAAAGGGATCAGTGAAGTTGTACATCTAGGCCCAAGACACTATTAGCAGTATTAATGTTTATGGTAAAGCGTAGGAACAAACTTGAATTTAACCCTTTCCTTGATATATACGCATTTTTATGCATGTGCGACCAGTGCAGATCCAGATCAGCCGGCACATCCGTGGCGTCTGATCAGAATCTGCACTGGTCGCATTTTGGTCAGAAATAACCTAACGAATCAAAAAGCGAACAGTTTAGATCCTGATCAGACGGCACGGATGTGCCGACTGATCTGAATCTAAACTATTCGCTCTAGCAATAAAGGTGTATCTATGGAATCTATTTTGCGAATTTAAAAGGTATTTTCAAAACATCTGCCGCAAACTCCTCGTGCTGCAACAATGGTATTCTATAATGTTATATTTACATAACTTAAGATCACACTGCTATATTTTCTGCTAATTTCCTAAGTTTCATCAGCTGTTGTTATGCCTAAATGATCTTTTTTCCACAGAAATGCTGTAACAAAGGTGTTGATTTTAATTGTATTGCTAATGACTTTGCCAGCAGCCATACTAAGTGATTTGCTTAAAACACAATTATCTAATATGGAATAGATGAAGTATTGAACATTGTTTTGTTCTAAGCCCATGATACACCATTGCCTCACTTGCCTGGAAATAAACATGTTTTTGAGGTGCCTGTGACAGCAGGTAGACACATCAAGATCGTGTTGTCTGCATTAGTAGCAGCAGCGTCTTGAAATCCCCGAGATTTAACATTATTTAATTAAGCTTAATGATGCCTATAACTTTAAAAGTGCTTGTCCTATTTACATAATACTTGGAATATATCATCTGCATGAACGAAGCCCTTGGTGGCAACAAGAATGATAACTCCTGTTACACTATTCTTTTAGTTATGCCCCTTTCAGAGGCAGCTTTAGGCCAAACATGTGTTCTGTGGAACACCAAATTCTAGTTGTAAAAGACTTGCCATAGAGACCAGCTGACACCACACAAACACATTTTTGGAAACTAACGACAGTTTAAAGCTGCCCATTCAGTGTTAAGGGAGGAATGCTTCAATGTCTCATTGTACCACTACATAATGATTGTAAATGACTTAAAAGTAGTGATTTTCGACAAATTTGGGTCTACTCAGTACATTTTAGGTTTGTGTTACTGCTTTCGTAACGCTATAACAACTTTGGCTTTAAATATATTCACTTGTATATTGGCTGTAAAAATAATTCATCACATTTACTTTTTTTTAGTTCTTTAACAGTTTATATTACAATTTTTGATATTTGAAAACACTTTATATTTTTGTCCTGAGTTTTGACCTGGCACCTTTAAAAACTTCTAATTTCATAAAAAAGATTGAAAACTCAGACTCATAATAAAGAATTTTCGATTTTATATACTCTATATAATACAGGTTTTATTGCCAACTGTGTAGATCCAGATAAGCTGGCACATCCCTGCCATCTGATCAGGATCTACACTGTTTTGCTTCTTGGTCAGAAATAACATATTATGAATCAAAAAGTGAATAATTTAGATCCTGATCAGATGGCAAGAATGTGCTGGCTGATCTGGATCTAACCTGTTTAACCAATGGATAACAGTCATATCCTATGCTGTAAAGGGTTAACAGAACCAAGCATAACCCTTTCCTATATAGATACACCTTTATTGCTAGGGCGAACAGTTTAGATCCAGATCAGTCGGCACATCCGTGCCATCTGATCAGGATCTAAACTGTTAGCTTTTTGATTCATTAGGTTATTTCTGACCAAAATGCGACCAGTGCAGATCCTGATTAGTAGGCATGGATGTGCAGGCTGATCAGGATCTACACTGGTCGCAGTGCATGTGTAAAAATGTGTATATATCAAGGAAAGGGATAATATCAGCAATACCGTCAGTTATAATGTTCTAATAATTATGTTTCTATCATGATGGTGAAGATTCTGCCAATACTTATTTGGAAAAAAGGGTATTTTGTATCAAGCTGTCAGATTAAATGTAAATAAATATGGCTGTGAAGCAGGATCAATGCTCAGTGCAATTTGCTGGATAAATTGTAATTAATTTTACAGCATGTTTGTCATGCCTTGAACTTTAGTTACTTTTGCTGTAAATTAATGATTCATTCATAATAAATTATATTGTATGAATCAAAATTGAGATGGCAGTTTTGACTTCTTTTGATGCACTTCCATGATGTGGTTTGGGGCCAAAATCTCCCTGAAAATTAAATAAATTCTATTCAAAAAGCATGTTCAGGCAATACTACTGAAACCCCTCTTGATCTGGCCCTGAACTGACATAAACTCATCCTGATTTTGAAACAGTATGACTTCAACGCCTGTTCTCTGTTAGATTGTACTGTGCCCAAAAAATCTCAAGCATCTGATTGGCTGAAATGGCAACCAGTGGCCATTTCAGCCAATTAGATGTTTGAGATTTGAGACTGGTCTCCTGCTGTAGTTTTATTATCTTCAGCACAGAACAATGCTACAGAGAACAGGCATTCCCTGGTAACTATTTAGTTATGTCACCTGTGATAGCATATCAGACACATAACAATCATGTTATGACAGTTATATGATTCGCACATTTAGTATGCAAGGGAGAAAGTACCATCAACATCATCAAAGCTACTTCAAGCTTCAAGCATGACAACTCTTAAATAATGTTCCTTTCAGAAGACTAAAATTGTAATATGACTTTTATTTGTTCTATTTTCATGAAACTTGGAATGTGTCTTAAACATTAACATAACTTCTTCTGGTATCGATAATGATAAGTCTCGGTTTACAAATGCTTAGATATGGCCCCTACATGTCTTTAATCCTTCAGTAATTATTCTGTAACTGTTCTGTTGCCATGAAACAAAGTTGAATAAATATACTTAAGGTAAAAAGATAAGCTACTTGATAAATAAAGGAGTTTTATGCAATTTTCATACAACTTAAAACTAAAATTAAATGTAACTTGCTTCAGAATTATATCCTTAACAATCATGGTAATTAACCCTTTACTACATATATACAGGTTTTATTGCATGTGCGAACAGTTTAGATCCAGATCAGCCTCCCTTGCCATCTAATCAGGATCTACACTGTTCACTCCTTGGTCAGAAATAACCTAATGCATCAAAAAGTCAAGTGTAGATCCAGATCAGATGGCATAGATGTACCAGCTAATAAGGATCTTCACTGTTTGGCCAAGCCATAAAATGTGTGCCTTGAAGTAAAGAGATGATGATGAAATGATGATGAAATATTGTTTTGAGAGACCAACCTTGTTTGATGATGATCTGCAGTTACATGTTCTGTAGATATTCCATGGATGTTTTCACTCATTTATGCTTCTTTAACTAGTCTTAGAGCACATTTTATGTTATGCATATGTTAACAATGATTAGGGTTGAATTCACTTGTTTTAGTTTATGAAAATTTAACTCGGAGAAATCTTTTATATCCACAGAAGACATATATTATTTCAGTCAAACCACCTAGTATATATACTTAACTATTCTAGACATTTTCACTTTTTGCTTTGAAATTCTCCTCAAGTTTTATATGGAAATTATTCTTGGAAATACCATATATTTCAGTGTTATAAATACAGGTAAATATTTCTTGCACAATGTCATTTTGTATAAATGACAAGAAGTTATCTTAAATCTCAAACAACCCACACATCTGCCATAGACAGTGTTATTTTGCATAAAGTTGCTTTTTTTCTCACATAAGTAACATTTTAAATCCATCAAAGACACAGATCAGAATTCAAACATATGAGGTTTTCCTGAACAGTGTTGTATAGTATTTAGCAGAAAACATGAAAACATCTTTTACAAGAAACAGTGATAGAAATATAGTCTGTTAGTAATAAACAATGGTAGGCTTGGATAATTGGTAAATACATACACACTGTTTATGTTAGTAGTACTTGGCAAAACACGTTTGTCAATAACTGGTTGCTTACCTTCATATTTACGTATGGAATATTGAACACAATGCATTATTGAGACAAAAGAATTGTGTGATAGGTAACAAGACGTGTTAGTCAAAAATGCATTTTTTAAAAATAATATGTATGTATATTATTGTTTATTATTGAACAAAATATCTATTTTTTTTTAAGTAAGGTAAAAATAACAAACATAAAATGGTTAACATACTATATTATCATAAAACCACATAATTTTTATAATATAAATATGTTTATTTTTAAAGATGAATTCAATTAGTCTATAAAATATATTACTGCAATTGGACTTTAATACACCATCATATTTTAACATAGTGGCCTATGTTTATTATCATGCATGGACACTATGTTGCAATATTATATTAATTATGGTATTAATTATTTTATATTAATTTAATTTCATTTTAATATTTGGGATAGGTCGGAGGATATTTTAGCTGCATAAAAGTTAGCAATCTTTCGGTTAAAATACATGATGTTATTATTGGAGACGATTCAAATCACAGTTTGAAATATCAATCCCAACATGTAGCCTGACGCAGTAGTAGAACGTTTCATATAAACAAAAACTATTTGAACTTTCATTCTGGCACTAATTAGTAAATTGTATTAAATTCTTAGAGATCTATTGTCTGTTTGCACTCCAGTACATGTAAATTATTACACAAATTTAGTATCATGATTGGCACTTTCTACTAACAAAGTTTCGCATCAGCAACATGTGTGGAGGCAGCTGCAATGTCGATCGACCTTCAGAAATACTATATAAACTGGATTGAATTTTATTTTGGTTTGGAAAAGAAGAGAGACTGATTTCGAAAGTTATAAATGAACCTTGGGTTGTCGCTAATAAATTGTTGAAAACGTCTCGTGGCTTGTTTGCTCCAACCGGATACCAACCGACCCTACGTTACAATATCAGAAAGATAACATTCATGATGTTAATGGAGAAATCAATGATTATATTTGAATATAGCTGAAATGTTTGAACCGATTAATGAATCAGTGTTCAGATATGCATATTTTCTTTTTTTCTGACCGTGAGTCCTCTCAGTTACCTGTCAGATTCCAAGAAAAATGATAAAATCATAATGGGGTTAGTCAGAAATAACCTGCACAAAAAATGTAGAATGTACATCAGGTGTTTTTTAGAACACACATTTAAAGATTGAATATAATTTGACCTTCAGTATGTGTTATTTACCTAGTTCTCAGTAGTATAAATGTAGCAAATTTATTTAAAGCAATTACCGTAGTCGCTCATGTAATCGCCACACTTTTTCCCCCGATTTTAACGTTAAGAAGTTGGGGGTGCGGCCATTCCATAGGTGTAAGGCCTTATGACATTTTTTTCGGGGCATAACAAATATTCAAGAAGGAATTACTTTTTGTCCACGTTAATATTAAATTAATAGTAATTAGTATGCGCTATTTTTTCAACGATTCTCAGTACGTTACTGAACGACCGTCATTGTCTTTATCGTTTAAGTGGTATTAACGTTGTTACCTCCCCTTGTTTCTCTTTCCATTTTGCAGAATGGCCATTGATAGATTTTTACCGTCATTTTATGGAAAAAAAGCGGGTCCACGGGTCGAACCGTTATGTTGGATTTCGCGATTTACGGATCGCAATATAGCGTAGCTCCACTGTATCAACTGTGCGGCCTTTACATTAGGATTTTTCTTCAAATTTTTTGGTCATTTTGGGGGTGCGGCAGTTAGACGGGTGCGACCATTACATGAGCGAGTACGGTAATCTATAAAACATTTTTGTACCCTCGATAAGATAAAAGGAGACCAGTAAGTTGGTTTACGCTTTCTGTTGAAGGGATGTTAAAAACGTTCTTAAATGGCGTGCAAACATTTTGCTTGAAATAACACAATGAATTTCCATTATGATATATTTAAATAACTCTAACAGAAATCTCCAGATTTACTGCACAAAAAGGTATATTTTCATACCCAAAATATTTTAACTATCTTCTTAAGAAAACTTGTGACCAAGATGCAACCAGTGTAGATTGAGACCAGATGGCACAAATGTGCCAGCTGATCTGGATCTTCTCTGGAAGCACACATGTTAAAACGCTTATTATTATATGGAGTAAAGGGTTAAATTGACTCCAGGTTTTTATTGACTGTGTAACTAGCTCTCTTACCTAATGGCCTTTGCAAGTATCTTTACTTGATTCTGTCGAACTCATATCTGCAAAACCTTGATGTACTTTGTCATATTTCATCCACAATAAATTTTTGTCTGTTATTTCTTGTCAATATTTGTTCCTCAGTGACTGCATTTTTAGTCCCTTGCAATTTGTTACCATTACCATAAAAGAATAAAGTTGGATATTATCCATGAGATATTTTTCCCTTTTAATATCTAACAGACATAATATATCACGATTGCCTGGATTTTAATGCTCATTCAGGGGCAGTTTTTGACATTTTAGATGCATTTTTGCATTTTCAACAATTTATGATTTTGATCAAATAACCTAAACCCTTTACTCATCTACACTCCCATAAAAGTTGTATCTATGGAGTGAATGGTTAAAGCATAAATGCCACTAAAATAAAGAAACACAGTGGTAGTCAGACTGAACAAGTTTCCACCATTTCATGACTTGAAATTGAAGTTTTGCTTAAATTTTGGTTATCTGTATCCTTTTAAATACCAATTTCTATTGTTAATGAACTATTTCAAATTTGAAGCCAAACTCCTAAAAAGTTAGAGGATGTAAAGGAGAAAGTTTCTAACCACATCATTACACTTATGTTTATTTTGTTGGCATCACCCATGTACACCAAATAGCAGGAAGACAGTCTTCAGGTTAGATCAAACCTCTGTATTATACAACTAAGATTGGAAACCAGCCTCATATCTTAGCAATGTGATTGGGTGAAAATGAGCCAAGTATGAGAATTGGCCAATTTAAATAACAGTAACACCAGAAGTGTTAAAACAGTTGTGGAATTCTTGGCTCTGTTTATTCAAGGTACTATTATGATTCTTAGACACTATTCATGTATTGCCAATGTGTTTATTGTCTAGACCAGCTCAGTTTAAGTTCTACTCATATTAAAGGTGACAGTTATATACTAAGCTAAGCCAAAATGTGTGAAACTATTCTTCTATATTTATTCTAGTGCTGGAGGTAAACATAAGAATGAAAAGAATTTATTATATCACTGGGGTAATAGTAAGACATGAAAGTTGACTTAGACACATAACAAGATTTTCGGGGTAGTAAAACAGAATCAAAGTCAAGCTTCTGGTTATAAAAAGTTGACATAGACACTTTACGAGATTCTCAGGACAACTGAAAGAAACCAAAGTCAATTGCCCAGTTTATTGAAATTTAAGACTTAGACACATTACAAGACCTCCAGGGCTATAGAAATTAACCAAAAACAAGCTCCTGTTTATAAAAAGTTGACATAGACACTTTACAAGATCTTTAGGACATTTGAAAGAAACCAAAGTTAAATTCCTGTTTATTAAAAGTTGATATAGACACTTTAAAAGATCTCCAGGACAATAGGAAAAAACGAAGTCAAGCTCCTGTTTAATGACACACATTTATAAGATCTTCAGGACAATATAGAAAGACAAGTCTAACAGAACTAAGGTCAAGATCCTATTTATTGAAAGTTGACACAGACACTTTATAACATCTCCAGGACACTAGAAAGACAAGTCTAACAGAACCAAGGTCAAGATCCTATTTATTGAAAGTTGACACAGACCTTTATAAGATCTCCAGGACAATATAGAAAGACAAGTCTAACAGAACCAAGGTCAAGAACCTGTGTATTGAAGTTGACTCGGACATTTATAAGATCTCGAGGACAATATAGAAAAACAAGTCTAACAGAACCAAGGTCAAGAACCTGTTTATTGAAAATTGACTTAGACACTTTATAAGATCTCAAAATGAATAAAAATGCTAACAGTATAGATCCTGATCAGACAGCATGGATTTGCCAGCTGATCAGGATCTACACTGTTCGCATGTGTGATAAATTAAAATTCTGCATGTGGTTAGACCTATTTATGCTTCTGGCTCTTAGTTTCAGTTATATTTAATGTGACATGACTGTGTCTATTTTGATGGGAAAAATATGCTTGTGTTTGGGGGAAACAGTTTGTATATTCTCTAACAAGGTTGATTGTTAACCAGGTATCCCAGGTGACATGCTGCCGGCGGCAATTAGAAGGAATCATGTGTACAAATGGAAAATCAATATGCCTTGTCCAAACAACACCTCTTCCATGATCATCTCTTACATATCAACCCTGTACTCTATGCGATATGGCTGTTATCCCATGCGCAAACAGTGTAGATCCAGATCAGCCAGCACATTTGTTTTGACACAGTAGACTCACCAATATTCTAGAAATTTAATTCAAAACTAAGTTGGTTATATTTTGGGATAGTATTTTCACTTTTAGCCTTTACTCCATACATAGTCTGTGCCATCTGATCTGGATCTACACTGTTTGTTTTCTAATTCATCAAAAATTTCTGACCAAGAAGTGGCAGGCTGATCTGGATCTATGGTGGTCAGACACACAATAAAACACAGATAAACAAGGTAAAGGATTTAGTCATTTCTTTAAGACAAATTTTCAAGATTTTTTCAGATCATTCATATTCTGTAGTGTTTAAGAAAATAAAAAATAATGCTGTTTGGTTATATTTGCTGAGTTCATATATGCGTTAATGGAAATCCATTAGTTTTGCATAAACAGCATGATAGTAGTGTGTTTGAACTAATTATTTGAAATTTAACTTCAATCATATTTCTTAATTTAAGCAATAACATGAGATGTTAACAAATGCAAGAAAGCTGGACTACCCAATATGTTGAAATTGATCTTGTAAATTAGTTGAGTTTTACGTTAACATTAACATTCCTTGATAAACTAACCTATTAAATGCTACAAAAAACAAACACAAGATTTAAAAATGATTACTAAAAACAAGGACAGGTGTATGATTTTCATCAAAGTTTATATAGTCCTAACCCTGATTACTCCATTGGATATGGTGGTTATCTATGAATGCACAGTGTAAATCCAAATCAGCTGGCATGGATGTGCCAGCTGATCTGGATCTACACAGTTCATACATGTGATAAAACCCTTATATATGGACTAAAGGATTAAGAGAACAAAGGGCAAACAATGATTTCTGTAACTTACCAAGAATCATATTGAGATGGGTTGTTGTTGTAACCAAAAGTTTCAGCAGTGGAATAGCTGTAGTTATATGTCTCAAATCCCTTGCCAAGTCCAGACTCTTGAGGCATCATGTGACTTTCGTCCCCTTTTCTCCCGTTTTTGAATACTAAATCCAACATTTTGTTCGCCTTATTTAGTCAGAATTTTAATTAAAAAAATTAATTATCTAAGTTTGTCAGTTCTCGATTAATTCCATTTCGTTTCATTAAAGATTTCACTAAGTGTCGCAAAATTGCATTGTTTTTTATTTTATTCTCCAGAAATCTTAGAAAATAAATATATATTGATAAAAATTCATGAGTTTATATATCACAGTTGGAAATTGCCTCTGTACATTCTAAAACATCCTGGGACTATTATTGTTCTTCCAAGCGAAACAATAAGAATATAGACAAGAAAATGACCAATACAAATACTGAAAATATGCAGAGAGCTACAATTGGATATCAATCAACAGATATCTATTGTTAATCTCAGGATGATCTAGCTTTCATATTTGATCTATTTATTTGTCAATTAATTGGGCATAATGAATTCCCAAAAGCTATGAACTGTTCATGTAGGATCACATGTAATTAGGTACTTATTGCTGATGAGCCTCTGGCAACTGCTGGATTTTATGTTAGCTAATCAAAGCTTATTCCTGTGATGTGATAAAGATGATCTATATTTATGCAATGTACAGTATATTGTGATGGTGAAATCAGACAATGAAGGCGTTATTTTGGCACAGGATGAAAATGCTGAGAAGAGCCAAGGCTTGAACTATTGTCACTGTGTAGTGCAGTAAGAGCTGCAGTGATAAGGCCGGTACACTAACCTGGTTGATAATAATCTTCCATTTGTTTAAGGTACAGCTGGTAAATCTCATCTGAATGGACAAAAGGTGAAAAAGTGTATACAGGCTTAGCTTAGGGGCCCTGTCAACATTTTTCTTGTGAAATTCTTGTTTTGTTTTATACCACACTCCATCATCTGCTTGATAAAAGCTCCTACTACAAGAACAATAAATCCTGTTTTACAATTTCCAAGTTATGCCCCCTTCAAATGGCTTTAGCCTAAAACCTAATGCTGCTTATAAGTTCACAAGTGCTTATCCTATCGACAAAATACTTGGAATATATCATCTGCATAAATAAAGTTATTTCTGATAACAAGAACAGCAACTCCTGATTGACTTGGAATTGATTTATACACAAGACTTTCAAATGACTTTCACCAAAAACATAATGTTGCTTATAACTTTTAAAGTACTAATCCCAAAGGCGTAATATTTAGAATATATTCTTGGCATGAACAAATCTATTTTCTGACAACAAGTAAGTTAATTTCTGATGGACATTTTTGAGTTACGCCATTATCAAATAACATTAATATAAAACTTATTATTGCTTATAACCTGGAAAATACTTATCCTGTATGCCCAATGCTTTGAATAAACATGTATTATCTGAAAAGTGAATTCTGAAAACAAGAGTATTACTCCTGATGAACTAAATGTTTAGTTTTGTCCCTTTCAAATAACATTAACCTGATACTTCATGTTGCTTGTAACTTGGAAAGTACTTGTCCTATTAACCTTGTACTTGGAATATGTGATCTGTATTAACCATTTCCTCCAAAGATAAACCTTTATTGCATCGGCAAACAGTTTAGATCCAGATCAGTCAGTAGAACATCTGTGCCATCAGATCAGGATCTAAACTGTTCACTTAGGTTATTTCTGACCAAAATGCGACAGATGCGCCAGCTGATCTGGATCTACACTGGTTGCAAATGCGTAAAAACGCGTATTTATGGAGGAAAGGGTTAAAGATAATCACTACAGTTACAAAACTCCATTTTTTTGTTTACTTTTTTTAGATTTTAATAAAACATTGATGATTGTTAGATACCTACAAAATTATACCAAAAAGAAAACTTCTTTTAATTTCTTTAAATTAATGTTAAATGCTTTTTGAAGCACTTCAAGTTATCTACAAAATCGTACACACTTAGCATACCTAGTATATCATTAATATTACTCAACTTAATATTTTATATAGAAAAAGAAATTAAAATAGATGTCTGATATCTTGACCCACTTTGTTTCCAACTTACATTATTTTCACAGTAATGCCCCTTATTTTCAGTCCATATATTTAATAATGTTTTATGCATAATGACCTATATATATTTAATAAGACTTGATTGGCATGGAACTTAAAATAGATGCTCAACATCATGACCTACTACATTGTATGCACATTCTGTAACTTCCAAAACTAAACACAGTTATCCCCCTTTTAATTTACAGTATCATTTAATCTTGGGATTTACTTCATAGATTTTGTAACTGTTTATTATTATAGATTACTGACAAGTTTTATAAACTCTCTAAAAAACAATTTATAGTGTTATTCCTTTCTTTAAATAAGTAATTAATATAATAACTTTGTAATTTTCAAATTGAATCTAAAAATAAATTCAATCAGTCAATAATTATTATCAATATTCTATCTATTTCAAATTGAATACAGTTAAACCTGCCTTAGCAGCCACCTGCGAATAGCAACCACCTGTTTTAAACAGCCAGTTTGAATATGTCCAAAACTGAAATTTTGTCCTAATTTTTACCTGTCTTCAACTGCCACCTGTCTTAAGCAGCCACTTTTTGTTTAAGACAGGGTTAACTATAGTCAAGTGCACTATCTCCTCTGACCGCTCTTGTTGATCAAGTTATTACTCTGCTCTTAAACTATTTAACTTGGAAAAATTTTATCCAGTCTTCACTGAATTTGTTCAGATATATAGTAGACTATTGAACTTCAAAAAAGCAGCAAGTAATAACAATAAATGTTTAAAAATTCAAAAAAATCTACAAAAACAAAATAAAGGCAGCTTATGATAACTTCAGAAAAAAAATCTTTTAGATGTACCACAATGACAACATTGTGTACTCCAGTTTTCTGGTAAACTGGTAAACATTTCTAGTGATATGTCAACATCTAAAAACGATGTAATTTCTTATCGCGCACATGCAGTGGAACAATGAATGTTTACCTAATACCTGCATAAACTCTGTTTTCATTCATTTACAAGAAGAGATTTTGGAATTGTGTTTGAGCAATCTCCATTAGTACGTATATGTTAGAGGGGTCAGCATTTCAGTTTTTAGCTCACCAGAGCCGAAGGCTCTGAGTGAGCTATTGTGATCAGAGGGGCACCAGATGTCCGTCGTCCGGCGTCCGTCGTCCGTCAACATTTTCTTTGTTAACGCGATAGAGGCCACAGTTTTCAACCGATTTTCATCAAACTTGGTCAGAATGTTTCTCTTGGTGGTGTGATGACCCCTATTGAAACTGGGTCATCTTGGGTCAAAAACTAGGTCACTAGGTCAGATTAAAGCAAAAATTTTGTTAATGCAATAGAGGTCACATTTTTTATCTGATTGTCATCAAATTTGGTATGAATATTGATATTAATGATCTCTACTCAAATTATTAAAATCATGTTCTTGAATTGCCCAGGGGCCCCGCCCTGGGGTTTTCAAAATTTTTTTCTTTTAAATTCTGTTTTTAACCTTTGATTTTCTATAGTTATCAACCAGATTTTGGCACAAACTTTATACCATCTAAAAATTCAATCTTTCCTGAACAATTCATTCACTGGTTGTTCAGTGATAAAATTTGAAACAAAAATTTTAGTAGCAGAGTGAAAATTTTAAGTGACAAAATTTCAATAGTTCTACCTGTCTTCAGCTATATTAAGATGTATAAGAATGCATTATGGAGTTCAATGCTCTGGTTGCTGGTCATATTAAATGACCTACTGAACTTTCCTGCTTAGATCTGTGTTATGCAATATTAAGAACTTTGCTCTGGAAGTTTTTATAGGGTAAATTTTGACATATTCTATGAAATAATCATTTGTAATTTATAGCACTGAACATGGGCTTTTGTGAATATTTTGTTCAAATTTGTAAGTAAAGCAACAACAACAACAACAACAACAACAAATTTGAAGTACATTCACAAAATGTTCAGACTATATTAACCCTTTCATCCATATACACAACTTTTTGCATGGGCGAACAGTGTAGATCCAGATCAGCCGGCACATCCAAACAATCTGATCAGGATCTGCACTGTTCGCTTTTTTATGTATTAGGTTATTTCTAACTAAAATGGGACCAGTGCAGATCCTGATCAGACGGCAGGAATGTGCCAGCTGATCTGGATCTACTTGTTCCACCTGCGTAAAAATGCGTATATAAGGAGGAAAGGGTTATGTTGTACGTGTATGTATAAAAAATGGCTAGTTAATTGGAGGTCTCAGAACTCCAGCATGTGATTTTTTTCTAAGACTAGTATCAGTTTTCAGCAGTCATTTGCTTGAGAATTGAGTATGGTCTCTAGTCTCAGTTTTATTGTCTTTAGCCCTGATCTTGACCAAACTCTTTCCACTCGTACATATTTTTTTGCTATGCCAACAGTGTAAATCCAGATCAGCTGGCTTATTTATGTAGTCTATTCAGGATCTGCACTGGTTGAATTTTAGTCAGAATTAACTGAACAAATAAAAAAGCTAACAGTGTAGATTTTGTTTAGCAAAAGGGATATGCTGACTGATCTGGATCTACACTGATTGTCCATTGAAAAAAAGTATATATATGGAGGAAAAGGTTAAGCATTTTTGTAGAAAAGGTTTAGTCTATTAATTTCAAGCAAACTACTGTCTCAAAAGAAAACAGAGAGAAAGAGCTCTTGTCCGTGGTCAATGAATGACCTACTGAACTTTCCTGCTTAGATCTGTGTTATGCAATTTTAAGAACTTTGCTCTGGGAGTTTTTATAAGGTAAACAACATTCTTACTTTAAAGCACTTTGAATATCAGACTTTTCTTAATATTTTATTCACTGTTTGTAATTAAAGCCCCAGCTTTAAAATTATAATAATATAAATAAGAATATACCACTAAAAACATCATTTTTGTCCAAATAGACTCCAATTTATGACCTCTTTAACAGAACACAAAAGGTCTGGTCAAATTCTTTCTTATAGATGGGATTTTTAAATGATATTGTTAAATTGTCATTCACGAACTTTTAAGAAGCTAAATATAATGGAGCTATATTTAGCATTTATTTTTAACGACGCGACAACTTCATGCGCGATCTCGATTTCTGTGACGTTTCGGAAATCTTACTTTCGTTTTTAGTCGCGCGGACCAAATTTAATTCAGTAAATTAAAATTTTATTAGCCGAACTAATGCTGCAAATTAGTGACTATAGTTCCAAATACATGTAATATTTCATACAAGAGCGGGTTAAATTGAAGTAATGTCGCTTTAAAACACCAACTACAACAAATTTAAAGCTAATTCTTAAAATGTTCAGACTATATTAACCCTAGATCTAGATCAGTTGGCACATCCACCCATATTATTTTATCAGGATCTACACTGTTTGCTTTTTAGCTCACCTGAGCACGAAGTGCTCATGGTGAGCTTTTGTGATCGCCTGATGTCTGTCGTCCGTGCGTGCGTGCGTGCGTCGTCAACTTTTTCTTCAAACGACTTCTTCTCCTGAACTCCTGGGCCAATCTTGCTGAAACTTGGCAGGAATGTTACCTGCATGAAGCTTTACCAAAATTGTTCAAATGGTTCCAGTCCATTGCCTATCTAGGTCACAGAGGTTAAAAATAGATTTTGAACATGAAATTTTAAAAAATCTTCTTCTCTGAAACCGTAAGGCCTAGAACTTTGATATTTGCTGTGTAGCATCACCTAGTGGTCCTCTACCAAGATTGTTCAAATTATAGCCCTGGGGTCAAAATTGGCCCCGCCCCAGGGGTCACTTGATTTTACATAGACTTATATAGGAAAAACTATAAAAATCTTCTTGTCTGAAACCACAAGGCCTAGAGCTTAGATATTTGGCATTTAGCATCCTCTAGTGGAACTCTACAAAGTTTGTTCAAATTATTTCCCTGGGGTCAAAATTGGCCCCGCCTCAGGGGTCACTTCATTTTGCATAGACTTATATAGGAAAAACTTTAAAAATCTTCTTGTCTGAAACCACAAGGCCTAGAGCTTAGATATTTGGCATTTAGCACCCTCAAGTGGAACTCTACAAAGATTGTTCAAATTATTTCCCTGGGGTCAAAATTGGCCCCGCCCCAGGGGTCACTTCATTTGACATAGACTTATATAGGAAAAACTTTAAAAATCTTCTTGTCTGAAACCACAAGGCCTAGAGCTTAGATATTTGGCATTTAGCATCCTCTAGTAGAACTCTACAAAGTTTGTTCAAATTATTTCCCTGGGGTCAAAATTGGCCCCGCCCCAGGGGTCACTTCATTTTGCATAGACTTATATAGGAAAAACTTAAAAAATCTTCTTGTCTGAAACCACAAGGCCTAGAGCTTAGATATTTGGCATTTAGCACCCTCTAGTGGAACTCTACAAAGATTGTTCAAATTATTTCCCTGGGGTCAAAATTGGCCCCGCCCCAGGGGGTCACTTCATTTGACATAGACTTATATAGGAAAAACTTTAAAAATCTTCTTGTCTGAAACCACAAGGCCTAGAGCTTAGATATTTGGCATTTAGCATCCTCTAGTGGAACTCTACAAAGTTTGTTCAAATTATTTCCCTGGGGTCAAAATTGGCCCCGCCTCAGGGGTCACTTCATTTTGCATAGACTTATATAGGAAAAACTTTAAAAATCTTCTTGTCTGAAACCACAAGGCCTAGAGCTTAGATATTTGGCATTTAGCACCCTCAAGTGGAACTCTACAAAGATTGTTCAAATTATTTCCCTGGGGTCAAAATTGGCCCCGCCCCAGGGGTCACTTCATTTGACATAGACTTATATAGGAAAAACTTTAAAAATCTTCTTGTCTGAAACCACAAGGCCTAGAGCTTAGATATTTGGCATTTAGCATCCTCTAGTAGAACTCTACAAAGTTTGTTCAAATTATTTCCCTGGGGTCAAAATTGGCCCCGCCCCAGGGGTCACTTCATTTTGCATAGACTTATATAGGAAAAACTTAAAAAATCTTCTTGTCTGAAACCACAAGGCCTAGAGCTTAGATATTTGGCATTTAGCACCCTCTAGTGGAACTCTACAAAGATTGTTCAAATTATTTCCCTGGGGTCAAAATTGGCCCCGCCCCAGGGGTCACTTCATTTGACATAGACTTATATAGGAAAAACTTTAAAAATCTTCTTGTCTGAAACCACAAGGCCTAGAGCTTAGATATTTGGCATTTAGCATCCTCTAGTGGAACTCTACAAAGTTTGTTCAAATTATTTCCCTGGGGTCAAAATTGGCCCCGCTCTAGGGGTCACTTCATTTTGCATAGACTTATA